>CM077159.1:24157702-24622702 GCA_039583875.1 Platanthera guangdongensis
TAGCGTCAGCTTCATCAGTGAAACAATCAGCAGCACTGGTACTTACATCCTCAGCAATATGTACTTCTTCAGCAGCCTTAGAAGTCTCAGGAACCTGAACACCGGCAGGTTGGTCAGGTAGGACTACGCCTACGTGCCCAGTGCCCTGTTGTAGCATCCACCAGCAACTCTCATAGACGTATTTGCTTGATTGGGCAAAGTTTGCATCCATGCTGTTTCTGGAGCTCGGCCATCTTAGCGATATACTCCTTCTCCCCCCTTTTTGGCTTCTTCAGCTATGCAAATGGCAATATGAGTGCAAGGAGTCATCAATGTGCTTAGTTGTCTTGCTGAATTCAGTGGACTAGGGCTTGCTGATTTGCATTCAACGTGACCATGTTGCCATCAAATTTCTGAATATTATTGGCCACAACGTGTGCGTTCTGATTGACAACAGCCAGAGTATCAGTAGACTTTTTCAAGCCGGCCATTAACCGTGTGATAGCTTCGCCGGCCGCAGTATACTTGTTCGTCGAACTTCTTCTCCAGCAAATCCAGCTTATGGTTGATTGCCACCATATTCTTCAGCATGAGATCTTCAGAAAGTCTTAATCTCATGCAGCATTGTTGTCTGAGCTTTATCAAAAGAGGTTTTAAGCTCATTCACGATGCCCTGAATTATATGGACAGTGTGAATGGCTAGTCATCTCGTAGTGGAATACCGGAGGCACTTCTTGGCCTTGCTCTGGCTCGGCAGCAGAAGCATCAGTAGAGCTGGATACAATCACACAGCCTCTATGGGAGGAATGTTGGTGGCCTCATTTACCTCCCCCTCCACTGGTGCAGACTTATCAGTAGGAGGTTCATCAGTATCTGGAGATTCAACCACTTCATGGCCCTCACTTACCTCGTCCTCTCCGTCCTCATCCAAGAACTCATCCACCTCAGCATCTTCTTCCACTTCTTGAGCACCATGCCCAGTGCCTCAGCTTCAGTTTCGTGGGTGTTTCTGTTTAGGACCCTCTCCTCCAATCCCCCAGGTTCACTTTCTTCATGAACTGCTGCCACCGCATCCCTTGCCACTGGGCGATTTCAGATATGATATCCAGATGATTGGTAGAGTCTCCCCCTCGATTCCTGCAGTCACAGTATCAGGAATTTCACGGGGGAGGATGCTGGAGAAACTTCCTCTTGCTCTTCTACAGCCGGCTGCCCGATGCGCCGCTCCCATCGGTCAAACACAGTCGCATCCATCTTTTTCAAGTAATGTAGAGGAACTCCTTTGCTCATGTCGATCTGTTCTCCGTGATCTGGTTAAGATAAAACTGATAATGCGGCCGAAGCTTGGAGTGCCCAGAGTATCCTTGATCTTTTGAACATCAACTCTCCCCAGTTGAACCGCTTTCTGCAGACCACGGCTATGAGAATTTTGAACATATCTCCGGAGATATGATCATGGAACCTGGCTTACAGATGAGTACTTTTCCTATGATGTCGGATAGGAGCTTCCCTTCTTCATTCATCTCTTTTATTCGTTTTACGGACCGATGTGCCGCTGGGTAGACCGCAGAACAGGAGGTTTCTGGCTTTGTCCTCGTCCTTCAAATAGTCTTCCTGCTCCGCACTTGAGAGCTGCAGGTAGCGTGTTAGCTTACTGGCAGACATCTTTCTTTAGTCCCCCCACCTTACTCTTGATGATGGAGTCTCTGTTTCGAAGCCTTGCTGTAGAAAAGAATTCCAGCACTTCTTTGTCTAAGACTTTGCAAGGATGCTCCAATACGAAGGTAGTCCGGCTTCTTCCAGCATGAGAACGATGTTCCGGAACTCGTCCGGGCATGAGAGAAACCAGTGCGAACCAGTTCGCAACCAGAAATCAAGCCTGCAGTCGTCCTTGGGGCCATTGAGGATCTAAACGGAAAGCCCGACGCCAAGCATTAGTGTATATTCAAAAAGAAGGCATCACATGGGTTCGGCCTTGGAGCCAGTGAGGAGGAGGTTACCTAAGGGCTTCGGTGGAAGAGAGTTGGTGAGCTTCGGGAAGAGCTTCGGCGGAGGGATGAGTATCCCGTGGGGTACGACCTAGTTAGAACTCACGGGAGCTTCGGGAGTTGGTGAGCTTCGGGAGAAGAAGAATCACGCACAGAAGCGATTCGACTGGGTCGACGAGAACTTCGGAGGGCTGCGGGAGTCGGCGAGTTCACGGAAGAGCACTTGCGCGAGGAAGGCGGGGGCGTCCAGAGGTTTCCTGCGCGAGTCGAGAGGAAGGTGAGACAGGCGGAGTTCTTTCGGCGGGATTTATAGGAATCGTCGGGATTCGGGGAAGCCGAGCGGTCGCGAGTTTCTTCGACGGGATTCAGCGAGATTCGTCTAATTGGGTTTCTAATACCGTTTGTCTAATTCGGCGAGATATAAAATGATTCGGCGAGATTCGGAGTATATATATTGATGTTTTTCTGACTACTTACTTTGGGAAGCATTGCACCATTTTAGATTTTCCGATGTCAAGTCACTAAAAGGAATGATAAATGCAAGTATATTCTAAAGTCAATCTAGTTGAATTTTACTGAGGTTTTTGCAAAGTCTTCTAAATGTCAATTGTATGTTGTCGAAATTTACAACGACATGTCCTCGAATGTCATGTTGATACAGGATTAATACATACATGTTTGTTATAAACGACACTTTATTAGGATTAGAACGAGACCTCGTCAGACACCTTCTTGGTGTCAACTGTGATGTGTCAAATTCGCATGACATAATCTTTGTTATCCTTTTATCGATGTGTAATGGTTTGCATGTCGCGTGATAATTTCTCTTAAAGGTGCCACAATATGAGAAGCATGAGTATGCTTATACACAAGGAAAAAAAAATATATATATATATTTAATTTGAATGAGGATGCATCATGACACAAGTCCTTGAACTGATCAAAGGTACCTGGGATAAGGAGAGTCATCGTCTTAGTCCCACAGGTAGAAATATCAGTTGCTTACAGTGATTATGCTCAGCAGGTGGCGCGTCTGTTATTGTAGACGCTTGTTCCAAGTTAGCCTTGAGCCACGTACTGTCTAAGTTCCCAAGTATTCACGGGGATCTAGACTACCCTACAAAACAGAATTACTTTACCTTAGGAACCCAAATCATATTGGGCCCTAGGTTTCTATTAGCATGAACACGCAACTGCCTTCCTTGAGAAAACCTGTTTGGAAGACTGCCTCTGTCCCTATAATGTGGAGAAGCCCTTGCTGTGGGCACAGAGAGGTTGTGCCAACAGTCGATGGCAAAGTGTCCCACTTTGCCGCAGCACCAACAAGAGTGAATGTTGTATCGCCGTTTTTGACCTGATCTAGTGACTGATGTAGTCACGGTCCTAGGTCTCAAGGGATAGGGCATGTTCTTGTTGCACAGATTCCTCTTCCATCGAGGCATGATGAGGGGTGGAATGAATGCATGATGTGAGCGTTATGGGCCGAGAAGGTGGTGCCATTCTTTCAGGCATCTTCCTTGCTGAGGCTCCATGACGCCTGACATCATGATTTCTATTCTCCCTATCCCGTGTCCTTGAATGGAGAGAATTCTTCTGTGAACCAGGACCTGCAGATCCACACTTTGTTGTGGCAGTGGCCGTGAATACAAAGGGCTCAGACTGAGCCTTAGGTATTTCTTCAAGGGTGGCCATGATGCCTCTTGCACTATGGACATTTCCACATGGGGACAACTCACCCTTACAGTGACACGATTATTCCTGTGGTCATACCTGAAGGCATGATGAGTTGCCTTCCCGCTTGGAGTGGGAGGTCGGAACACCGTTTCCCCATTTCTCCATCCCTGGATAATCCGGGAGATCCACCCTTTCTTGTTTTCTCTTTATAGCATCAACTTTGGAGAAGTTGGATACTATACGTTTCTCATTTTCTAGGACTATTCTCTAGAGCTGAGATCTTAGAGTCCTTGACCTTGTTGGACGCCAATTGGAGAACAACAAGATCTTCAGTTGAGCAATCTCTCGAGCTTGCTCCTTAGCAAGTAGATGCTTTCCGGAAGGGCTCTCTTCAGGGAATCAGTATTTTCTGGAGGAGAGCAGTTTCTGTCTTCAGAGAAGTCAAAAGATGAGGGACAGGATGAAGATGATACCTGCTCATCTGGGTTATTGTCATTAGAATCAGTGATCAATGGTTCTTCCTCGTCGGAGCTGCTTTCCTCACTATCTTCTTCAGTCTCTGACAAGGATACTGGAGCTCTGATGCAATCCGAAGGATCCTTGCAATCATCTTCAGAAGTGATTACCCCCACATATGCTTCATCCTCAGATTGGCAGCAAATTTCAGCTTCCTCTGACCCCCCATCAGCTCTGAGATCATCATCCATAGAGATTTAGCCGTTTTACATTTTTCCAACCTGGAGCGAGAGGCTCCAGACCAGACATCCATAATAATTTGTCGAATCCTCTGGTCCAGTTGGAAAAATGAGAGTTCCATCTCTGTCATCTCAGGAATGCACATGGGCACTTGTGTCCCCGAGTCGTGGTCTTCATAGGGATGAATGGACCCTCTTCTAGGATGAGGGATGCTCGTGGATCGATGGCATCCAGGTGAAATAACACTCTCATCCTCCAGATAGGATAATAATCCTTTGTGCAAGCAGGGAGTTTGAGTGGCAATACGTCATAATCCAGATCCATGCTTCTGACACTGGTGGCAGGATTCACCTCAAGGTGTTAGCCTTTTTGTTGAGGAACCTGCCTCTGATACCACTTGAAAGTCCACCTAGTGTCGGCTATGTGCACCTATGGGGGGGGGGGGGAATAGGTGACGTGTGGTTCTTTTGCGGAATTCACAGATGTACCTGCACAATAAAAGCAACAAACACAGAACACAGAATACACAGCAAATTTATAGTGGTTCCCCGACTTGGGTACATCCACTTTCCCCCTTCGACCTATCTCCCCAACAAGGGACGACTCGGTCACTTCTCCAACGGGATTGAAATCCAATCCCTTCACTAACGGAAGGAGCCCTTCCACACGTGAGAGTCAACACTCCCACAACTCGGGTTGCATCCAACCCTTACACCGCGGAACAAAAGTTCCTTTACAATAAAATAAAAGTAGAATGTACACGTGATACAAACTTCTCTTGGAGACTTCGGTGTTCCTCTTTGTTCGACGACGTGTTCTTGAAGTCGATGAAGAGTCTACGACCTTGGCCTCTCTTGGAGAAGATCTCCCCGGAACCGGCGGCGGCACACGAGCGGCGGCTAGCTTCGGGATCGGCGGCTACGAAGAAGAGCAGCTGCTGAACTTGGAGATCCAAACTTCGTTGCGAAGCAAGCTCGGTCTACCAACGGTCACACGAGGATCGGTCGTCTCGATCGATTCGGATGGGAAGTGTTTCCGATCAACAAATCGAGAGACAAGGGATCTCTGGATAGACGCGTGAGACTCGAGCCTTGCTAAGCTTCTGTCACCGGAGATCGGGAAGAGGAACGATCAGCAGCGGCGACCACTTGACGCGAGCGGCGGCGGCGGAGCGGAGCGAGTTCGCGGATTTAGGGTTACGTAGCCGCTCATTTTTCTTTTTTTTTCTCTTATCCGTACTCTACTGTTCAAAAATACTCACGTATTTATACTGTAGTATTCTCAAATATGACCGTTTGTGGGACCCACAAAAGAAATCCCCAAAATCCGGTTCAAATAAGTCCAGAAGCAGAATCCGGTCCAGCAGCATTCTGAGAAAACGCCAAGTAAAAATCGGCGAGAATCGCAGACGATTCTCGACGAATCGGCGAGAATCACCAAGTGATTCTCGACGATTCGTCGAGAATCGTTTGTGATTCTCGTCGAATCACTTTTCGATTCTCAACGAATTGGACTTGGTATTCATGGGCTGCATGACCACTGGTTCGGCGAGAATTACAAGTGATTCTCGCCGAATCTTGCTTGGCACCATTTTGAGATGGCCAGAAGAAGTCGGCGAGAATCACTGATGATTCTCGTCGATTCGGCGAGAATCACCAAGTGATTCTCGCCGATTCGGCGAGAATCACTTGGTGATTCTCGTCGAATTTGCCTTGGGCGATTTTTCGTCTTCCACCTAGGAGCTGCTCCTTGACCCTCCATGCTCCTTGTCTTCTCTTGCATATGAGCGGCCCTGTGCTTGAAAATAAGTGCACTCCAATAGAGAGAGTACACGTAGGCCAACACACTGATCTGCTCAACGAGGGATTACGTCGTGCAGACCCGTGTATATTGACCTACTGCACCCTGACATTGGTGTGCACCTAGCGTGGAGGTACTGCAAGTACAACTTAAAATGTTTCGTCAAATACATTGTGAATTCATCTTAGCTTGACAGGGGGCTTCCTCAAATCTAGGTAATCGTGGATACAATACCCAACAGAGAGTCTCGGAACAAAAGAGATGTCGAACTTGCTTAGTTCAATGGACCACTTGTCAAGTCTTCCCGAGTGCTCTACCCCTTCAAAGATCTTGCGAAGAGGATGGTCGGTCATCACCCTAATCGAGTGCACTTGAAAATACGGTCGGAGCTTCCTTGCCGAGACGACCAAAGCGTAAGCCAACTTTTCGAGGATGGGGTAGCGGATCTCTGCCTTCTTCAAGATCCGACTGACATAGTAGATTGACAGTTGCTTCTTTCCTTCTTCCCTTACCAGGACGGAGCTCACCGCCTCAGCTCCTACTCCCAGGTACAAGGTTAGGTCATCCCCTTCTTTTAGGCTTTGAAGCAGAGGAGCCTGAGAGAGCTGTCTCTTCAGCCCTTGGAAGGCTTCTTCGCACTCGGCGGTCCACTCAAACCTTTGGTTCCCTTGCAGAACCTTGAAGAATGAAGAACACTTGTCCCTTGACCTGGAGAGGAACCTGATTAGCCCAGCCAGTTTTCCTGTCAAGCGCTGGACCTCCTTGGCATCGCGAGGTGATTCCAAATCTAGGATGGCCTTCACCGTGTCCGGGTTAGGCTCCACCCCTACCGGAGTCAAGAGATGCCCAAGGAACTTCCCGCGGCTGGCCCCGAAGACACACTTCAAGGGGTTCAACCTCATCTTGAATCTCCGTGGGGTGGCGAACGTCTCTTCTAGATCCTGCTGGTGCGAATCCGCACACTTGCTCTCTATTATTAGGTCGTCGACATAGACCTCCAAGTTTCTCCCCCTTTGATCTCGGAAGACCCGATCCATCATGCATTGGTATGTAGCCCCTGCGTTCTTCAACCCAAAAGGCATCATCTTATAACTGAAGCATCCCTCTCTCATGATGAAAGAAACATCTTTGACATCGGGAGGGTGCATTCGGATCTGGTGATAACCTGAAAAAGCATCCAAAAAGCTCATAATAAAAAAACCGACGTCTGAATCAACCAGCGCGTCGATCCGGCCCTTGTATTTCCCTTGAATCCTAAGCCCCTCTTGTTCTTCTGAGAGGAGGAGTCAGTGATGGGAAACACAAAATTGGGCTTAGAGTAGCGAGCCATAATTATGTTCTCCCTTTAGAGTTTATCTTCTAGGTCCCTAATAAGGGCATTCTTGTTTTTTATGGTGCCTATCTGCTTAATAGTAATGTTTTTCAACTGCCTATATTCCCTGATTTTTTGTTCCAGCAAGGTTGCTGACTCAGAATGCTGGAAAGCAGCAAGTTATAAAGATGCAATCTCCTGAGCCTATTTTTTAGCCAGCCGCTTACTTTTTATTAATGCCTGTAGAAGTTCACCATACTATCAATTAATTGATTGATATCTTCCTCAGATTTTGAGCCACTTTCATCACTTGATGAAGAAGCACTAGAATTGGAACTTATCTCCTAATCTGACTCAGAAGAAGAACTAGATAGAGATTGTACCTTTTTTTGGACCAGTCTGATCCTGACAGGATTTTCCTCAGACATTGCTATCAGCCCAATGTAGTCTTCTTCTTCTTCAGATTCTGATGAAGAAGAGTCAGTACAACTCCTCTCCTTCTTTGTCATTAAGGACTTCTCCTTCTTGCTCTTTTGATGGTGGTGTTTCTTCTCACTTTCCGCCTTTCTTTTGACTAGGTAGTTAGCAATTACATGCCCAGGTTTGCTGCAGCTATAACAAACCACTTTAGTAAAACTCTGTTTACCAGGTTTAGCATCATACATGTCCTCTTTGGAGGATTTCTTCTTTTCCCGGTAGTAATCCTCCTTGTGATGAGAGGAGGAGGAGGGCATGCTCCTCCACTGGTTCCTCTTCATCAGCTTCATAAACTGCCTAGAGTAGGCAAAAAACTCCTCATCAGATATGTGGTAGTCTGATATGCATGTCTCTAAACTTTTTGAGTCAGACTCAGTAGCCCTCCTTGGTGGAGAAGGAGTCTTTCCCCTACTACTTCTTGTGGCTTCAGCTTTGTAGGCCACAGTATTTTCTCTGGCCTAGAACTTGTTATTTTTCTCCTCCTCCTTCCTGGCAGATAGTTATATTTCATAAAACAGCAGCTTCCCAAATAGAGTTGGTGGAGTAGTATCTGCCAGCTTTGCCACTTCCCTATTAGCACAAATCTTGGTGTCCCAATCTCTAGTTATAGACCTTGGGAAATTATCAATAAGCTCATAATTACTGAAGACCCGACCATAAGTCCTTAGCTTATTAACTATTCTAAAGAATCTTTCATAGCAGCTAGCAATGCTCTCTTCCTTGGACTGCCTGAAAGCCTCATACTCTTGATTTAGCATGGACTTCCTATCAGCTCTAACCTCTTGTGTGCCCTCCATGTACACTACCAAAGTGTCCCACATCTCTTTGGCTATATTGCAGTGCACCATATTCTGAAAGGTGGAGTCATCTATGGTACTAACAATAATGTTCTGTGCCCTCTTGTCCAAGGTGGCAAAAATGACCTCATCCTTGGTCATTTCTGAATAAGTCTTTTGTGTCTGGTCATTGGCATCTAGATCTAAGACTTTCATAGAGATGAAAGGTTGCTCTTTGGCTATGAGGAATATCCTTGGTTCATATGCCTCCATAAAGAGTCTGACCCATTCTTTCCAGATTTCAAAGCCCTCCTTTCTGCAGATAGGAATTCATGAAATCAAGCTCCTTATGGTTCTCTCCCGAACAAATAAGTATCATCTAACTACTACCCTTGGAGATCTACTCAGACTGTTAAGCCTCTCTAGAGTAACCTTCCTCTGATACCACTTGAAAGTCTTTATTTTCAAGGATAGGAAAACCACCTAGGGGGGGGGGGGAAGTGAATAGGTTTCTATGTCTTTAGTATATCTTTTAACTTTTATAAGTTTTGGCTGTGTGTGGTGATTTACTTTTTATTGATTTCAAGACATTCACCCACATGACACAACAATTTATAGTGGTTCCCTAGATTATGGGTACGTCCACTGTCCCTCCCTCCTTTATAACAGTGTATTAGACAAGGCACTTCTCCAATATCTCGGCTCCTAAGAGCTTACAACACGATCCCGCAGGACCACTCAGTCTCCTCCAAGACTTACAACTCAGAAAGAAAGCTCTACAACTCAGTGATCAGAAGATCACTAACCAAATGCCAAAGGCCCTACCACTTAGGTTGGGAGGACAACCCTACCTCAGATCCAAAGGATCCTACACTCGGCCTTTATAAATAGGCTTACAAATCAGATCAAAGAAGATCCTACAGAAAGAAATATGTTTGTTGGTGTTGATTACTAGATAATAGAGAAATGATCTCTGTATATTTCTCCTTCTATCCTGAGAAAGATCAGTCCAGATTTCTTCTTCACGGCTCCAGAAAATAATATTCAGGATTTGCTCAACTTGGGCTGTGAAGTGGCCGCGGCTAGGGTTAACCCTTGCTACTCTTTCTTTCTTGTTGTTGATGATGAAGAAGACAACAACTAATAGGATGAACTTTCAGGTCGATTAATTTGAACTGCTGCTTCTTGTCTCAGTAACAATGGTGAGGAAGACGATGAAGTTCTACCGCTTTTCATAAAGACAAAACCCTAAAAAGTTAATTCCATTCTGCCGATCTCATTCCTTTTATAAAATATATTATGCAGCGAGCAGTCAGCGCCTTTAGTGGAGGACTGAAGCTTTCCCACAATGAATTTGAATTCCGTTGACTTTTGTTGACTTTGGCTGACGTTAGCATCTGTTGACATAGCCAAATTCTTAGTTCCTTTCAAGGCATTGAGTGCATTGAGTGAACAAGCTTCACTCAATAATTCTGGACTTAGCCAATCTTTTGCTTCCTCAGGCGTTGCGTGTGTTGAGTGAACAAGCTTCACACAACAATTCTGGACTTCGCCAACTTTCTACATCCTCAACCATTGAGTGCGTTGAGTAAAGCCTTCATCAGTCAATGCTTTTAGACTTGGTTCATAATTCTGCATCTAGGCGTTGAGAACATTGAGTGAGCCTTCCTCACTCTACGCCTCTAGACTTAGTCAAATTCTTCATCAGTCTGAGGGCGTTGAGTGAGCTGGCCTCACTTAACGCTTTCTGCCTTTGTCTGTCTTCTTTATTAGGCGTTGAGTGAACTGACTTCACTCAACACTTCTGTACTTAGTCGATTACTATCTTATTTCTTCTTAGGCTTTGACTGTAGTAACATGACTCAACGCCTCTGCTCAACAGGAGTTGAGTGAACTAGCTTCACTCAATGCCTGTGGGCTTAGCAACAATATTGTCTATGCAACCTGCTGAGCTTTGACTGTCCTGTCTTTACTCAGCGCTTTTTCGTATCTAGCATTGAGTGAACTGGCTTTACTCAATGCCTATTGACTTAGGTGATTTTCAGCCTTTCCAGCATCATTCTTTGACATCTGGCATTGAGTGAACTAACTTCACTCAACGCCTATAAACTTTGACATATTTCTGTCTCTCCACTACTCTATCTTTTGACTACCTATCACAACCACTTGGAATGCCTGTCCAGCCTGCATGCATGAACTTAAACATACATCAAATACAACTATTTGTATACCATTGACTTGTTTGACTTCTACAAATATGGGACATTGTGAGCAATGAACACAATAGTAAGCACTCATAGAATTCGTCGAGTGATCTCGGGAGTAATTGAGAGATTACTGAGAACTATTGTCCAGAACGGCTAAGTAAAAAATGGCTTAGACCTCTCATATATACACGACAAATTCGTCGATTACTTACGTGAGTACTCGTGAAATTCATTTAGCTCTCGAGAGGTCATGTTAATTGCTTTAAGGTTCCAGAGAAAGTTTGAAGACTTAGCCCGTTGATGCGCAAAACTATGTCTGCAATCAACAACGACAAGTGTACCATATCAGAAGTAGTATATGTTTTAAAAAAACAAGGTCATATTAGACTCAGGGTGGTTGAGTAATTGTACTTCGAAAATTACCGTTATCTTATTAATTAGAACATTGAGTTTTGGTTTCGAATAGAAAAACTAGAAATATTAAGGGAATTAGTTCGATGGTATAAAGGCTAGTACCCGATACTTGAATCACCTTGGAAAAAGAAAATATGGAATGAAAAACAGAATGCAATTCTCTTGTTGAAGAGGCTTTGACCGTGAAGGTTCCCGAAGCATGAACACTTCACTTTCAAGGATTAGATTCAACTATGGTTAGGTGTATCGAACGAACTCTCGTTCTCAAATCGCATCGCCGATGACTTGCTTTAGGTAGTGAACCTTACTATTATACCTTACAACAATCCGGAAGAGTTACGTCGTCCTTTCTAAAGGGTTACATTCTACTCCTTTAACCTATGAGCAAATGATTCGTCTTACAAGCCTCTCGACTAACTAAAGAACAAAAACAACATGAAAACTATATATTGACGATATAGCCTCATAACAATTTTTGATCATAGGTAAATCGTAAGTTTAGTAATTCGAGAGATGCAAATCTAAAATCAAGACAATATTATCTCATCCTCTGATCATCTTGATCGAGCACTATATAGATTAGTGACTCATGAAGATGGAGGAATCATTCACATGAAAATATAACATGGTAGAAAAGAAAGAAAGTGTCAACTGATAAAATTTGTACGATTACAAGAGACAAAATTTGGAATAGGAATAACAATATTTTGAAGTGAAATGGAACTTGAAATTTTATTGCTAGACGAAAAAGAAATTAGTTGAAATAAACTTGCGAGGATACAAGAAATAAAAATGTGAAGTTACTAGTTGACGAAATAAACAAACTCCAAATCTCCTCTAAAGATTTCTTTCTCGGAATGACCAAACTCTCAAACGAATTTCTTGAATAAAACTTTCTAGCGAAATGAATAATCTAAATTTCTGACTAAAACCTTGAATGAATCTCCCTTCATCCCAATCAACCCTATTTATAGGTGCAAAATAAATCTTGGTATTGGCAATTGAGGCTGGATTATATTCGAGGCTTAATTGTTGAATGTGGGAATAATGGAGGCTTAATGGATTGCTGACATGGTAGTGCTATGCATGGAGGAGGCCGGTTGGATTGCTGATGTGGCATTGCTTTACATGGAGGAGGCCTACAACTTGTGGTGGTCTGGCTGACGTGGTGGCATACGAACTTTGGTCGCGATAGCGGGACATTGCACATAAATTCCCCCAGGTCTGTCACTTTCCTGCAATATAAAATGTATATAAGATTAGGTCGCTAAAATATTTTTTTTACAAAATGACTTATAAAAACAACAAAAAAAATTATTATTTAAATTATCTAATAAGATATTGGTCTTAAATGATGACTAAATTACTAGTCATCAAACACCTCCATACTTACTCGTTGCTCGTTCCGAGCAAATCATTTTTCATAAACTTAGGAAAATCTAATGCTAGCTAGAGTTTCGAAAGCTAGAGTAAAATGTGAAATCTTATGCTGGCGTGCATAGATATTTTAGTAGAAAAATGTTCTTTGCATAAGTACTAATTTATGAAATAATAAAAATGCGTTTCATTTATTTATTATTACTTTTAAAAAATCGATCGGTTAATCTCAAAGTTATGTAAAAATAAGAAAGTAACATGATCGGTGAGATTTAAATTACTAGATATTTACGCTCGCGGTGGCCTCCAATGAAATCCGTCAATGATGATGGCCATAGAATTTCCCGTTGTAGCTTCTTCACTACACTTCATACTAAATCAACTCTATGGATCTTTAAAACTTAGATAGGATATAACTTTAGGCTTGGGTTTAAGGGCGAGGTAAACAACGGTTAAAATGAAGGTGCATTCCACTTACACAAAGAGTTTTGAGCTAAAATTTTATTTCTCTTTTTCTTCATAATTGGGATCATTCAAAGTATGTATGCGCATACCTAGGCTGTTGAAACCGAAAAATCTGTCTCTGTGGAGTTCACCCTTGTGGAAGGGGTAATCGCACACTTACTTCTCTCTCGCAAGCTAAACGATAAAGGAAAAAAATAGTGGACAGACCCAAGGGCTCGGTGTGGTGGTCCCACCACACACCTGCAAGATCTTAGAGCGCTTCCCCTCCCTAGCCAAAAAACGAGCAAAGGATAACTCGGAAAGCGTAAGAAAACCTGAGCATCAGTAAGCATGCCTTCTGAGATACCCTCTTGGGTCTATGTATAGATTTCTGAAAACGGCCGGCAAATAGCCAACCTCCGTTGACCCGAATAGCTATGTACAGCACAACCGGGTCTGCCAACAATGCAACTCCACTGTTCTAACTGGATATAAGCAGGAAAACGGGGGTAAAATAGTCAAGATACATCATAGGAGACTAGGCGAGTGGCCCTCTAGAACATCCACTCGGTGTGGACAGCGAGTGCTTGATGGAGCTGGCATATAACACCTCCCCTGTAGTGAACGTATAATATGGGTCCGGCCGGGGCCCCACAACATACGAACGCCACAGCTTTAGTATTATAAGTTGATATAGCTACCCAAACTCAAAACACTTTGCACAACACAGCGGAAATAGAACATGACTACAAGTTATCCACCACTAAAGAGTAAAACAAACGGCCTTAAGGCCTTACATCAAGTGTCCAAAATAAATAATACAACAAACATGAATGTGCTCAGCACTCCTAGTCTACCTTGGCATGCAAGCCGGACAAAACAGTCTCAAACAAACATCATCATAACTGTAGTGCTGCAAAAGAGGGAAAAACACTTCATGGGGCTTAGGCCTTTCTGGCCGGCGTGCTAGCTTCTGCATGCGATCCTTGCCCTGTAAAAATTATTAGTAACGTGGGTCAGCAAAGGCTGACCTCAAACTGTGTAACAACACATCTCCTCCCGGCCGCCCCTAACGGACCCCGGGGAACCCTTCAACCTGCAAGTCAGCACTTCGTATGCAATATAATCATCTATAAATAGAAAAGCATTAAAACAGGCTTGGATGTCTCAATCATCAAACACGTTCTCTACTGGTTGAGCATG
Organism: Platanthera guangdongensis; assembly: GCA_039583875.1. Classification (NCBI taxonomy): domain Eukaryota; kingdom Viridiplantae; phylum Streptophyta; class Magnoliopsida; order Asparagales; family Orchidaceae; genus Platanthera; species Platanthera guangdongensis. The sequence continues at coordinate 24,172,050 of CM077159.1, forward strand.
TAATAAAAGGGTCTACTATGCAACATGTATGCAACACTCGGGCTTCGCCCAAGGCACCCTACTGCGTATGAAACTAGCACAACATCACAACATTTGGGTACTCACATTTCCCCATTGGCATAAAGCCGCAAACAATGAGGGAGACACAACTCCCTCAAACGGCGCACAGGCCGCCACATGGAATTCTTGCCAAGGCCCCACCCGCTCGTGGGCTTAGCCCCGGGCTTGCCTGCAAACTCCGACGTCTCATGTCAGGATTCCAACAAACACAGACCGACCGATTCTAAGAAGCCTTGCTGGACCCCACCCGCTCATGGCCTCTTTGCCCGGGCTTGCCCCAAGCTTGGCATTCTCGTCAGTCTCACAGAAGGGGACTAGTCTCGCCGGGACACTCTCCACACATGACACACATGACACGGGATAGCTAGCCGACCACAGAGACATAGCCACGCCTTGGCACAACACAAACCAAGACTAAACACAACATAATCCCTCATTGTACTGCAGCGTTCCCGCGCACCAAGGAAACCATCTCCAACTCGTGCGGAGCTAACCTTGTCCCTCAAGGAAACCATCTACCGCCACGAGGAGCTAACCTTGTCCGGGTCCGACTACACGTACCTTTGCAAATAAACGGGACAATCACCATCACAACACAAACGGCATCTTGCCGCAACGGAAAATCTCTACGAATCCCTAAGTTCGTATGCAACATCACCGAGTCGGACTAACGGTCGCGACTACGGCTTCACCCACCATGCCTAATCCACTAGCGAAGCGGATCTCTAATGCAAAATATGTCGGGGACGGACTCAATCAACCCGGAAGTTTCTCTTGAAACTTGGCAAACCAAAACCCATCTCATTTGAGAGTTCGGTGCCCAAAAATTAGGGAGAAAGAAAATTAAATGATGCTAATACATGCATCCTAAGGACCGAGAGGAGAGATGTCGTTACCTTCCGACTCCTCTTCCTTGCCATGGCAAAATAGCCGGATGGAAATCTTCGCAACGCTCCAAGCTTCACGGATCCGGACTCGGCTCGCGATTTGGAGCTCCGAAACCCTTCCTACAGCCCAAGACCTTCTTCTTCTTCCTCCTTGCTCTAGTTTTCTCAAGAACTTAGAAAGAGAAGACTTGGAAAACAAATGAGGGTTTCCAACCCTAGAATCGGACTTAACTTCCCAAGAACAGTCCTGAGCCGTCAGATCCCAAAATCTGGGAAAGAATGGCCACGATTCGCCTGGAAAATAAAAGACCTGGGCCGAACACGGCCTGGCACACGCCCGTGTCCAGGGCTGTGTGCCTCATTTGCCGTCTCAAATCGACGCGCCTGGAACCGCACACGGGCATCCGACATGCCCGTGTCCAACCCGACACGCCCGTGTCCCCAGTGACACGGCCGTGTGGCCGGCCGTGTGCCTCCAACAACACGGCCCCGAAACCAACCCGAGAGATGACACGGCCTAGGACACGCCCGTGTCCCAAGCCGTGTGCCAAGTCTCGACACCCGTCGACAGACTTTGTGTCGACACCGCGGAAAAAACGTCGAGCGAAGATCGTCGACCAAGCGGGACACGCCCTGTGACACGCCCGTGTCACAGGCCGTGTGCCCCAGTCTCGACACTTTGTCGAGCGAATGTGTCGACACTTGGGCCGAGTGTCGACACGGCCTCGACACGCCCTGCGACACGCCCGTGTCGCAGGCCGTGTGCCCCACTCTCGACACTTTGTCGAGCGAAAGTGTCGACACTTGGGCCGAGTGTCGACACGGCCTCGACACGCCCTGCGACACGCCCGTGTCGCAGGCCGTGTGCCCCACTCTCGACACTTTGTCGAGCGAAAGTGTCGACACTTGGGCCGAGTGTCGACACGGCCTCGACACGCCCTGCGACACGCCCGTGTCGCAGGCCGTGTACCTCCTGCCAGAAACAAAAAAAATGTTCAGAACTGCAGACTGAACCTCTTGCAAAAACTGGGGTGTTACAGCTCTCCCCCACTTAACAGAATTTCGTCCCGAAATTACAAAACAAAAGGGTACAAAACTTAAATTGTACCTGACATGAAAAGTTCTGGATAATCTTCTAGCATGGCCTGTTCTCGTTCCCAAGAGAACTCCTCATGACCGCAGTTATCCCATCGAACTTTCACGTGTTTGACTTCTTTATTCCGCAACTGCCGAGTCTCCGAATCCTCTATAGCAATCAGGAGGACTCGCATCCTCAAGTCTTCCTCAATCGGCACCGATGCCGGCTCTATCACCACGCTAGCCTCCACCAAGGCTTTCCTCAAAGCGGAGACGTGGAAGACGTCATGTAACCCACTCAAGTCTGCGGACAATGCCAACCGATATGCTGCTTCTCCTACCCGCTCAACAATTTCAAAAGGCCCCAAAAACCTTGGACTCAACTTCTTGAGTCGGCGAATCCGTGAGACGCCTTTGAACGGCTTGACCTTCAGATAAACCCAATCACCAACTGTAAATTCCAACTTCCGGTGACGAGCATTAAAATATTTTGCTTGCCTGTCTTGTGCCACCTTCATACGCTCTTGGATGGTCCGTACCAACTCACAAGCGTCAACTACCGCACCCTTTCCCAAAAGTTTGGTGTCTCCCGCCTCTGCCCAAGACATTGGCGTTCGACACCGCCTCCCATACAAAGCTTCGTATGGCGCCATCTTTATACTAGCTTGAAAATTGTTGTTGTACGCAAATTCTACCATGAAGAGGTGATCCTCCCACCTCTTGCCAAAATCAAGAACGCACATCCTCAACATGTCCTCCATAGTACGGTTCGTTCTCTCCGTTTGCCCATCAGTTTGAGGATGGAACGCCGTACTAAACTTTAGCTTCGTGCCCAAGCTCTTCTGAACCAATCTCCAGTCCTTGGACGTAAATCGTCCATCTCGATCACTGACTATGCTCTTAGGAACTCCGTGCAGTCGCACAATGTTGCGAACATACAACTCCACCAGCTTCTCCACGCTGTCCTCTTTCCGATTTGGGATGAAGTGAGCCACCTTGGTTAGGCGATCCACGATCACCCAAATAGCATCATTACCATGCTGCGATCTAGGCAAACCATGCACAAAGTCCATGGAGATGTCCTCAAATTTCCATTCAGGAATTGGAAGGGGCTTCAGGAACCCGCCCGGTTTCTGACATTCGGCCTTCACCAAGGCACATGTTTGGCAACGACTCACATACAAAGCTACATCTCGCTTCAACCCCGGCCACCAAAAGGATTTCTTCATATCCAAGTACATCTTTGTACTGCCCGGGTGAATGGAGTACTTTGAGAAGTGAGCCTCAAACATCAACTCCTCACGGAGATTGCCAAACTGCAGTACACAAACCCTTCCATCCTTTCTCAAGATTCCCCCAATCATCTCCCAGGCGCTGCTCTCTCCCTTTTGAGCCTCCAACACAAAAGGTTGAAACTCCACATCCAATCGAGTCGCTTCCCGAATACGATCGGACAAGTCGCTTTGCACTTCAATCCAATTCAATCGAGCCACGCTAGACTCGCCTCTCGCAACACATTCCAACCCAAGGGACTCCCATTCCCGAACCAACCGCTCATCATGAGCTTCGATCCAATTTCCCTACCCCGAGTACTTTCTACTCAACGCATCCGCCACCACATTGACCTTACCCGGCGTATACTGAATCGCCACTTCGTAGTCTCCAAGAAATTCAACCCATCTGCGTTGCCGCATGTTCAAGTCCTTCTGATCCAAGAGATACTTCAGGCTTTTATGGTCCGTGAAGATCTCCACCCTTGCGCCATACACATAGTGTCACCATATTTTCAACGCGAAGATTACCGCCGCCAACTCCAAGTCATGGACGGGGTAATTCCTCTCATGAGGTTTCAGCTTTCGAGACCCAAAAGCTATTACCTTGCCATGTTGCACCAACACGCAACCCAAACCGCATCCCGATGCGTCACTGAAAATCTGAAATCCATCGGTCCCTTGCGGTAAACTCAGGATCGGAGCCATCATAAGCCTCTCCTTCAGTGCCTCGAATGCTTGACTGCACTCTTGGGTCCACACAAACTTATGGTCTTTACGAGTGAGCGAGGTGAGGGGTAGAGCTATCTTCGAGAAATTCTCCACGAATCTCCTATAGTACCCGGCTAGTCCAAGAAAACTTCGGACTTCCGCCACGGTCCTCAACACCGACCAATCTCTGATGGCCTCCACTTTCGCCGGATCCACTGCCACCCCATCACCACTAATCACGTGGCCCAAAAATGCCACCTTCTTCAGCCAGAACTCGCATTTGGAGAATTTTACATACAACTCATTCTCCCTCAACACTTGCAAAACTATTCTCAAGTGGGTCTCATGCTCCACTTGCGATTTGGAATACACCAAAATGTCATCAATGAAGACAACCACAAACGAATCCAAGTATTCCCGAAATACCCGATTCATAAGGTCCATGAACACCGATGGTGCGTTCGTCAACCCGAACGGCATCACCGTAAACTCAAAGTGTCCATACCTTGTACCAAAGGCAGTCTTGGGTATGTCCTCGTCCTGAATTCGCAGCTGATAGTAGCCTGACTTCAAGTCCAGTTTCGAATATACCTCTGACCCCGCCAATTGGTCGAACAAATCGTCTATCCGAGGGATCGAATACTTATTCTTGATGGTCAATTTATTCAGCTCTCGGTAGTCTATGCATAGGCGCATGCTACCGTCTTTCTTTTTTTACAAACAACACCGGTGCGCTCCATGGTGAAGAACTGGGTCTAATATACCCTAGCTCCAACAGTTCCTGTAGCTGTACCTTAAGTTCCGCTAACTCCTTTGGTGCCATCCTAAAAGGGGGACGCGACACCGGTCTAGCCTCCGGCATTAACTCGATCGAGAAGTCGATCTCCCGCCGAGGAGGCGCTCCAGGAAGTTCATCCGGAAACACATCCTTGAACTCTGCTACCACAGGCACATCCTCAAACGAAAGTTTGGAGAGACGAACCTCCAACAACGCTACCAGCGCCACACCTCCCTGGTTAACCGCCCGCATCATTTGCATGGCCGTAATTAGGGAATGGGCTACTCCACAAAGGCCCATAAACTTGACTTCCGCTTGCCCCTTACTCTTTAGGGTCACTACCTTGGATAAACAATCAATGCTGGCGCGCTGCTCTGCAAGCCAGTCCATTCCCAAAATGACATCGAACTCTACTAACGGCAACACTGCCGATTTCAAAACGAAGTCAACTCCGTCTAGCTCCCAACAGATGCGCCCTTTAGCCCCGGTGGTCATAGATGACCCATTGGGCATGCGCATTTTCAGTTCCACGTCCGCCGAGAAAGTCTCGACTCCTACCCTTCGGATGAAACTCTCCGCAAGAAAAGAGTGCGAAGCCCCAGTATCGAACAATACCCTAGCGGGGTATCCAGAAACTAACACGAAGCCTACAACAAGACAACACACAGAAAGGGGGGGGGTCTAAAAGTATGAAGCACAAATGCAAACTTAAATTTTCTTCATACCTGTCACCACATCGGTTTGGCGGATCGCTTCTTGCTGTCCAAGGTTGTAAGCCCTTGGTTGCACCGGTTGGAACCGAGAAGCGCTCGACTCCGCCATCTTTCCTTTCTCTGCAGCACTGGGGCCCGAGCGCACAGACTGCTCCTGCTTTGACTCTTGCCCCGTTCCCCCTTGCTGACAAGCACGGGCTATGTGCCCAACCTTCCCGCAGTTGTAACACGTTGGCGGTCCCCTAGAGTGAGAACCCCCAGGCGTCCAAGTGCTCCTCTCACCCGACCTGGAAGGGTGAGGCTTCCTCCTCCACCTGCTCCCATCAGACTTTACATGAGATTGGGAGGGCTTCCCTTCCCCATGCTTGGAAGTAAAACCCTTTCGACGCTGGGTTCGCTCCAGATCACTCTCCAAACTCCTGGCGGCTTCAACTAGCTCATTAAATCCCGCCCTCTTCATGGAGATGAGAGGCTGTCTCAGATTCTCCCTCAAACCTTGGTAGAAGAGGTTATCCCTCTCTACATCATCCGCCATTGTCGTTCCCGCATAACGACCCAAACTGGTGAACTCTTGCACGTACTCATCCACTGTCTTGTCTCGCTGCATTAGATGCAGAAACTGCCTCTTCAGGGCCAACCGTGTTGAAACTGGAATATACCTCTTAAGAAAAGCGTCCCCAAACTCTTCCACTGACGGGGTGCGCCCCGGGAACAGGCGGCCGCTATGGCTCACCCACCACAATTTGGCGTCTCCTTCCAACATGAACGCCGCATACTCGGATTTCTTCTCCTCTGGCGTCTCTGCCGCCCTTAACAGTTCTTGAATACGAACCCACCAATCCTCCGCGTCCGTGGGCGTTCCTATACCCTTGAAAGACGGGGGATGGAAACTCAGGAAATACTTCATGTGTCGGTCTCCTTGCCCTACCACCACCCTTTCTGCCAAAGGCTCCACTCGCCTGGCTTCTCCGCCTGGAACGACCGTCGCCGTGTCCGGTGTAGCAGGGGTTGATACCTGGGCTGCAGCCGCCGCTTGCGCCGCCACCATCGCTTCTGCAAGCATACGGCAGAAGTCAGCCGGGTTTACACCCGTGCCCAGAAGGCCTGGAGCAGTTGCACTGCTCGCCGAGAGATCATCCCTTGCTCTTGAAGTGCCCGCCTCGTTGCTTGCACTCTTCAGGAAAACAAGAAATAAGGGATTAGTCTCCAATCTCAGGACTAGAACATAAGGACACTCACAGTCCCGCATTACTCTTATGTGGATAACTTCTCTACGCACTGACCTTGAATCTAACCTCGCTTTGATACCAAATTGTAACACCTCCCCTGTAGTGAACGTATAATATGGGTCCGGCCGGGGCCCCACAACATACGAACGCCACAGCTTTAGTATTATAAGTTGATATAGCTACCCAAACTCAAAACACTTTGCACAACACAGCGGAAACAGAACATGACTAGAAGTTATCCACCACTAAAGAGTAAAACAAATGGCCTTAAGGCCTTACATCAAGTGTCCAAAACAAATAGTACAACAAACATGAATGTGCTCAGCACTCCTAGTCTACCTCGGCATGCAAGCCGGACAAAACAGTCTCAAACAAACATCATCATAACTGTAGTGCTGCAAAAGAGGGAAAAACACTTCATGGGGCTTAGGCCTTTCTGGCCGACGTGCTAGCTTCTGCATGCGATCCTTGCCCTGTAAAAATTATTAGTAACGTGGGTCAGCAAAGGCTGACCTCAAACTGTGTAACAACACATCTCCTCCCGGCCGCCCCTAACGGACCCCGGGGAACCCTCCAACCAGCAAGTCAGCACTTCGTATGCAATATAATCATCTATAAATAGAAAAACATTAAAACAGGCTTGGATGTCTCAATCATCAAACACGTTCTCTACTGGTTGAGCATGTAATAAAAGGGCCTACTATGCAACATGTATGCAACACTCGGGCTTCGCCCAAGGCACCCTACTGCGTATTAAACTAGCACAACATCACAACATTTGGGTACTCACATTTCCCCATTGGCATAAAGCCGCAAACAATGAGGGAGACACAACTCCCTCAAACGGCGCACAGGCCGCCACATGGAATTCTTGCCAAGGCCCCACCCGCTCGTGGGCTTAGCCCCGGGCTTGCCTGCAAACTCCGACGTCTCATGTTAGGATTCCAACAAACACAGACCGACCGATTCTAAGAAGCCTTGCTGGACCCCACCCGCTCATGGCCTCTTTGCCCGGGCTTGCCCCAAGCTTGGCATTCTCGTCAGTCTCACAGAAGGGGACTAGTCTCGCCGGGACACTCTCCACACATGACGCACATGTCACGGGATAGCCAGCCGACCACAGAGACATAGCCACGCCTTGGCACAACACAAACCAAGACTAAACATAACATAATCCCTCATTGTACTGCAGCGTTCCCGCGCACCAAGGAAACCATCTCCAACTCGTGCGGAGCTAACCTTGTCCCTCAAGGAAACCATCTACCGCCACGAGGAGCTAACCTTGTCCGGGTCCGACTACACGTACCTTTGCAAATAAACGGGACAATCACCATCACAACACAAATGACATCTTGCCGCAACAGAAAATCTCTACGAATCCCTAAGTTCGTATGCAACATCACCGAGTCGGACTAACGGTCGCGACTACGGCTTCACCCACCATGCCTAATCCACTAGCGAAGCGGATCTCTAATGCAAAATATGCTGGGGACGGACTCAATCAACCCGGAAGTTTCTCTTGAAACTTGGCAAACCAAAACCCCTCTCATTTGAGAGTTCGGTGCCCAAAAATTAGGGAGAAAGAAAACTAAATGATGCTAATACATGCATCCTAAGGACCGAGAGGAGAGATGTCGCTACCTTCTGACTCCTCTTCCTTGCCATGGCAAAATAGCCGGATGGAAATCTTCGCAACGCTCCAAGCTTCACGGATCCGGACTCGGCTCGCGATTTGGAGCTCCGAAACCCTTCCTACAGCCCAAGACCTTCTTCTTCTTCCTCCTTGCTCTAGTTTTCTCAAGAACTTAGAAAGAGAAGACTTGGAAAACAAATGAGGGTTTCCAACCCTAGAATCAGACTTAACTTCCCAAGAACAGTCCTGAGCCGTCAGATCCCAAAATCTGGGAAAGAATGGCCACGATTCGCCTGGAAAATAAAAGACCTGGGCCGAACATGGCCTGGCACACACCCGTGTCCAGGGCCATGTGCCTCATTCGCCGCCTCAAATCGACGCGCCTGGAACCGCACACGGGCATCCGACACGCCCTTGTCCAACCCGACACGCCCGTGTCCCCAGTGACACGGCCGTGTGGCCGGCCGTGTGCCTCCAACAACACGGCCCCGAAACCAACCCGAGAGATGACACGGCCTGGGACACGCCCGTGTCCCAAGCCGTGTGCCAAGTCTCGACACCCGTCGACAGACTTTGTGTCGACACCGCGGAAAAACGTCGAGCGAAGATCGTCGACCAAGCGGGACACGCCCTGTGACACGCCCGTGTCACAGGCCGTGTGCCCCAGTCTCAACACTTTGTCGAGCGAATGTGTCGACACTTGGGCCGAGTGTCGACACGGCCTCGACACGCCCTGCGACACGCCCGTGTCGCAGGCCGTGTGCCCCACTCTCGACACTTTGTCGAGCGAAAGTGTCGACACTTGGGCCGAGTGTCGACACGGCCTCGACACGCCCTGCGACACGCCCGTGTCGCAGGCCGTGTGCCCCACTCTCGACAATTTGTCGAGCGAAAGTGTCTACACTTGGGCCGAGTGTCGACACGGCCTCGACACGCCCTGCGACACGCCCGTGTCGCAGGCCGTGTACCTCCTGCCAGAAACCCAAAAAATGTTCAGAACTGCAGACTGAACCTCTTGCAAAAACTGGGGTGTTACATGGCACTTGCCGCCTCTTCCTAGCCTTCGGCGAGTGCATGTCCGGCCTGCCCCACTCGCCCTCTAATCTCTGAAATCCTAGGGCGAGTGCGAGCCGACCTGCTCCACTCGCCCACTGCCCGCTGAGCCCCTAGGTCGAGTGTGAGCTGACCTGCCCCACTCACCCCTCAAACGATCCACCCCACTTGGGCGAACCGGACTGCTGGAATTGCCGATATGGCTCCTGTCGAACACCACTCATCGAATATAGGGTTGTAAACAATCGCCGCTCTTTGCGAGGTTGGCACAAGCTCGAAAAGAAACATCTAACACCGCAATATGCGGCGAGTGTGACAGGTGCCAGAGAATCTGTTGGTGGGCCCAAGCAGCGGTTATAAATACATTCCCACGTACCTTGGTGGCCTCCGCCATTCCCCTTAATTGAACCTTGCCGAGATGCTTCTCTCCAAAGAGCTCCAACCGAAGCTTAGCCGCAAATGCGAGCTCACTGCCACTCATGCTGCCGCACTAGTCGTCATTTCTCCCAAAGCTGCACTGCGCGAGCTGATGAAACCTAATCCTAATAAGAAGGCTAAGTCAATCCCAAAAGATGCTGAATCCATTTATCGCGCCCTAGAGTCCACCTTGACTCCCAGGCTTGCGTCCTCTAAACCGGCTACCGACCCCAAGGGGAAGACGTTCGTCGACATTCCCGCCGACCCTGAGAGCCATCAGATCGATGATGAGACCTTCATGCCACGAGTCCACACCCCGCACGATGACTCACGGCCTCAAACTCCCCCTGACACTCACTTGTAGAGCAAATCACCTCCCATTGGGACAATGGGGCTGGATCCGCCGAAGTCCAGTTTGCCAGCTCGCACTCCTTCTCAGCAGCCCGCACCTACTCCTGCACTCACGGGAGAAAGGGCAGGAGACATCCTGCTTCCCATCTTCAACCTCATCTCCCTAGGAATCCATCCTCCAGGTTACGACAAGAACTTAGCCTTACCTACTTTGCACACCACACAAGGACTGTCGAGCTCGTCCCATATGCTCCACTTTTACTTGAACATTTTACCTAGGAATCTTTATTATACTCGCACCCTCTTTCTACCGGAGTTGATTGTTTTTTGCAGGGCTCCCTATTCTGTCTGAAGTCAAGGAATCTTCAGAACAAGCTCACCACTCGGCAGCCCCTGATCTTGGGGTGGAAAGCTTCCTGTATGACTCGCTGGATCCTGCCAAGCTGAGGTGGCGAGTAATAAAAGTGCTGAAGAAGCAGAATCCCGCATCATGCCAACTTCGAGCGGGCAATGCTGATCACGAGCAGAGGCTGCAGGCACTTGAGAGGGACTATGAGCTACTCGCGGACAAGGTGGAGCACGGCTCGGCGGGCGTGATGATGTCCCCCACCCCAGTTATGGAGAGACATGATAAGAACCTTATAACGCGCCCGATTTTCTAATGTTATTATTTGATTTGGTATCATCATATTTATGACGTCGGGGCGTTACCCCCTTCTTACGTTTTGTTGATGGCGTTGCACCGTTAGTGCCTTTTTGCGTCTGTTGGTTCTGGTTGACCAGATTTTTGGATTTTGATTGGGTTGAGTGTTTTTCTTGGTTCAAAGGATGAAGTTTTGAGGCTTTAGACTTGTCCAATTTTATTGCGATCCGAGCATTTTGGAGTCTCGGTGTGTGTTTGGACCCTTGTGGTGATTTTTTGCTTGTGTAAGCATTTGTTGTTGTGTCTCAAGAATGGTACGTCGGATTCTAGGGTTGTCCTCGATTTAAATCGTAGAGTCACATTTTATCCCGGATGTTAGTCAGATTAGAATTTCTGAAATTTACCCTGCTTAGTACTCGAGATGGACAACCTTATCCTCGAGAGAGATCGTTGTGTACTTAGGAGCTTTGTCCCTTCGTTTCTCGAGAGGCCGGGACTTGCTCCCGAGTAGTTTGTTGATTCCCGAGGATGCCTTTTCTTGTACTCGAGAAAAATTCATCTAGCTCTCGAGTAACGCTTCTAGTTCTGGAGTGGTCTACTTTTGTACCCGAGTAATGCTTGTGTTGTTCCCGAGTAATTCTAGGTTGTTCTCGAGATATACCTTATCATTCCTGTGATGTGCAGTCATGCTCTCCAGATGTCCCTTTTACTTATCGATAAGGTTATTTTAGTACTCGAGTAATCTTTTTGGTACTCGAGATCTGCTCTTGCTCTCGAGTAGGCCGTCTCTTTGTCGAGAACTGCCCTTCTTATTCTCGAGAAGATCTGCTTGTACTCAAGAACTGACCATGTTCTCAAGATGTTTTGGCTCTGTACTCGAGAATTGGGTTTGTTGTTCCCGAGTGGTACTCCTTCTGTTCTCGAGTAATGCTTTTGTACTCGAGAAATAACTTCTCCCTTACTCGAGAAACCTGCTTTTTCTATTCGAGTAATTTTCCTCCCTATTCCCGAGACATATCTTCGACTCGAGAAAACTTCCTTTTGTTCCTGAGAATTTATCTTCTACTCGAGAAATATCTCCTTCCACTCGAAAAATCCATACCTCTCGAAAATTCCGGTTCAGCTGAACCTCATCCCTTCACATAAGTATACTAACCCTTATATTATATTATATATAATATAAATTTCTCCTTCTCCTCCTTAGATTGATTCTTCCTTCTTCCCGAACCAGAGTGGAGTGAGCGAGAGAGAGAAAGTTTTCTGTTAATCTTTCGGTGGCCGCCGGCGGTGCTTCGGTGCTCGAAATCTTCAGCCAAATATAGATCCGGAAAGCTCTCATTGAGAGCTACGCCATCGCGGTAAAATCTTCTCCATTCCTTTAGTTTTTCTAGCTAGGGTTTTCGTCCCTAAACCCTATTTTGGCCATTTTTGTTAGATTCCATTTTCCCTCGTCTTTCCTGGTCCCGATCTACGTCGTGGTGCGATTTGGAGGTCTTCTCCGGTAAAACCAATGCAAGTGATTGTTTCCTCCTCTTCCCTTCTTTAACCCAATTTGCAGAAATTTCTAACTTCTTGTTATCATTATTTACAACTTGCTGAATATAGTGTTGTTTAGATCCCTTGTCTAATTCTATTTATAATTTTCATGTTCTTGATTTTGCTATCTAGCCTTGTTAAGCACCGTACACTTTGATGATGTGGTTAAATCTCACCCTTATAACCATTTCTCAACGTTTATGTAGGACGTGTTTGAGATTATTTAGGACTGTAAATTATTCATAAAGTTTTATCAACCATGTTAAATCTAGAATTTTTTAGTAGAATCCGATGTGCCATTGATGTCTTGAGATCTATATCATGGTTTCCTTCGTGGCGATGTTGAGGGGCGACACAAGCCAACAAGCCTCGATAGGGTTGTGGTGTGCCCCTGAGCACTAAAACTAAATCTTTATGTGGTGTGACTTCATGATTTTCTTCATTGCTGGTGTTATTTGTGGGAGAATCCACCGCCGCAATGTTTGATTCCTCTGTTATTACTTTGTGGGACTCTACCGGGTGTTTGGGCTTTTGCGGTGTATGGTGGAGTATCCAATCTCCCCCTGATCTATGACAGATTAATATATCCATGGGGGTGTGTCTAGATGTGTTGACCACCCTGCCCGTTTTGTTTTCTTTTGGAGTTGACCACAGGTGGCTAATAGATGTTTTCCTTCTTCCTGATGATTTAATCATGACCTTTCTACTTATAGTGTTGTGCATTTGGGGTACTTTTGTTGTACGTGATGCTTCACGTAAGTGTTCCCTTTTTGACTTAGGTACCTTACTATTGTACTTTATTCAAGTATCTTTCTTTTGGTCTTGGGTTGGTACCCCTTAACTTTACTTACTTTTGGCTTACTTTCTTTCATTACTTGTACATTCTTGCTGAGGTGTTCTGTCTTTGGAATGCCTCAGGTTCAAAGTTGTAGCTGATTGAGGTGCTGGACTTGGAGTTCTTGAGCATCAGTATTGGCTGTGGTTTTTGCCTCATCGTAGCGAGGTAGATTTTTTTAGTCTGCTTTACTAGTTCAGACATACTTTGTTTTTTATGGGTTCATGTCAGTTTGTTGACCCCACAGGATTGCTGATTTTGGATGCTTGCTAGTTGCTTAGTTTTCTTTCTGTGTACTTGGATTACTTACTCTCTGGGATGTTTTATGCTAGGGTTACATAATAGGTATTTTTCGAGTATAAAAACTACTATTACTACCTCACGCATTGCATGTTTTAAAATGCTAAAATCACTATATTTATCGACCGTATAAATCTACTTTTATTTCTATTATAAACCTAGAACTTGTATACCATGGGGTGTCCTCTGGGAACCTCTGAACTCATATAGGATGTCTAACCTTTAAATGAAGTATTTTCCGTAGCGTTTAATTACCTTTTTATGTGGACTAGATGAGCCACTAAGCCAAGGGATACGACTTACTAGTATATATAAATTGATTGTCTCTAAAATAACTTAAAGATCTTTATTAATGGTCAAGTAGGAGTTTTGCCTGAGCGTCCGCAGTTAACCCCTGCTGACGTGGCATCATGACATGCATTTTTTCCCTTACTGTGATATCTCTTAAATGGCGGTGAAAAATACGAGTTGTGATAGTTGGTATTAGAGGGAGGTTAGTTTGACAATTTGGTCGAACCAGCCAATCTCGTATAGTTTGTTTCCCTTCATTCATTGGCATGCACACACCGATGTGTCATCATTACGTTTAAACCGAAGCATGGTCACTACACTCATAGCATGATAAGAAGTATACAGGGCATATTATGTAGTATGGGATGCATAATATGTGTGTGTATATGGATCCACCATAGGAGGCAATATGTGACGGTTATGTAGTATGAGATGCATAATATGTGTGTGTATATGGATCCACCATAGGAGGCAACATGTGACGGTTATGTAGTATGGGATGCATAACCATCATCACATGAGTGCCCATTTGCACGTTTTATTTTCTCATTGCATGCGATGTTATGTAGTATGGGATGCATAACATTTAATGTGTACGCCGCTCATACATGCATTAAGGCAGTTTTAGAATGCATATATAGCATATCATCGCATAAGCACGCGCGCTAAGTTAAGGTTTGCATGATGACAAACTGCACGTGCGAGGAGAGATCTCCTGCACGTTGCTGCTATTGAAGAAGGAATGGAGAATAATGACCTAGGAGGAAATGGCCAAGGATATCGGGTTATCGCTGGCCAAGAGGTGGTCCAGCCACGCATTAGGACAATGCGTGATTTCACAACCCCAACTACAGGAAGTGTTTACCCTGGCTTCGGGCTGACCATCGTAAACAACCACATTGTGATAAAACCCGCCATCCTGAATATGATCAGGAATAATACGCATTTCTCTTGATTGCCGAGTGAGGATCCGCAACTCCATCTGGCAGAGTTCTCGGAGATTTGTGGCACTTTCCAGTATGCTGGAAATTCTGATGATGATGTGAAGTTGAGGTTGTTCCCGTTCTCGCTGAGGGACAAGGCAAAGACCTGGTTGTATACCATTGTTCCAGGGACCGCTACTACTTGGGAGGCATTGTCCTCTATGTTCTTGGCGAAGTTCCACCCGGTGGATTAGATAGTGAATGCTCGGAGGGATATTGCAACCTTCCAGCAACTAGACCATGAGACGCTATACGTGGCGTGGGAGAGATTCTCAGAATTGCAGCGTCGATGCCCAGAGCACGGCTGTGAGCTGTGGAATCTTGTTGAAATATTTTATTTTTGTATTGAGCCTAATTTCATGGCAACGATCGACGCAGCTGCTGGTGGCATGATAATGAACTTATCTCCGGAAGAGGCATTGAGGCAACTTCGAGAAACCGCCTCCCATAGCACATATTGTACCTCCGAGAAAAATGCCCCTAGAGCGGTGAGGACTTTGTTTGAAGTTAACGGTGTGATGCAGCAATCGGAGGCGAGCCATCACACTTTAGATGGAAAGAATATGTTGACCAGATCGGCCCCTCCTCCAGCTCGGTATATGGACATATCTTGTCAGGGTTGTGGTAACCCTGGCCATCGTGCCTACGAGTGCACCGCTGGAGAAAGCATTGCTTAGTTGTCAGGTATAATGACCGATGAAAATGTAAATTTTATAAATAGTCAAAATCACAATGTTCCTTTTAATAATGTTTATAACCCCAATGCGAGAAATCATCCCAATTTATCATGGAATCAGAATGCTCCCAGTCAAAGATGGCAGAGAGGCCAGCATCAGTTTGATGCCCAAGTCTCTAGTATCCAGCCACGACCGCTGCATATGGGTTACAATCCTAACGTGTAAGAAACTCATAAAAGTGCTGTGGAAGAGATGATGGATAAGTTTGTGGAGATGGCCTAATCAAATATGGCCATGCAAATCGAATCTATGAGGAACTTGGAGACACAGCTGGGTCAACTGGCCCTTGCGTTCTCCGAGTGTACTCGTGGCACACTCCCTAGTGACACGGAGAAAAATCCTCGTGAACAAGGGAAGAGTGCTGGGGATGCGGAGGATTGCGATAATAATGAATTGGCCGTCAAATGTGAGATCAATGCGGTAGAGACAATAGCTCCATGCGATTATGGATCATACTGCAACATTCTTGTTTTGCAAGATGTGGAAAAATTAAATTTAAGTATCGAATCTGATGTCCAGAAATCTCTAGTGCTAGCGGATGGATCGGTAGTTAAGACCGGTGGTGAGATCAAAGATGTGGAAATAATTATGAATGGGGCTGCTATGGTCACTGACTTTCAAGTTTTAGGACCTATGGGTAACACGTCAAAACCCATCTTAAGACTCCCTTTCCTGAAAGCCAGTGAAGCTACCTTGCAATTCAATGTGAGTGGTGTCACTTTGGCTCCTAAAGTCAATCTGACTCTACCAACTTCACGTCCTCATATTAGTTCAAATGAACATGGAGAATTTTTACAATTAAATGATTCGTTATCTAACGATGTGTCTAGTGCTGCTAAGAAAGGTTTTCCACTGAAGAAATGCGAGCGAGATAAGAAAGTGATCGAACCGCTGATGGTCGCTGAAGGAGAGATAGAGACGGAGTCACTTGATGTGAAATAAGATTCCATTGAGAAGAAACATGAGCTAAGCACGCCCGTTGATAGCGTGCAGAAAAGTGAATTAAAAACTTCTATTTGTTTGAACAAAGTTTGTAAAACTATTAAACAGGTAACTTGGGCTGATCTTTCACCCGCTGCGGGTGAGAAAAGGATGACCCCAGATGCGAAAGATAAACTTGCTGCTGAATTGGTGGGTGCGATCATACCACCCTGGCGATCCCCTTCTATGGTTCTGAAATGAAAGGAGCTGCTCCTGCGCAAGGCGTAGAAGTTTGCCCACTGGCATGAGAAGGAAGAGGTTAGGGGCAGGGGAGACTCGTCTTCCTTGGGCCCTAAAGCCTTCTCCTCGTCCTCATCTCATGTGGCTGGGAGGATCTATCACAAATCAGCATTCGGCTGAGGAGTGAAGGATCTCCAGGGATTTCCTTTGCTGCTTTTTCTAGTTTCATTTACTACTTACTGCTATCTGTGTTTGTAGACCTTAATCATTATGTTTTGAACTTATTCCCTAAAACAACATTTATATAACTACTAATACAGGTATTTGGTCCACCTTAATGACGGTAAAGAAAAAGGCTTATGGGAGACAACCCAATTTTGCCGCTTTTAATTTGCTCAATTTTGCTGCTGTTATTATATGCTTATAGTATGCGTGGTTGGAGATATTCTCTTATGTAGGTGGAGTTCGTCTAGGATGTGGACAATCTGTTGAATTTAACGCCAATCTTCTGGTATGCTCATTTGCTTAGCATGGGGTAACCTCTTCCCTCACCCTTTATTTTTTGTTTTTATTGCAAATCATGCTTAGATTGTTTAGTATAAGTCTGGTGGGCGAAAGTTTCGTGAGTTACCTTTGCACATGCACTTGCATACCACGAGAGTATTTTCATTTTCATTTTTTTTGACCATGACAGCATCGTGTATTATAGGCCCTTGCACTAAATTGACCGGTTCCACGATGTGGTCCTGCAGAGAAGTAGGCAAGAGAGCGTGGTCAGGAAATAAATTAGAAGAATGACAAAAAGTAACCTCAATCTTGGGGATGATCCTGGTGTCATCTCCCATCGGCGGAATTGTGGGTTGATCTACACAGCTGTCTAGGCTGGTGTAAGAATGTGCTAGGGCTGCATCCGCCTCGTCCGTGTATTGGAGTTCCTTACAAGGGACTGAGGCAACAACCTCGGCCATGCAGATGTCCTCCTCGACTGGATCTGGCATAATGCAATAAATACCAGCTGCTCCCTGCGAATCAAGCTCGACAACAGTGTCAGAAATAAAAAGAATATTATGCAAGGTAGAGGATATAGGAGCAGTGCTCGCAAAAAAATCAAGCACATGCTCCTCACAACTAACAGTCTCCGTACATGATGATATATGTACATCAGGAGTAAAAACATCCATGTCAGGGTTTAGATCAACACTTGTATCTATGCAAATAATAGTATTTCTCCCTTCAAAATATGAAGGTGTCACTAGTATGTACCCAGATACAGAAGCGGTGTTGCAAGTTGTCGTAGTGGAGACAATCCTAACATCCATTTCATATCCCCCTCCAACTATGCCAAGTAAGCATCACAATCCTTCAAAGAGTGATCCCAACTCCGACAAAATAAAAATTGCTTAGCCGGCTTTGTCTGTACAACTGGTACTGACGCCGAATGATAGTAGTGCGATAATGGAAGCGCAAATGAGTAGCTAATAGGCTTATGTCTAGCATATTGAGTACCAGATGAGATTGGTGCTCCATATGTAGATCCTTGAGTGTATGGGCTACCATGCTCCTTAGGACATCTATCACTTGAATGAGAGATATCTCCACACCAGTGCTAACGGTTATTATAACTTGCACACATTACAAAGATCACAATTTTCCAGGATTAAACTACATTGCATAGATTCTCAATAAAAATCTAACAATTCCAACCGACATAAAAAGAAAAAATAGACTGGGATAAAACAAATTCAAAATAAGCAACTCTGTCGTAACTCTCATAACACAACACAAATCAACAATACGCATGCATTCCACAGAAATGGCGCCAAAAACTTGATGTGTCGGCAAGTGCACCGGTCGTTGTCAAGTAATAATTTTGGGAATAGCTTCCCTGAATGTCGATCTCGAGGGAATACAGTTTGGGTACGTGATAACGTCGTAGAAAGATCTTTACTAAGAGTTAAACGAAACAATAAAGGGGGTTGGTTTTGGATTCCTAATTGTAACAAAACAAAAATAGAACTAATGCGGGTCGTAAGCACCGCTTCGCTTGGTGGATTGAACTAGTGCAGGCTGTTATGCAGTGCTTCGTGAGGCGAATGTAAGGAGAGCAAGGGGATGAAATGAACACATGTGCAGAGAGTGAGGGTCGCAATCACCTCTTCAACTACCAACACTAGCCTTTGCTAGATTGGTTCTAGTGCGCGAGTGGAGTGGATGTGATTGGAGGCAAGTGCATCACAACTAACAAAAGGGAATGTAACTAACCCAATCAAAATTCATTCATAGAAAAATAAAAGCAAGTTTAGGTTCATTATAAGCTTTAGAGTACAATCCACTATGGAGAAGAGGTAAAATAAATCAAAAGGGGGAAAGCCTATCCGTGGTTCTTGGGCGGAGTGGTGGGTTGTCAGTCCACTTCTTGACTCTGACCGTGGTTGCTTTCAGAGGCAAATGGGTTGTCAGTCCACTCGTCTTCATCCATCTTCTTCCCTTTCCTTCAAGCTTTTCTCCCTTTTTACCAATTGAATAGTACCGAAAGATCTCTGTTACACACTGCTGGTAGCCGAAAACTCTCCGAAGGGTCGAAGATGGCTTCGAATCTCCGAAGAAAGCTTCTCAGAGGGTGGATGTGAGTGGAGGACCCATGGGGATAAGAAACGACGCTTAGTGCGCAGCAGCGGGGCAGAAAATGAAAGCGATGATGCCCTAATTCGCGGAGCACTGGTTTAAATACTACAGCAGAAAATCAGAGCGCACGATCAGTGACACACAACCAGAGGTTGTGCGCACTGGTTCCACTGATTGTGCGATTATCAATGATAGAACTCTAGAAAAAATATAATAAACGTGCACGAACAGGGGTGCACGACCAGAGGTCATGCGCACGATGTCTAATGATTATGTGATTGCCCCAGACAGAACTTGGAAAAAATGGAGAATAGTGCACACGATCAGTGTCTCAGAACCAGTGGTCGTGCGCTATAGATCCAATGATCATGAGATGTATTCTTGTACCATTTGGGATTCGATGAACTGACCGCGCACGACCATCGGTCGTGCTCTAAGGAGTCCACTGACGATATGTGTGTAAAAACCCATGATCAGTGGCCCTTAGGCGAAAAACATTCCCAAACAATCCCGTAACACACACATGACCTTTTTACCTGCAGCAAAAATAGAAGAGCCACCGAAACGGGCATTCCGCATTCTCCAGACACAGAAAAATACCAAGTAGGGAAAAAGTATAAAAACTACGAAATCACACTAAAATGGGACAAAAGTGCACTTAACATGGAATGGACATAATAACAAATATGAACAATTATGGCCCTTTAGTTTAGTGCATCAACGAGAAAACTAGCCCAGATGAGTCCAAAAATATGTAGATAACTTGGACTCATCAAGGACATGTTAGAGATTATTTAGGAATGTAAATTATTCCTAAAGGTTGATCAACCATGTCAAATCTGGAATTGTCTAGTAGAATCTGATGTGTCATTGTTGTCTTGATTTCTATATCATGGTTTCCTTCATGGCGATGCCGTGGGGCGAGACAAGAAGCCAAGCCTCAATAGGGTTATGGTGTACCCCTGAGCTCTAAACCCGGATCATTACGGGGTGTGATTTCATGATTTTCTTCGTTGCAGGTGTTATTTGTGGGCGAATCCACCGCCGCAACGTTTGATTCCTCTATTAGTACTTTATGGGACTCTACTGGATGTTTGGGCTTTTGCGGTGTTTGGTGAAGTATCCAATCTCCCCCGCATTTATGACAGATTAATATATCCATGACGGTGTGTCCAGATGAGTTGACCACCCTACCTGTTTTGTTTTTTGGTGGAGTTGACCACGGGTGGATAATAGAGTTTTGCCTTCTTCTTGATGATTTAATCATGACCTTTGCCCTAATAGTCTTGTGCATTTGGGGTACTTTTGTTGTACGTGATGTTCCTCATAAGTGTTCCATTTTTGACTTTAGTACCTTACTAATGTACTTTATTAAAGTATCTTTCCTTTGGTCTTGGGTTGGTGCCCCTTGACTTTGTGATTTCTTTTGGCTTACTTTCCGCCTTCACTTGTACATTCTTGCTGAGGTGTTCTGTCTTTGGAATGCCTCAGGTTCAGAGCTGTAGCTGATTGTAGTCCTGGTTTCGGAGTTCTTGAGCAGCAGTGTTGGATGAGGTTTTTGCCTCGTCATAGTGAGGTTGATTGTTGTTTAGTCTACCTTACTAGTTCAGACATACTTTGTTTTTGTGGGTTCGTATCAGTTTGTTGATGCCCACAGGATTGCTGATTTTGGATGTTTGCTAGCTGCTTAGTTTTCTTTTTTTGTATTTGGATTACTTACTCTCTGGGATGTTTTATGCTAGGGCTGCATAATAAGTATTTTTCAAGTATAAAAACTACTATTACTACCTCACACATTCCATGTTTTAAAATGCTAAAATAACTATATTTACCGGCCGTAAAAATCTACCTTTATTTCTATTATAAACCTATAACTTACATACCATAAGATGTCCACTGGAAACCTCTGAACTCATATATGATGTCTAACCTTTAAAAGAAGTATTTTCAGCAGTGTTTAATTACCTTTTGCGTGGACTAGATGAGCCACTAAGCTGAGGGATACGGTTAACTACTACACATAAACTGATTTTGCCTCTAAAATAAATTAAGATCTTTCTTCATGGTCAAGTACGATTTTTCCTGAGCATCCACAGTTATCCCCTTCTGACGTGGCATCATGACGTGCATTTTTTTCTCTTACTCTGATATCTCTTTAATAGCGGTGAAAAATGCGGGTTGTCACAAACCTGCAGACCTTTGGTCGGGATCTGTACCTAGTCCACGAGTTCCTCAAGCCGCACCGACATCCGGGGATGTGGGCGCGAGGCCATGGTAGATGGAAATGGCTCCCTAGAAGAGCCTACCAGACATCGCCCCCAAACAACCCAGCTCACGCGTGTTGACCGAACTTTCTTTTGCTTGTTATTAACTTCTTCCTTCTCAGGGCTGCGAATGTCCCTGTCTATAATAACTTAAATAATTTTTAGAACTCAATATGCTATTTGAAATAATATGTCTTGCCATCTAGGTTTAGCTCCCACTAGGATAGACCAGGACGCCTAGTCGGCGAGCTGGGGATGGCGAGCTGGTGATGGCGAGTTGGATTGACCGGTCAGCCCGGCCATAAATCTGATTTTCTATAAATAGGCCCGCTCACCAACCACCTAGGCCATTACCTTTATCTCATTCATACCCCCTTTGCTTCTCTTCTCTCTAGCTGCTTTCGTCGATCCCGAACACCTCTCAACACTAATCAACCCATCACTCTCCTCATCTTGACTTCTAATGAAGCTCTCTTTTTCTTTTTCACTTTACCAAGATCAGTAAACTATTAACACCATCTCCCTATGTCCATTCGTCATGTTATCACATTTTCGCAGTTTTATTATATGCATACCAAACTAAGCTATATGATGTATATGACAGGAGGTACTCCAAATTTTCATCCAAATGCCCTAAGATAATTGAAGAGGGTCTATCATGACACATTTAGCCCAAATCCAAAAACTTGTAATATTCCTAATTAATTTAGTATTTAATAAATTTTTCCAAATGTTAGGCCATGGATAATGTTGAACATGAAGTACTAAATTTCCTTAAGATATGGCCACACAAAACTTATGATCACTATATGATTCCAAAATAGCAGATAATACTATGCTTCACAAACTTTCATGAAAGTATCAGCCCCTAAATAATTAATTCAAGATAAATACAAATAATTTGAGTTAATGAAGGAAATACCATAAATTTTAGTCCAAAAATTATATAAAAATTAACAGAGACTTATAATAATCATAAAACAGTACTAACGAAGTTTCATGCAATTCCAAGGTAAGTGAACCATGTGTAAAAATAATTCAAATAATTTCATTAATGTACACTTTGTGAATCAACATTCTTATAAACTCATCAAATTAACATGTAATAATTTTCTAGACTTATTATACCCTAAAATATTCTCTGGCCAAGTAATATAATTTTCCAGCAAGTTATAAAATTTATTATCTATTTATCCATGTATGGTGCACTATTTCACTTTACACATGAAGTAATAAGAGAAAATTCCCAAATGTTCCAAATAATTCACTAGTGACTACAAATAATATTTGATTAAATTTGACAGAGTTTCATATCATCCTAAGATAATTAAACCATAGTTACTTCAAAATCATCAACAACGGCAAGGTGGAAATTTTACCTACAAGTACAAGCTACTTTTTTCTAAACATCCTATAATAATTTTCAGAGATCAATATCACTATTAAATTACTCTTATCAAAATCTCATTAAAATCGAAGATCATATGAGCCATTATATATTCCATAAGGTGTATAGACCTAATTAATTTCCTAGTGATTAAAGTGCGGTGCATGTGTCCAAATACTACCAAATCCATTTCTAGGGCATTTCACCAACCTAAGATCACATGGATGAAAAACCAAGTCCATACAAGGAAATATCACCCCATGTCCTTCACCAACCCCCAAAGTTCAACCTAAAGGTTTAAATTAGGGTCCTAGGGCAAATCCACCCTAATCCACCCCAAACTCCATGTGAGGGGGTTGAATGTCATAACAGATAAGTGGCCCAAGTTTCAACCTCTGTTGAGGTGATTTTGTCACTCAATACAACAATGGACATCTTAACCTAATTAACCGTTTTTTGTCCTATAATAGGGTTTACCAAATTCCCAACCAAATCATCTCCAAACGGGATAAAATTTTATGTAGAGTCCTATATTGACCCAAAGGAGCACTCACCAAAATTTGGGAGTGTTTGGAGGTTATTAGATCCTTTAAATAATTAATATATGGATTATTAATTTTTTACAAAAACATTAGGAAATATTTTTCCAAAAATTCCCATTCTTGTGTATATTTTAGGTATAGCTAAGAGTGACCTCCATCTAAAATTTCAAGTCATTTGGAAGGCTGCATTGATGGGGGCACTCAAAACAATATCTAATCTAGCCTAGGTATAGACCTCACCAAAATGAGTGTTGTGGTCTGAGTTGATCTCTAAATTGGTTCAAAATAATTTTAGATTAAACTAGACTCTTCGGGATACAACTTTCATGTAGACAACTTTTGCACTAGTGCAACCTAAGTATTTTTAATAATAATTTAAATTAGCATAAAAATTGTTATAGAAAATACATAAATCAAAATTTAATACACTAGATCTAGCACTGATCTTAAAGCAGATCGAGTGGCTCTGGCATTGTCTTTTTCCTCCTGCGAATGGCTGAGATCAACACGACCTGGAGCACATTCCAGGCATATTTGCCAGCCATCCAGCCACATCCATGGCCGGACACCACCGCCACCACCTTTGTTGAGGTGGGGGCTATCGCCGAGCAGTGGCACGACCGCCGGAGGGGCGGTTTCTGGCGAACCCGCAATGTAGAAAATACCATGTAAATCTAGAAATTTCTCTCACCCAATCGGGCTCAATTGAGCCCAATTTTTCCACTAAAAGATCTAAGATGCTAGTCAATGAAGAGAGGAGTAGAGGAGGACCTGTTGGGAGAGCTGGAGGCGGGCCAATCGCCAGATTGCCATAGATGGTGGTGGCGTCGATCGGTGTTCTGCAACAATACTACCAGCTTGCTCGGCTCCTTTAGGTAAAGAGTGGAAATGATTGCTATGGATCCAGGGATGCTTTTAAGATTTTTAAAGGGGGAAGAGGAGTGACCATGACATCAATGCCATTAATGGCCATTAAATGAGTATTTCAGCCAAGTTGGGTTCACTGCACCCAGCCACTGAAAAGGGTTGGAAAGTCCCATCATCTTCCCCTAACAGACCAGGGCTGAAGATTCCGGTAAGAAGAGAGGGACTTTGGCCTTCCAAGCCATGAATGGCCCTTACTCCCCACTTTCTCTCTCCTCCATTAAAGAGGAAAATGGAGCTTTTCTCTCTCTCCTAGTCATTAAGGCTGATTTTGATGACTAATCTAGCCTAATGGAACCCCACTAGCCCATATTATTCATGGAAATAAGGTTTTAGCCCAAGTGGATTGAGCTCAAGCTTGAGTTAGCTCATTTGAGCAAGTTTGACCAACTACTAGGGTAGACTTGACCTTCGTCAAATTGACCATTTCGGTTGACCGCAATGGGTCCTTGATGATCCATTGGCCTCCCCGTAGGTCTAGAAAGTCTTAGGTAGGGTTGGTTGGGCATCTTGGAGGTAACTTGACCCTTAGTTAGGGCACTTTGACCTTTTTAGGACTAGAGTTGACTTGGGTCAACTTAGCCTCTTTGGTTGATCCCAATGGATCCTTGGTGACCCATTGGCCTCCCTTAGGGCTTGGGATGATCTAGGTGGGTCCCTTTGGCTAAGGGGAGGTCAATAGGCAATATGTGAGCTTAGGTTGACCTAATCAAGGCTTGGGTTGACTTTGGTCAACTTGACCTTTTTAATTGACCCTTAAGGGTCTCTATGGCTCTAAAGGACCCTCTAACAAGTTTGTGGTGTTGTGGTGGGGTCATGGACTCATGGTGAAGCCCTATGGTCATCCCTATGCTAGTAATTGAATTTCTACTATTTACAAACCAATGTGGTTCACACATTAACTCCCAAGTTCACCCCACCTTTTGTAAGACCCCATTTTTTGCTACTCTAACGGGTCTTACGCCCAGAATCGCCATTTCACGGTGACACTGCTTAGGACGGTCGATACTATGAAACGCCAACCCTGCCGACACAACAGAATCATCAAAGTTGCAGATAGTAAATGCCAAGTCCACAAAACATATCATATATAAATATATAGTATGAATCACAGCATGTCACAGAAATAAAAGAAGTATCAAAAAAAGAGACAAGAAGAAAGGTAAACGAGCTTATGTCCAGTACATCAAAATCCTCACTATAAGGTCACTCGCGGAAGCTAATAAAACTACACACTCACAGAACCAGAAGCGGGTGCTCCCGAGGTAGACTGTCCCACCTCCATGTGCACCGTACCCTACTGGTACTGCCTCTCGGGCTGCTGCATGTTTCCCATCCAGAGCCCCTGTAAATAAAATATGGTCCACCGACCATTAGTCATAAGACTAAGCCAACAATCATCCCCGCCTCCCCCCGCGACTCCTAGGCACCGTGCGAGAAGGAGGATAGGGAGGATATTGAGGTGGAGAAGTGTCAAAGAATATGACGGCGGACCTAAATTAGCAGTGATATCACAAAGTTATAATGGTGTACAGCAGTAATATGATAATACTAAAGTAAGGAAGTAAAGTAAGAACAGTAAGAGGGCAAACTATATTGAAGAATAACCTTAACTTATATGAATGCCCATACAAAATCATAAGTTAAGGGGTCTTTTGCAAGGCTCCCGTCGTATAAGCTATCCCATACTAGGTTATATGATGTGGTGTCAGGTTTTATGCAAGTATAAGTGTAGTGAAATGTTATGCGGATGAAATACTAGGTTCACACAAGTGAAACTCACGCACAATAGACCATACACACAGACCTTTAATTCCCACATTTTGGAGTTAGCTAAACTCTCAGGTACCTAGCGTTGTGGCAAACAGAGGCAGTGGGTCGGGCCACCCCACCACTAGGCCGGAATTCATGCCACCCAACCTAGACCTTTGTATGACTCAACGTGAAGGACACACCATGGAGACTCTATGTACCTTGTTGACAAAACCACCGGTCTATCTTTGGTTAAGTGTGAAACACATTCGCTGAGTCAATATACCGACATTGCCGTGAAAGACAGTCAAGTAACAAAGACCCACCACCTTATATTATGCACATGAAAACAAGAACTTCCAAGCCATAGGCTCCCCAGACTAACTCGTCGGTCAAACTACCTACCGAGCCATCGGCTCGTCGGGCTATCCTGCCCACAACTAAAACCACCGAGCATACTGCTCGATTGACAAAGCTAAACTAACAGCCCTATAACTAAAGGTGAGTGTAAGTGGAGTTTTAGTATAGACTAATAACTCTTGTAATCAATTTTCTCTTATAATTTATGTTAACCTTGGACTGCCCAAGGTATTCCCTGTGAAGGGCTCTCGAGCGCACTAAGAACTACGATGGGTTGAATCCCAAAGCTCCCTTTCGCAAGGTAATTATTATTATTGGTATCTACCAATAAGAAACCTCATTTTAAGTTTACTTAATCTAACCCTAGTGCATTTGACTCTGGAACTATTCCTAAGTGTATTTGGACTCTCTGATCAGGGAAGGACGATCGTTCGTCGCTCCTAGGTACGACCTTAACCTAGCCAACCATGCTCCCACAACCTGACCTACATTGATAACCTCAGTCATATTCTACAAATTAAGTACACCACATACCCCTTTACCCCATACCTAAGTTCTCAAGATTCCCTGATATTGCTATTTTACTATGTGCAGACCTAGAGAACTAAATGACATGCAAGAATGGTGACCCCCATAAATATTCATCTGAATGCCCTGAGATAATTTGTAACGACCCGAATCGCTCTAGGCCCCTAGTGTGTGAGTTTTTGAGTCAGGAGGGTTGACTCAAGTCCTGAGAAGTGCAGGGAGTTGGGCTGCACTTGTGGAGAAGTGGAGAAATCAGTGTAGAGAGAAGTGACACGGGTAGTGACACGGCCGTGTCCCTACCCGTGTGCGTCGAGACGATCTCGACGAGGCGTGTCGAGATCGTCGAGAATCGTCGAGAGTCGTCGAGATCATGACACGGGTAGTGACACGGCCGTGTCCCTACCCGTGTGCGTCGAGATGATCTCGACGAGCCGTGTTGAATCGTCGAGAGTCGTCGAGATGGTGACACGGGTAGTGACACGGCCGTGTCCCTACCCGTGTGCGTGACACGGGTAGTGACACGGGCGTGTCCCTACCCGTGTGCGTCGAGTTGAGCTCGACGAGAAGTGTCGAGATGTAACTGAAGATGCACACGGCCGATGACACGGCCAGGCACACGGCCGTGTCATGTGAACACGGGTTGGGACACGGGCGTGTCCCGACCCGTGTCAAACATTGAACCGACATGGAAACCGCCACGGCCGTTTCGCAGAAGCAGGACACGGGTACGGACACGGCCGTGTCCCTACCCGTGTCACATTTTGCTTATAAGGGGCAGAGAAACCCTAGCCGTTTTTCATCCTTATTTCCTTCCCCTATTTCCTGTGAGAGTTCCTGGTGAGAGGAAAACTGCAGGAGCAAGTTTTACCGAAGGAGATCCGCCATCGCCGCGAAAGAGAAGATGCCGCCAAGGAGAACTACGCGATCCATGGCCGGAAATGGTGGTACCGCTGGAGCCAACGTGAGTTTCCTACCCTCTCCCTTGGTGCTAGATCTATAGCTATGCCTTAGGAGAGACATCGACTCAAGAGAGTCTTGATGGAGAGGAGAAGATCTCTAGGTTAGGCCATGTTAGAACTTGTGTTCTAGACTTTAGATCTCTTCAACCCTTCCCCTTTTCTTCAATATGACGATGGGTGGATGGTCTCGTGAGGAGTTTATGGCCTTTGAGGTTGAATAAGGGAGGAGAATATTTCTGGAAAATTTAGGGACGATCGCCTTGAGGAGGAAGACGAACCGATGCCGTTCATTTTCCATTAAGATGCGCGCAGAATCTGTATTCTGCGCGCAGCGATCTTCTATGCCATTTTCATGTAGGATAGGGGCAGATCTGGGCTTTTTGCTAAACACGAAAGTTGTAGCCCTTGGAAATACCTTTCCAACGAGTGGTTGCACGACTTCAGGTGATGTCTGTGGCCCCGGGAAAACCTAATCGAGTTTGCTGTCCGGCAATTTCCTGTACACAGAAATCGTGTTCTGTGCGCAGCGAACTTCGAAGCCGATTTCGAGTACGTTATTGTCAGATCTGGGTTGTGACCTGAATATGAAAGTTGTAGATCATGAAAAGATCTTTCCAACGAGGGGTTACACGCCTCCACCGGATTCCTGTAACTTCGGGAATCTCCGGTCGAAGTTGCTGTCCAGATTAGTGATACACCTAGAATTCTGGTTTTATATAAAGTGCAATTAGAGTCGGTGGAATTCTGTCAAGATTAAATAATTTGTGCTAATCACCGAAGAACTGTGAATGATAGTGTTTATTATTTGGAACGCATACAATTGATTTATTATTGCAAGTTGTCTTGAGATTTGGATGGTTTCCTTTATGTTTAATCGAATCGAATTGATAAGATGTTGATAGATTATAACATATGCGCATCATATAAGTCTTATGTAGAGTTCATATGGAATGACATTTAGAAGATTAAACTATGGCCATGATATGTTGATTTGGTGAAATGAAATTTATTAGTCCAATACTTAGAGCGTCGTCTCCCTACGGGTAGTATTGTGGAAGAATGAAAGTGCGGTGTTGACCGTCACTCGTTTTGTTGTGTTGAGATAGGTGTGGATGGATGGTTGGGCTGTGTCCTCGTGTTTACTTCCGAGGCCCCTTCCATGATATGTTGATGTGGTGTTTGCATGTGGTGTGAGTCGACACGCGGTGTCGTAATCCCGGGTTAAGGATAGTGTGGCAGGTCTACGGGCTCGCCAGTCGTCACACCGACGGGAGTTGGCAGTTAGACTTGGTCGGTTTGGGCTGTGTCCTCGGTGTTCACGTCCCGAGGCCCCTCCGACCATGTGGACGGTTGGGCTGTGTCCTCGTGCTTTCTTCCGAGGCCCCTTCCGGGTCACGCAAGGCCAGTTCGGGCTGTGTTCTTGGTGCACCTCTACCCAAGACCCCGCTGGGCCATAGTACGCATGGGCTCCGCTGTTGTGTTCTTAGCGTTGAGGCGTACGGAGGCCTAGGTGAAGTAGTGTGATACCCGCCTAGTAGTAGAAGTGCCCGTTCTACTGTCACCGCCTGGCCACGGCGGCTGATGCCTGAGAGGTTAGCTACCTGCTCGAAAAGTGGGAACTATAGTCTGTGTCGACATAGCAATTACATGGGTGTGCATGGGTGAGTCATTGCATAGCATTCATAGCATTTCATATCATTGCACAACAAGATCCTCATCGTATAAGTTTGTATGGGCACTCTTATACGATGAGTTACTTTATGTAACCCGATCCTTAACTTATAAGTTTGTATGGGCATTCTTATAAGTTAAGTTACTTTCCTGCTGTAGCTTTATTACACTTGTTATTATACCTTGATGGCTCTTGTAGAATGGTTAGTTTACATATTGGTAGCTTTTATAGAACTGCTAGTTATACATTGATACTCTTACACTACTGCCACCTGCTTGTTTTTCCTTTACTTGCATACTTGATAGATACTATACTCTTGTTCCTTTTCTCCGCCCGGTGCCGAGGAGTCGCCGGGGGAGAGGATGTGAAACCACTTAGTCGTTTCGACTAACGGTTGCTACGTCTTCCTTTTTAGGAGGTCACGCCGCAGGTAGAGCAGCCGCAGACTACGCAGCAGGGCAGCCAGGCCAGGGAGACAGGGCCTGATGTGACGGTGCCGTCGATACCGTCTGTTACCGATGTTAGTGTTTTGCTTACTCTGATGTAGCCCGTTTGGGCAATGATTAGCTGTACTCTGATATATTGTAGAAGCATGTTTTAGCTTCTCTTTATTGATGTATTTGGACATTATAACTTAGTGTGGATTTGACTTCTCATGTTTATTTATTTGGTTGGGTTGGCATGATTTATTGATATGGTTTCAGCCGGCGGAATAGGCGTCTTGTGGTACAGGTTAGCCCGTGTGCTAATGCTACCGCAAGGCGGCTGTTCCGGGCATAAGACTCCCTCTTCGTGCCGTGTTTTGGGATCCGGGGAGGGGGGGTCTTACAAATGGTATCAGTTTGCCACGATCCTCAACTACGAAGTCATTCAACAATGGTGCCACCCCCGTTTGGTTAGTCAGTTTGGGGACAAACTGACTTAGCGGAAGCAGTGGTGTGCCCATATGTAATTCACATTAAGTTTGTCCAACTTTGACCCTACGATTAGCCAACCTGACCACAAATTTGTCGTGTACGTGTAGGTTCCACTGCATGTTGAGCCGATGAGGGGTACTCCTACCCCTCCCATACCCACTCAGTTCCAACAGTCTGAGTTGGGGCAAACACTCACCGCCATTCTTGATGCTTTTAAGGCACAGCAGGCTCCGGTGCAACAACAGGCCCCGAGCTCCAACTGGCTGAGCACCTTTCGGGCTCTCTCCCCTCCCGTCTACCTTGGGACGGAGTCAGCCGTACGTACAGAGGAATGGCTAGACACGATACAAGAGTTGTTGGCTGGAATCCGTTGCCCGGCCAACATGGCAGTAACATTGGCAGTGTCTGTCTTGGAATTACATGCGAAGAGGTGGTGGAAGTCCCTCATGGGCTCTACCTTCCAAGGCCGGATCTACACAGAGATAAGTTGGAGTGAATTCTCGGAGGTTTTCTTGGAGCACTTTATCCCTACATCGGCCCGAGATGAGCTTGAGCAGAGGTTCCTTCTACTAAAGCAGGGATCAAAGTCGGTTACAGAATACCAGCGGGAATTCCAGCATCTCGCAAGGTTTGCGGACTCTTATGAGTTGGATGACAGAGGTTATGCCAAGCGCTTCTATAAAGGGCTGCGAGATCCCCTAAGGCAGTCCCTTTTGTTTATAGCGGATGGTAGCTTGGCGGAGATCATTGATATGGCGAAAAGATTGGAGGCGGACCACATGGGATGTAGTAAGAGGCCTGCGGAGGACGTGATGGAAGCCGGCCCAAGTAATAGAAGGAGACGGGACTTCAGAGGAGGAAGAGGTTATCAACGAGGTGGAGGGCGTGTCCACCGAAACTATAGGGTGGAGCATCCAGTTCCGCAGCCGCCTGCGTTGCCTCCCCCCCCCCACAGCCTCAGCGATTTCAACAACCTGAAGGGCGTCGTGGTCTGGTGTGCTTCGAATGCAACCAGCCGGGCCACATCCGGCGTTTCTGCCCGCAGCTATATGGGAACGCCCCTCTTGCTCTCCCTCCTGCTCTCCCTCCAGCAGCTCCACGAGGGCGGGGATACATGCGTGGTCGAGGACGAGGACCGCCAAGAGGTAACCCCGGCCCTGCTAGGGATCAGGTGTACGCGCTTGACATGGCACAGGAACGGAACCCACAAGATGTGATTGCAGGTATGATTTAATTAGTTTACATACTTGCATGGTTTAACATGAATTGCTTAGAACTTATTAGACACTAGCAATAAGTTTTGGTCGTTGGCACTTAGGCACCGTGATTATTGGCGGGAAGACGGCCTATGCGCTGTTCGATACCGGTGCCTCACACTCTTTTGTGTCCGAGGATTTCATAAAAGACGTGGGGGATGTTCAGTACTTCACGGGAATAGCCCGACGTGTACGCCTTCCGGATGGCTCGGAGATGATCGCGACCGCCAAGTGCGAGTTGGAGTTATTTATTGATGGGAAGGCCTTTGATACACCGGCCACGGTTCTGAGAATGCCGGAGTTTGACATCATTTTGGGCATGGCATGGCTGGACTGGCACTTCGCGAGGATCGACTGCGCGGAGAAGCGGATCTATTTGAGGCATGGAGACTCTGACGTCATCTTCCAAGGTATTGGCTTCGCGCCACGTATGATATTATCTTCTATCCAGGTTGTAAAAGCTCATATGAAGGGGGACGAGGTCTTCATGATCTGGTTCGAGTTGAAGGAGGAAGCGTTGGAATTAAAGGATGTACGGGTTGTGCGGGACTTTCCCGAGGTATTTCCTGAGAAGCTACCAGGATTACCGCCGCATAGAGAGGTCGATTTCCAGATTAATTTAGTACCAGGTGCCAAGCCTGTATCTAAGGCTCCGTACAGAATGGCCCCGAAAGAACTCGCGGAGTTTAGAGTTCAATTGCAGGAACTAGTAGATTCAGGGTTCGTTCGCCCCAGTTCATCATCATGGGGTGCCCCTGTGCTGTTCGTAAAGAAGAAGGATGGAACCCTGCGATTGTGCATAGATTATCGGGAACTCAATCGACTAACGGTGCGGAACACTTATCCGCTACCTCGGATCGACGAGTTGTTCGATCAATTAGTGGGAGCACATTGGTTCTCTAAACTAGACCTGCGCTCTGGATACTATCAGTTGAGGATACAAGAGGGGGATATTCAGAAAACAGCCTTCAGTTCGAGATATGGTTTGTATGAGTTCACAGTAATGCCGTTTGGGCTCACGAATGCGCCTTCGGCCTTCATGAGCCTGATGAACAAGGTGTTTGAACCATACTTGGACATCTTCGTCATCGTTTTCATCGACGACATCTTAGTCTATTCAAAGACGGAGGAGGAGCATGTCGAGCACCTGACCTTAGTTTTGAAGAAATTGAAGGAGCACGCCTTGTATGCCAAGTTTAGCAAGTGTGAATTCTGGCTTAAGGAGGTTGCCTTCTTAGGGCATGTGATCAGTGGAGCAGGATTAGCTGTGGACCCAGCTAAGGTGCGGGCCGTGAAGGAGTGGTCGCCTTTGAAGTCGGCGGCCGATGTACGAAGCTTTCTTGGACTTGCTGGCTACTACCGCAAGTTCGTGAAAGGATTCTCCAAGATTGCCCTTCCTCTTACCTCCTTGACGAAGAAGGGTGTGCCATTTGAGTGGACTCCTAAATGTGAAGCAGCATTTCAAGAGTTGAAGGATAGGCTTACCTCCGCCCCCATCCTTGCACTTCCGTCTGGGAAGGAAGGATTTCAGGTTTACACAGACGCATCATATCAAGGGATGGGAGCGGTGCTGATGCAGCACGGGCATGTGATCGCTTATGCTTCAAGGCAGTTAAAGAAACATGAAATCAATTACCCGGTTCATGATTTGGAGTTAGGAGCAGTGGTGTTCGCTTTGAAGGTCTGGAGGCATTATTTATATGGCGTCCACTGCGAGATCTTTTCCGATCACAAAAACTTGAAGTATGTTCACACTCAGAAGGAGTTGAACCTGAGACAACGGCGGTGGTTGGAATTTCTATGCGACTATGAGTTCACCATGAACTACCACCCCGGGAAAGCGAACTCGGTAGCCGATGCCTTGAGTAGAAAAGTGCCAGGCTCTAGCCCAGAGTCTCGGCTGATGAGCATGGAGTTGGCTCGGATGATCGAGGAGATGGAAATTACTCTAGTATTCAAGGATCCTTCGACAGAGTATGCGGAGTATTTGGCCAACATGAGCATAGTTTGTGATATCCGAGACCGGATACGGGTGGAGCAAGGAATGGATGCGTCCTTGGCCCCGGCAATCAAGGCAATTGAAGATAGGACCACCGATGAGTACACACTCAAAGACGGCCTCGTTTATTTTCGTGGCCGACTTTATATTCCCAAGGGCGGCAAAATTCGGGAAGATATATTGAGAGAGGCGCATTCCTCTCAATATTCAGTGCATCCGGGTATTGCTAAGATGTATGCCGGACTGCGGAAGACCATGTGTTGGCCGGGAATGAAGAAGGATGTTCGCTACTATGTTACACATTGCGAAGCTTGCCAAAGAGTGAAGGCTGAATGCAGGAGTCCCGGTGGTTTGTTGCAGTCGCTGCCCATCCCCGAATGGAAGTTCGAGGATATCTCCATGGACTTTGTTCATGGGTTACCTCGTTCCCGCTCCGGGAATGATTCGGTGTGGGTTATTGTGGATCGACTAACAAAGGTGGCCCGGTTCATTCCAATGAAGAAGGAAGCACACGTGGATGTTTTGGTACGCCTTTTTGTGGAGCAATTTGTACGGTATCATGGCATGCCCAAGACGATTGTTTCGGATAGGGATGGTCGGTTTACATCAAATGAGTGGAAGGCGGTGCAGGCGTATTTGGGCTCACGCCTAACCTTTAGTACCGCTTTTCATCCTCAGACTGACGGACAGTCAGAGCGGACAATCAGAACGCTGGAGGATTTGTTGAGGCTATGTGTGTTGGACAGAGGAGAGCCATGGGAAAGACTCTTGCCCCTGGTGGAATTCTCCTACAACAATAGTCATCAAGCAAGCATCGGTATGGCGCCCCATGAAGCCCTTTATGGAAGAAGGTGCAGGACTCCCTTGTCTTGGGTGCAAGATGAAGATCCGAAGGCATTGGGAAACGAATACATAGATGATACTGATGCGGCGGTCAGATTGATACGGGATCGCATGTTGGAGGCTCAAAGTCGACAGGCGAAATATTATAATAAAAAGCACCGGATGGTGGAGTTCCAGGTGGGCGAAAAAGTGTTCCTTAAGATTCAGCCGATGCATGGAGTGTCGCGGGTGCGTGGAGTGAAAAAGCTCAGCCCAAGGTATGTTGGGCCTTATACTATACTAGAAAGGATCGGCCCGTTGGCCTATCGGTTGGAGTTACCACCAGAACTAGAAAATCTCCACGACGTGTTCCATGTGTCGTCGCTTCGAAAAGCACTATTGCGGCCCGACCAATTTATTCCCACTACTGATGGTGCGGTGGCGTCAGATAGGTCTGTGCGACTAGAGCCGGTACGAATCGTGGACAGCGAGACAAGAACATTACGCCGCAAAAGTGTCCCCTTAGTGAAGGTGCTATGGATGAATCATGGGAAGGAGGAGTACACCTGGGAGCCAATGGATTTGATGCAGCAGCGCTACCCGGAGTTGTTTGCCCAAGGTAACCTTATTTAAAAACATGTGATAAACTTCCTGTTAAGTTTTCTCCACACAGCTTAAGCCTGATTTCGGGGACGAAATCTTTTATTTTGTTTATAGGATTTGTAACGACCCGAATCGCTCTAGGCCCCTAGTGTGTGAGTTTTTGAGTCAGGAGGGTTGACTCAAGTCCTGAGAAGTGCAGGGAGTTGGGCTGCACTTGTGGAGAAGTGGAGAAATCAGTGTAGAGAGAAGTGACACGGGTAGTGACACGGCCGTGTCCCTACCCGTGTGCGTCGAGACGATCTCGACGAGGCGTGTCGAGATCGTCGAGAATCGTCGAGAGTCGTCGAGATCATGACACGGGTAGTGACACGGCCGTGTCCCTACCCGTGTGCGTCGAGATGATCTCGACGAGCCGTGTTGAATCGTCGAGAGTCGTCGAGATGGTGACACGGGTAGTGACACGGCCGTGTCCCTACCCGTGTGCGTGACACGGGTAGTGACACGGGCGTGTCCCTACCCGTGTGCGTCGAGTTGAGCTCGACGAGAAGTGTCGAGATGTAACTGAAGATGCACACGGCCGATGACACGGCCAGGCACACGGCCGTGTCATGTGAACACGGGTTGGGACACGGGCGTGTCCCGACCCGTGTCAAACATTGAACCGACATGGAAACCGCCACGGCCGTTTCGCAGAAGCAGGACACGGGTACGGACACGGCCGTGTCCCTACCCGTGTCACATTTTGCTTATAAGGGGCAGAGAAACCCTAGCCGTTTTTCATCCTTATTTCCTTCCCCTATTTCCTGTGAGAGTTCCTGGTGAGAGGAAAACTGCAGGAGCAAGTTTTACCGAAGGAGATCCGCCATCGCCGCGAAAGAGAAGATGCCGCCAAGGAGAACTACGCGATCCATGGCCGGAAATGGTGGTACCGCTGGAGCCAACGTGAGTTTCCTACCCTCTCCCTTGGTGCTAGATCTATAGTTATGCCTTAGGAGAGACATCGACTCAAGAGAGTCTTGATGGAGAGGAGAAGATCTCTAGGTTAGGCCATGTTAGAACTTGTGTTCTAGACTTTAGATCTCTTCAACCCTTCCCCTTTTCTTCAATATGACGATGGGTGGATGGTCTCGTGAGGAGTTTATGGCCTTTGAGGTTGAATAAGGGAGGAGAATATTTCTGGAAAATTTAGGGACGATCGCCTTGAGGAGGAAGACGAACCGATGCCGTTCATTTTCCTTTAAGATGCGCGCAGAATCTGTATTCTGCGCGCAGCGATCTTCTATGCCATTTTCATGTAGGATAGGGGCAGATCTGGGCTTTTCGCTAAACACGAAAGTTGTAGCCCTTGGAAATACCTTTCCAACGAGTGGTTGCACGACTTCAGGTGATGTCTGTGGCCCCGGGAAAACCTAATCGAGTTTGCTGTCCGGCAATTTCCTGTACACAGAAATCGTGTTCTGTGCGCAGCGAACTTCGAAGCCGATTTCGAGTACGTTATTGTCAGATCTGGGTTGTGACCTGAATATGAAAGTTGTAGATCATGAAAAGATCTTTCCAACGAGGGGTTACACGCCTCCACCGGATTCCTGTAACTTCGGGAATCTCCGGTCGAAGTTGCTGTCCAGATTAGTGATACACCTAGAATTCTGGTTTTATATAAAGTGCAATTAGAGTCGGTGGAATTCTGTCAAGATTAAATAATTTGTGCTAATCACCGAAGAACTGTGAATGATAGTGTTTATTATTTGGAACGCATACAATTGATTTATTATTGCAAGTTGTCTTGAGATTTGGATGGTTTCCTTTATGTTTAATCGAATCGAATTGATAAGATGTTGATAGATTATAACATATGCGCATCATATAAGTCTTATGTAGAGTTCATATGGAATGACATTTAGAAGATTAAACTATGGCCATGATATGTTGATTTGGTGAAATGAAATTTATTAGTCCAATACTTAGAGCGTCGTCTCCCTACGGGTAGTATTGTGGAAGAATGAAAGTGCGGTGTTGACCGTCACTCGTTTTGTTGTGTTGAGATAGGTGTGGATGGATGGTTGGGCTGTGTCCTCGTGTTTACTTCCGAGGCCCCTTCCATGATATGTTGATGTGGTGTTTGCATGTGGTGTGAGTCGACACGCGGTGTCGTAATCCCGGGTTAAGGATAGTGTGGCAGGTCTACGGGCTCGCCAGTCGTCACACCGACGGGAGTTGGCAGTTAGACTTGGTCGGTTTGGGCTGTGTCCTCGGTGTTCACGTCCCGAGGCCCCTCCGACCATGTGGACGGTTGGGCTGTGTCCTCGTGCTTTCTTCCGAGGCCCCTTCCGGGTCACGCAAGGCCAGTTCGGGCTGTGTTCTTGGTGCACCTCTACCCAAGACCCCGCTGGGCCATAGTACGCATGGGCTCCGCTGTTGTGTTCTTAGCGTTGAGGCGTACGGAGGCCTAGGTGAAGTAGTGTGATACCCGCCTAGTAGTAGAAGTGCCCGTTCTACTGTCACCGCCTGGCCACGGCGGCTGATGCCTGAGAGGTTAGCTACCTGCTCGAAAAGTGGGAACTATAGTCTGTGTCGACATAGCAATTACATGGGTGTGCATGGGTGAGTCATTGCATAGCATTCATAGCATTTCATATCATTGCACAACAAGATCCTCATCGTATAAGTTTGTATGGGCACTCTTATACGATGAGTTACTTTATGTAACCCGATCCTTAACTTATAAGTTTGTATGGGCATTCTTATAAGTTAAGTTACTTTCCTGCTGTAGCTTTATTACACTTGTTATTATACCTTGATGGCTCTTGTAGAATGGTTAGTTTACATATTGGTAGCTTTTATAGAACTGCTAGTTATACATTGATACTCTTACACTACTGCCACCTGCTTGTTTTTCCTTTACTTGCATACTTGATAGATACTATACTCTTGTTCCTTTTCTCCGCCCGGTGCCGAGGAGTCGCCGGGGGAGCGGATGTGAAACCACTTAGTCGTTTCGACTAACAGTTGCTACGTCTTCCTTTTTAGGAGGTCACGCCGCAGGTAGAGCAGCCGCAGACTACGCAGCAGGGCAGCCAGGCCAGGGAGACAGGGCCTGATGTGACGGTGCCATCGATACCGTCTGTTACCGATGTTAGTGTTTTGCTTACTCTGATGTAGCCCGTTTGGGCAATGATTAGCTGTACTCTGATATATTGTAGAAGCATGTTTTAGCTTCTCTTTATTGATGTATTTGGACATTATAACTTAGTGTGGATTTGACTTCTCATGCTTATTTATTTGGTTGGGTTGGCATGATATATTGATATGGTTTCAGCCGGCGGAATAGGCGTCTTGTGGTACAGGTTAGCCCGTGTGCTAATGCTACCGCAAGGCGGCTGTTCCGGGCATAAGACTCCCTCTTCGTGCCGTGTTTTGGGATCCGGGGA
Organism: Platanthera guangdongensis; assembly: GCA_039583875.1. Classification (NCBI taxonomy): domain Eukaryota; kingdom Viridiplantae; phylum Streptophyta; class Magnoliopsida; order Asparagales; family Orchidaceae; genus Platanthera; species Platanthera guangdongensis. Next base: position 24,210,754 of record CM077159.1, read on the forward strand.
GGGGGGGTCTTACATAATTACTGGGGGTCTGTAGTGACAAGGTTAGAATAAACTTGTAATTTTCCTAATTTAGTTGTCATTTATTTAATTTTTCCCAAATTAAGGCCATAGGTGATTTTGAACATGAAGTATTAGATTTACATAAGTTACGACCACCCAAAAATTATGAAATCCATATGATGTCAATAAATCAGAGAATACAAAGTTTCATAATTTTCCATAAAAGTTTTGGCCTCTAATTAATTAATCCACAATAAATCTAATAATTATGGGTAAAGAAGGAAGTACTAAAATACATCATCATAAAATTATGGAAAATTACTAAATCTTAAAGGTGACCAGAAAGGACCTATGACTAAAAATCATAATTTACCTAGCTCATTATGTACCAAAATAAAATCAAATAATTTTACTTAGAAACAAGCACCTTGTGAAGCAACCCCTATAAACATACATCCAAAAATTCGACAAAAATTTACAGAGCTCTATAATTTCATAAAGGTCCTTTGACTAAAATTCATGAGTTTCCAGTAAGAGGTTAATTCATAAGAATTTCCTAAATAGATAGAGCAACATGATGAGTTGTGAATGAAGTATTCCAAATATTGATCTGAAAATTCATACCGAAATTTCTAGAGCTTTGTTATGGTTTTGCATCATAACTGACTAAATCTCATGCAATTTCAAGGTTAGAAAGTCATATATAAAAATTCTTTAAGAAAACCCATGATAGTACACTTTACGAAGGAACCTACTGGTAAACTCATCCCAACATCATGTAAAATATTGCAGAGATCAATATGACTATAAACAATGACTCCTACCATGTTCCCACGGAAATCCAAGGTCATAGGACCCCTAAATTGTTCCTTAATGTGCAAGGGCCTAATTAGGCACAAAGTTATTTAATTATGGTGCAAGAGTCCATCTACCACCTACAACAACCCAAGGGAATTACTCCAACCTAGAAATCGATGGGGTAAATCCCAAGTCCAAACAAGAACTAAACACCATAAGTCCTTCTCAAACCCTAACAAGCTCAGTCCAAGTATTTAACTAGGGCAGTAGGGCTCAACCACCATAACCCATCCCAAACTCTAAGAGAGGGTGACCCTACTAACCTTGGGACTCTGGCCAGAGCCCCAACCACTTTGGGTGAGGATTGGCCCCTCCACGCCCCAAGAATCCTAAACCATAAACTCACCCTTATGGGCCCAAACTTTAGTCACATAAAAAAACAATCAAATCATATTCAAATGGGTTGTGATTTTAACCAATGAGTCACGATGACCCCTAAGACCATCCACCAAAGTTTTGGTGCTTGGTGATGTCATTAGGTCCCTTAATTAAACTATACAAGGATTATTAAATTTTTACCAAAACTACAGAAAGGTTTTCTCCTAAAATTCTCATTTTGGGTATGTCTTAAGTATAAATGACTCCTTGCACAAATTTTAGGTCATTTGGACATGTGGTTAGGTGGGGGAACCTATTTTAATGTCAGACTAGCCCTAAGTATAGACTGCACCATTTTGGGTGCTGAAGTCAGACAACTGAGCCAAATTGGTTGAAACAAATTTTAAATTAAAATAGATCTCAAGTGCTACAACTCTGGGGTTGAGCAGCTTTTCTGTATAAGAATCTAAGTATTTCTAATAAATAGAAACATTAACTGAAATTAATGAGACAAATAATCAAATAAAAGTAATTATGTAATCCTAAGTTTAAATCGGAGGCGGCACGTGTAAGGCCCCTAGCCGATCCAACGTGACAGCGTCACGGCTCCGCTCTAGGCGACCCTACCGGGCTGCAGCCCAAGCACCCCAACCCCTCTCCCTCCACGGGCGGGTTGTTGGTGGCCACAGCCTCCCTTTGATGAGGCAAACTCGATAGTCAAGCCCGCACTACGGGGACTTCCCAGGAGGTCACCCATCCCAGTACTACTCCAGCCCGAGCACGCTTAACTATGGAGTTCTTTCAACTCTCATCACCAATTGAGCTGCAGCTCAATTGGTGATGAGAGTTGAAAGAACTCCATAGTTAAGCGTGCTCGGGCTGGAGAAGTCCTGGGATGGGTGACCTCCTGGGAAGTCCCCGTACTGTCCGCTTAACGGGAGAATTTCACTCATCAAAGGGAGGCTGTGGCCACCAACAACCCGCCTGTGGAGGGAGAGGGGTTGGGGTGCTTGGGCTGCAGCCCGGTAATTGTCCGCCGGAGGCCTAGTGGTGTTGATCCACGGATGGCAAAGGGGACGTTACAGCACGAATCTTGACGCAAATCATGCGGTAGCTGGTCGTCTTCAACCTCCAGCCTATGGCTAAGATTGGCCCATCATGGAGCCCTTTCCAAGCTCTATGGCAAGCCACCCGGCCATCGCCCCAGCCAGACACCGCCTCCACCACCATCTTTGAGGTGGTGGCTATCGCCAGGCGGTGGCATGACCGCTAGAGAGGCTATTTCCGGCGAACTCGAGGAGTGAGAAAAACCAGAAAAATTTGAGAAAGTGCTCACTTAATCGGGCTCAATTGAGCCCAATATCTCTCCTATTTGATCTTGGATCCTAGCACAGAGGGAGAGGGGGAGAAATCGACCTTCTGGGTGGAGCGCAACCATGCCGATTGCCGGGTCCCCATTTGTGGTGGAGGAGTTGCCAGAGTTCTTCAACAACACTGTGGAAGGACTCGATTTCATCAAGGGAAGACTGTAAACGACTCCTCTGGGTCTGTGGAGTCTTTTTAAAGAGTCAGAATGGGGAGGGGTCTTTCTTCATGGCACCATTAATGGCTAATGAAGAGGTTTCGACCATGGGTGGTTACACTATTCCGACCATTGAATTGCCACAAAAATGACCCCTGGCCTTCTCTACACTGAACGGGGAATAGGATCCAAGCTTTGGAGATGAAGAGAGGGGCCCTTGGCCTCCCTTGGCCATGAATGTTCTTCCTCCCAATTTCTCTCTCCTCCATTAAAGAGCAAGAGGAGCTTTTCTCTCTCCTAGTCACCATGGCCTAAAGTGATGGAATAATTCAGTCAACTTACACCCCCTAAACCCATCAAGATGATTAAAATGGAGCTAGTCCAAATGGACTTGGGTTTGAGCTTGAGTTAGCCTATTTAGGTTAACAATAACTCAAAAGGGGATTATCTCAACCCTAGGCCACATGGGGTGACCTAGCTAACCCTAGGCGGTGATTAGTGACCTCTTGGCCTCACCAAAGGTCTAGGGAGACCTTGGTGGGGTGGGTTTGGCATCTTGGGGGTCACTTGACCCTTAAGAAGGGTACTTTGACCAAATTAGGGATAGGGTTGGCTTGGGTCAACTTAGCCTCCTTGGTTGACCCTAATGGGTTCTTAGTGATCCTAGAGTGAAGTTAGAACCCTAAAGTCAAACCCTAGGGATAGCATTTGAAAAGTGCTAATTGCAGACCTTGGTGGTCTCACCTTATTTTCTAGGTTCACTTGGTCCTCTAGGTCTTCCTAGGGATTTATCATGCCCTTACCATGACAAAACCACTCTTGGTCGGTCTAGTTTTTTTAGGGATGTTACAAATACCAATATATAAAAATAAAAATTTCATCCCCGAAATTCAGGTTAGGACTGCGGGGTTCTAGAGAAAAAGGAAAAATATATAACATCCTTTAAAAGGTTGAAATTATACCTGCCTCGAAGAGTCCCGGGTACTTCTGCAGCATCATGTCGCATGGTTCCCAAGTGTGATCCTCCTGCCCATGGTTCCTCCACAGCACTTTGACCGATGGGACCTTCTTGCGCCGCGAGGTCCGTACCGTTGTATCATCAATCCTGACCGGCTCCATGCAGACTGACTGATTCGACGCCACAGGGCCATCCATAACATAGATCAGCTGCCCAGGCCATAGCAAAGCACTCTGAAGGGAAGAGACGTGGAAGATGTCATGCAGTCCAGCTAACTCTGGCTGAAGTGCCAACCTGTAGGCCAAGGGGCCATTCTGCTCCAGGATCCTGTAGGGCCCCATGTATCTAGGAATTAGCTTCTTCCACCTTTGATCCCGAGAAACTCCATGAATCGGCCGAATCTTCAAGAACACCCGGTCTCCTACCTAGAACTCCACCTGCCGATGTCGCGAATCAGAGTACTTGTCCTGCCTGCTCTGAGCCTCCAACATCCTATCACGAATCAGCCTCATGTGAGCATATGTGTCCTCCATGATCTCAGAGCCAAGAGCCTCGTCCTGGACCCAAGATAGAGGGGTCCGACACCTCCATCCATACAGAGCCTCATAAGGGGCCATACGTATACTGGCCTGACGACTGTTGTTGTAGGAGAACTCGATCAGTGGAAACAATCTCACCTAAGGCTCCCTGCGATCCAGAATGCATAAGCGCAAAAGACCTCAAAAGTCCATTTGGTGCGCTCTTTCTGTCCATTTGTCTGAGGGTGGAAGGTTATGCTAAATATCAACTGAGAGCCCAGGTAATCCTGAACCGACCTCCACTCCTTGGACGTAAAATGCCCGTCCTGATCCGACACGATCGTCTTGGGCACTGCATGATAGCGCACAAACTGCTCCACAAACTTCCGCACCAGATCAACTATTAGAGCGTCCTTCCTGACTGGGATAAACCTGACCACCTTTGTCAGCCTGTCGACGATGACCCAAATTGAATCGTTCCTTGCATGCGACCGAGGTAGCCTTTGTATGAAGTCCATGACTATATCCTCAAACTTCCACTCCGGCACTGGAAGTGGCTTCAGTATCCCGGTCGGAATCCTACACCCCACCTTCACTAGCTGCCAAGCCTCGCAATGCATCACACAAAATATGTGATGTACTTCTTCATGCCCGTCCAAAACACGATCTTCTTCAGATCTGTTTCCATCTTTGTGATACCCGGGTGCACGGAGTACTTGCTGCAGTGAGCCTCTGCCATGATGTCCTCCCGAATTCGGCCTCTTGCTGGTATATAGACTCTGCCCCTAAAACAAAGCATCCCACTTCTCTGTGAATAATCCCCAGCCATGCCATCCTCCAAGGCTCTAAAAATGGGCTCCATCCTCGCATCCAGCCTCTGCCCGTCCCTAATGCGATCCCGGATGTCATCTGTGGTACTCATCAATGCGAGGTACTCCCTATACAACTCTGGATCATCGTCGGATAGCAGGGATATCTACATCTCCTCCAACATATGCACCAGCTCCATAGCCATCAACTGGGGCTCTGCTCCTGACATGGTGGCTCTCCGTCTCAGAGCGTCTGTCACAACGTTCGCCTTACCGGGATGGTAATGCATGGTATACTTATAGTCTGATAGGAACTCTACCCAGCGCCTCTGTCGGATATTCAGCTCCTTCTGAGTGTCCACATACTTCAGGTTCTTGTGATCTGAGAAGATATCACAATAAACCTCGTAGAGGTAGTATCTCTAGATCTTTAGAGCTAAAATCACCGCTCCCATCTCCAAGTCGTTCCCCGGATAGTTCTGCTCGGGATTCTTTAACTGTCTGGAATCAAATGCGATCACGTGCCCATTTTGTATCAGAACGACACCCATCCCGTGGTATGATGCGCCGGTGTATACTAGAAATCCCTCAATTCTAGATGGAAGGGCAAGAATAGGAGCCGATGTGAGCCGGTCCTTCAGCACCTGGAAAGCATCCATGCACTGTAGTGTCCAAATGAATGGGGTCTCTTTCTTCATTAGAGATGTGAGTGGGAGAGAATTCCGGGAGAACCCCTTCTATGAACTTCCGGTAATAGCCAGCAAGTCCTAAAACACTCCTACATTGGTGGCTTTCTTCAGAGTTGACCAATCTCAAACTGTCTGAACCTTCGCTGGATCCACTACCAAACCTGCTCCACTGATAATATGCCATAGAAAGGCGGCCTCCTTCAGCCAGAACTGGCGCTTACTGAACTTCGCACACAACCTGTGCTCCAGGAAATTCTCCAAGGTCAGTGCAAGGTGGTGAACATGCTCCTCTTCAGTCCACGAATAGATGAGGATGTAATCTATAAAAACTATGATAAAAATGTCAAGGTATGCCTCGAATACCTGGTTAATCAGGCTCATGAATGCGGACGGGGCATTCGTGAGCCCGAAGGGCATCATTGTGAACTAAATAGCCCATATCTGCTGCTAAAGGCTTTTTTTGGAATGTCCTCCTCCTGAATACACATCTGGTAATATCCTGATCGCAGATCCAACTTCGAAAACAAATGAGCTCCCTCCAACTGCTCAAACAGCTCGTCAATCCTGGGGAGGGGATACGTGTTTCGGACCGTGAGCCTATTCAGTGCTCTATAATCAATGCATAAGTGGAGCATGTCGTCCTTATTTTTCACGAATAAAACTGGACCTCCCCAAGGTGAGGAGCTTGGCCTGACAAATCCTGCTTCTACCAGCTCCTATAACTGCCTACGAAACTCTACCAGCTCCTTCAGGACCATATGGTAGGGTGCTCTCGATACCGGCTTAGCCCCCAATACGAGCTATATCTGGAAATCCTACTCCCGATGTAGTGGTAACCCTGGTAGCTTCTCTGGGAATACGTCAACAAAGTCTCAAACCACCAGAATATCACCAATGAAGCCCTTCACCTCAGCCATCTCGAACAACACCTGTTAAACCTCGTCTCCCTGCAGGTGGGCCTTGACGGCCTAAAAAGTTCAGAGAAAGTGTCGGGAAACTGGAGCAGTACCTTCGAACGTCATATAGACATCGACACATCTGAGCACAACCCTCCTCGTCGGGCAGTTAATATGAGCGTGGTTCTGGGCGAGCCATGCCATTCCCAGAATGAGATCAAAGTCCGACAAGCTCAGGGTCATTGTCAGGGCTTCGAGGGTCAACCCATCGATGGTCACCCTTAGGATGTAACTCGCAGTAGATCGGACCACCATCCCATTGGGGAGACGCACCCTCCTGGTAACTCCCTCATAAAATCTAACACCATCCAGCTTCTCAATGAAGTCCTCTGAGATGAAAGTCTGCGATGCCCTCGTATCAATGAGAGTGAGGGCAGGCTTACCACACACCAATACTACTCCTGAGTTTATCAGACTATTCTTAGTTATCTAGTTTAAGATTCTTCCTTAACATTTAAATTGTTTCAAATCTACATACTCCCATCTTAGAAAGAAAAGAAATTAAAGAAAATTGATGTACTTGCTATTACCTTCTCTGGGCTCCGGGGCTGTGCCAGATCCAATGCATAAAACTACCGCATGTCCTGCCTGCATTCATTCCCCTGAAATCCACGGTCTCGGCCACATCCCTGCCCACCAAACTGTCGAGCAGGTGGGGCCTCCTGGAGTTCTGGTAATCGTGCTCCTCTCATAGGGTAGTTCCTCTGAATATGCCACAGCTGGTTGCACCGATAACATGTCGGTGGCTCCTCAACTGTCCTCGACATCTCCCTCATCTATTGTGGCTGAGGAGACAACACAACTGTTGTCCTCTGCTCCTGCCTGCCCTCCTGATGGGGCTAATCCCAGTTCCTCTTTTCCCCAATAACTCAACCTCTTGGCTGGTCTCTCCTACCACAGGTCACATAATCATTGGTCGATCTCTTCCGGCCCCGAACAACAAGCAGTCTGCCTCCAGCTTCTTGGCCATCTCTAAGAACCTGGCCAAACTCCCATCAAAGTTGAAGAGGAGGGCCTGCCTCGTATCGTTATGAAGGCCCTTGTAGAACCTCTTCACGTAGCCCACATCGTCCATCTGGTACAAATCCACAAAGTGGTCTAAATGGGTAAACTCTCGATAGTACTCCAAAACTGTCCTGCTTCCCTGCCTCAACTGCAGGAACCTATCCTCCAACTCATCCCTCGCTAACTGAGGTACAAAATGCTCCAGTAAAGCTACCTTGAAATCCTCCCAGGAAATGTCCGCACTATCCACTCCGGCAAAGGTGGTGTCCAGCATTGACTTCCACCACCTCTTCGCATGGGACTCTAGACATGACACTGCCAAAGTCACACCCTCCTCCTTCGAACATCTAATACCAGCCAGCATCTTGTAAATGATGTCCAACCACTCCTCCGTACATACTGCATTCTCCGTCCCGAGATAGGATGGGGGAGAAAGCCCCCGGAAGACGCTCAACCAATTTGCCCCTGGATTTGGCTGAGGAGCCGGATCCTGCTGAGCCCTAAAGGCCTCCAGAATAGTAGTCAAAGTCGGCCTATCTCTGTCTGCTGAAATAAAGTCGGATCTGGCGGGGGTGGATTCACGTTCTGAGCCTGAAATGCCCCATGTAGGGGAGTTGGGTTTGTGGCAGGCTACAAAGGAGAATTCCAATTGTTAGGCCATAAAGGAAAGGAAGAAAAGAGATGGGATTATTGCATGTGATTCCCCCTTATGGGCACACCATTGCTTCTGCTGCTAGTTTGTCCCCAAACTAAACTCGCGCGGGGTGGCCCAGGGTTTTGTGTACTTCTATTTCTTTAGATCGAGGTTGACATTGATACCAGTTTGTAAGAATAGAACCTGGAGGCCTGAAGGTGTACAACCCAAGAATAGAACCAAGAACACCTCAGCAAAATGGTATTGCTGAAAGGAAGAATAGAACCTTGATAGAGGCTGGTAGAAACCTATTGAGTGACACTTCTCTCCTAGAATATTTCTGCGTTGAGGCAGTAAATACTGCTTATCATGTGATCAATAGGGCTACTATCACCAAGAGCCACAAGAAGACCCCCTATTAGATTGTGAAGGGCAGAAAACCAAATTTATCCTATTTCAGGATCTTTGGTTACAAGTGCTATATCCTTAATAATGGTAAGTCTTATCTAACCAAGTTTGCTGTCAAATCCCAAGAGGGGATCTTTGTTGGGTACAGCAATAATAGTAAGACTTATAGGGTCTACAACTTGATTACTCAAGTTGTAGAAGAGTCTGTACATGTAGTTTTTGATGAAGCAAGGATCATTAACTGTGAATTGCCAAGAAGTGTTTGCAGCTCCACAGGTGTAACTGAGAGAATGAACAAGCTTATCTTAACAGAAGGTTCTTCTGCAAGTCAGCAAGTGGAAGATGGTGGCTGTTGTCTAGGGGGAGTACAAGATACTCCTAATACTGAAGAAGACCAAGAGGAGCAGCTAAATGAAGAGACTGAAGGTGTACAACCTGAAGACAGGCTGCCTCCAGCAAATAGACACTTAAAGGATCATCCAGCCAATCAAATAATTGGAGATCCCAGACAAGGGGTGCAAACAAGGAGCAGGAATCTAAGTACAGTTCTTTACTCCAGCTTCCTATCCCAAGTAGAACCAAAGAAGTTTAAAGAAGCAATCCTAGACCCTCATTAGATTGAGGCCATGCAATAGGAGCTGAATCAATTCAAAAGATGCAAGGTCTGGGAGCTAGTTCCTAAACCCAAGGATCATAACATTATTGGAACTAAGTGGATCTTTAGGAATAAGTTGGATGAGAATGGAATCATCATAAAAAATAAAGCTAGACTTGTTGCAAAGGGATATAGGCAGGAAGAAGGTATTGATTTTGATCAAACCTTTGCTCCAGTAGCAAGACTGGAAGCAATAAGGATGTTCCTTGCCTATGCAAAATATCAAGGATTTAAGGTATATCAAATGGATGTTAGGTCAGCTTTTCTGAATGAAAATCTGAAGGAAGAAGTCTATGAGGGCAGCCATCAGGTTTTGTTGATTCTCTTAAACCTGATTATGTATATAGACTTAGGAAGGCTTTGTATGGGTTAAAACAAGCCCCAAGGGCTTGGTATGAAACCCTGTCTAGTTTCCTCATTGAGAATAAATTCTCAAGGGGGAAAATAGACAAGTCTCTATTCCTTAGGGAATCCAGAGGCAAGATTATCTTAGTCCAAATATATATAGATGACATAATTTTTGGGTCTACAGAAAGTAGTCTTTGCAGAAAGTTTGCAAAACTTATGCAAGGACAATTTGAAATAAGCAGTATGGGGGAACTTAAGTTCTTCTTGGGTCTCCAAGTTAGACAGACTGAAGATGGATTATCCATATGCCAGTCTAAGTTCACCCTAGAGTTGATAAGGAAGTATGGTATGGAATCATCCACTACCATGAAAACTCCTATGGGGTCAAACATGTATCTAAGCAAAGATGATGCAGGGAAACCTGTTGATGAAACTTTGTATACAGGGATAGTTGGCTCCCTACTATATTTGACTGCTAGTAGACTAGATATCATGTATGATACATGTGTCTGTGCTAGGTACCAAGCATGCCCTAAAGAATCTCATCTGACTGCAGTCAAAAGAATTTTGAGATATCTTAAGGGCACACCTTATCTAGGCCTTTGGTACCCTAGGAATGGAGATTTTGTACTGACAGGTTATTCAGATGCAGATTTTGCAGGCTGCAAGGAAGATAGGAAGAGTACTACAGGAACCTATCAATTTCTAGGTGGAAGGCTGGTGTCATGGAGTAGCAAGAAGCAGACCAGTGTGGCCATCTCCACAGCTGAGTCAGAATATGTTGCTGCAGGAAGTTGCTGTGCACAACTCTTATGGATTCAACACCAGCTAGAAGATTATGGTATTCAAGTAAGTAGAACACATTTACTTTGTGATTCTACAAGTGTTATTTCTATTGCAAATAATCCAGTCTCCCATAGTAGGACTAAGCACATAGAAATTAAATACCATTTTCTTAAAGAACATGTAGAAAAAGGAGACATTTCACTAGAATATGTTAAGACAGATAGTCAGATAGCTGATATGTTTACTAAGCCCCTAGATAAAACCAAATTCAATAATTTTAAAATTGAATTAGGAATGTTAAACTTAGAATAGTTTCAAAAATTGGCTAAGTAAAATAGTGTCGACACACAGAGTTATTTGTGTCGACACATAGAAGTGATGTCGACATTTAAGAGAAATGGTGTCGACTCATCTAGACAGTCAGTGTCGACACTTCAAGAGAATTAGTGTCGACACATGCAGAGTATATGTCGACACATCCAGGGTGTTGTCGACACTTAGGATTTACACAGAATTCGTCGAGTAGAGTCTCGACCAATCGTCGAGCTGAGATGTATAAGTGTCGACACATATATTCTGTCGGCTATATTTGTGTCGACACATAGTTGTCGAGACATTAGAAGTAAGTGTCTATTGGGTTTCTCTATAGGGTTGGCACAACGCTTGTGCATGCAGCGGAAAAATAAACATCAAGAAAAACCCAAAGAGATGTGGATCGGGCTATGAACGTTGAATCAAAAAGTTAGCAAAACTCGGCAAAAATTACCTCGGTGGCGTTGAGTCACAACCCAACGGAGATGCTCCAAACTTTATCTGCTTGCTAGTGGCGAGTTCTACGTGGAATAGTGTCCACGTTTCTGCAGAAGTCCACACGAGCGGGAGAACACCGATCTATCCGTCGCACGGATTATCGGGAAGGAGAAGACCGCACCTCGGCTATTCCACGGACTGCTAGGTCCGCGCCAGGAAGAGCAGCACCAGCACAGTCGCTGGAGAAGAGGCGGTCGACGGAGCAAACACGGTGGCGGCGGAACTCTTCCGTCGGCGGCGGGGATCGGGATCGACGCAGCGAAAGGCGGAACGGCTTCCGTCGGGTTCGATTCGCTACAGGAGAAAATCGCGAGCGCGTGTCATCCCGAAAACCCTAAGTGTCCTATTTATACCAAAGTTATAAATAAACCCAGAAAAATCGTTATCCGCAGACCACCCGAAAATAGGGTTCAGAATCGGCGAGTATCAATCGGTGAGAATTGGCGACAATCGACGAGAATCACTGAGCAGGTTCGGCGAGAATCAGTCGACGAGTATCATACAGGATCAGTGAGAATCAGAGTACAATACTCGACGATTCTCGCCGATCGTCGAGCCGCGCTCGACGATACACAACGATACTCGACGATCGTCGAGCCGCGATCGACGACAATTATCGAAGTAGTCGATCGTCGAGAATCAACAATTGATTCTCGACGATTCTCGTCGATCGGCGAGAATTAGAGAGACGATTCTCGCCGATCGGCAGGAATCCGAAGACGATTCTCGACTAATGTCATCGACCCTCGTACGACAATCCCAACCAGCCCTTCAAGGCAACATTTGCCCAACCCGATGATCCTATAAGGCAACACTTTGCCCATAACCCTATTCAGGTCGGTGATTGGTAATCTTTACCAACACAGTCAGTCAACCAACTTCTCCACATCTCTTATGTGCGACCCTGCAGACTCATATCGCGTTGGCAGTGAGATTACATGTTTGATCACTTCCAGATCATCATGGTGACTCCAACAGACTCCCACTTGATCTCAAAAGTATCAAAGCAAAAACCTCACAAACAATGAGCGGCATCTAGCAATGCATCATTGCTCCCCAAGCAATAAGAGTTTATAACTCATAAGCCTTTATGACCAATGTATCAGCGTTGTCTTTGTCCCTTTGTCCCTTACATCCAGAAAGAACTATAGGCATGGACCGTGTCACCCTCATAATAGCTCAATCCAAGTTTCTTGATCTAGGACGGACTTTCAGAGAATGATGAGTCTAATATCACATATTGACTCAACCAAGCATGGCCATTCATTTCTCAGTCCAGTTCCATCAAGGGGCCCATGGATGCAACTCCTGTCATACAGGAGGACAAATCCCATATCTGCTCACACACAAACACCCAAATGATTCGTAACATGCCCAACAACCACCCTTATCATCAACCTTTCTCAAGGAAGACTTTAGATGGCATCAAAGCACACTCTTCCTCACTTGATGAATGCTGTGACTTCAGGTCAAAGGATCACAACACCATTGTCAATTGAGACCTACTCGTGACACGATTGGATGACAATCCACAGAGTAGTCTCAGGTTGGGTCTGTCCAGTACAACTTGTTCACTAACAAGTACCCACGTGATGACTTGATATCACAATATCATGACCTGTGAGAACCAGTCATCAGTCAACACACGTGCTAGCCTTCATGTATCATCATCACCCTTAGCTTCTATGATGATACTCGACCAGGGACCTTTAAGAATGAAGCTTCAAATAAATCATGGGCTCTCACATTCAAGTCACGTACTTGATGTCCCATGGAAGCGAACATTCTAAGGGTATCTATTATGTTAACATTTAACTATCATATATAGAAAAATTCATAATAAAAGAATTTGCCATTAATTATAAAAGAAAAACTAGGTACACAGTTCATCATATGAACAAACAGCCAACAAAATACAAGATTACATGCAACCCACAAGATTCTCGCTAGAGTTGATCATTTAGGTATCGTATACCCATCGATCTAGTATGACCATCATGCTTTCTCTGCGCGAGAGGCTTTGTCAGCGGATCCGCAATATTTTCCTCAGTCGGCACTCTGCAAATGTTTACATCTCCTCGTTCGACAATCTCACGAATAAGATGAAAACGCCGGAGTATGTGCTTGGAGCGCTGATGAGATCTAGGTTCCTTAGATTGTGCAATTGCACCATTGTTATCACAGTAGAGAACTACGGGATCAACAATGCTAGGAACTACATCAAGCTCGCCGATGAATTTCCTAATCCATACAGCCTCCTTCGCCGCATTAGCTGCTGCGATATACTTGGCCTCTGTTGTAGAATCAGCAACTGTCTCTTGCTTGGAACTCTTCCAGCTCACAGCTCCTCCATTCAGGCAAAACACAAAACCTGACTGAGACTTGGAGTCGTCTCGATCAGTTTGGAAGCTAGCATCCGTGTAACCACTTACAACGAGCTCTTCCTCTCCACCATACACCAAGAACACGTCCTTAGTCCTTCTCAAGTACTTCAGGATATTCTTGACTGCAATCCAGTGACACTCACCGGGGTCTGACTGATACCTGCTAGTCATGCTCAAAGCAAAGGAGACATCGGGTCGAGTACATAACATCGCGTACATAATTGATCCAATTGCCGAAGCGTATGGAATCAACTTCATGCGGTCCTTATCTTCACAAGACTTTGGACACTGGTCCTTAGAGATATTCATACCATGAGACATGGGCAAAAATCCTTTCTTGGACTCAAGCATGTTGAACCGCTTCAACACCTTTTCGATGTACGTACTCTGGGTCAAACCCAGCAACTTCTTCGATCTATCTCTATAGATCTTAATACCGAGTATATAAGTCGCTTCACCCAAATCATTCATTGAAAAGCAGTTCCCTAGGTTGTTCTTAACAACTTTCAGGGTAGGAATGTCATTCCCGATCAACAGTATGTCATCTACATACAATATCAGGAAGATAACAATGCTCCCACTGATTCGCTTGTAAACACAAGGCTCATCTTCATTCTTGATGAAACCAAACTCTTTGATTTTCTCATCAAAACGAAGATTCCAACTTCGAGAGGCCTGTTTCAGTCCATAAATGGACTTATTCAGCTTGCATATTTTAGTGGCTTCATCTGGGGATACAAAACCCTCGGGTTGTGTCATATACACTTCCTCAAGGAGGTTTCCATTAAGGAAAGCCGTTTTGACATCCATCTGCCAGATCTCGTAGTCATAATACGCAGCAATAGCAAGCAATATCCTAATGGACTTTACCATGGCAACAGGGGAAAAGGTCTCATCATAGTCAATACCATGAATTTGCTTGAAACCCTTAGCCACTAGTCGCCCTTTGAATGTCTGTACATTCCCATCCATGTCGGTCTTCTTCTTGAAGACCCACTTGCACCCTATGGGTCGTACCCCTTCAGATGGTTCCACCAAGTTCCAAACTTGGTTTGCATACATGGAGTCCATTTCGGATTTCATAGCCTCAAGCCATTTGTCGGAGTCCGGTCCATTCATAGACTCTTGGTAGGTTGCTGGTTCATCATCATGATCCATGAGCAACACATTACCTATTTGAGACACGAGAAATCCATATCTCTCAGGCTTAAACCTCGGTCTACCAGATCTATGTAGGACTTGTGTTCCCTGAGCAGGTTCTCTAGCTACAACATCTTGTAGTCCTGTCTCAGAATCCAATTCCGGTTCATTCAATACATGTGGTTCTTGAACTTCTTCAAGCTCTACCTTTTCAGTCTTTCTTGATAAGAACTCTTTCTCCAAGAAGACACCAGTCCTTGCGACAAACACTTTGCCCTCAGACGGTAGGTAAAAGTAATACCCTTTCGTTTCCTTAGGATATCCCACCAGATAACATTTATCCGATTTGGGTTCCAGCTTGTCAGGCATTTGACGTCTCACGTATGCCTCACAACCCCAAATTTTAATGAACGACATACTAGGACGCTTCCCAGTCCATATCTCATATGGTGTCTTCAGAACCGTTTTAGTTGGAGCGCGATTCAATATCATTGCAGCAGTCTCTAAAGCAAAACCCCAAAAGGAAACAGGCAAGTCTGCATGACTCATCATCGAACGTACCATGTCTAACAGAGTATGATTTCTCCTCTCAGACACACCATTATGTTGTGGTGTTCTAGGTGGAGTGAGCTGTGATACAATACCACACTCTTTCAGATGATCACGGAACTCATGACTCAGGTATTCGCCACCTCGATCAGATCAGAGTGCTTTAACCCTTTTACCCAACTGGTTTTCTACTTCATTCTTGAACTCTTTGAACTTTTCAAAGGTCTCGGATTTGCACTTCATAAGATACACATATCCGTATCTACTGAAATCATCAGTAAATGTAACAATGTAGAAATACCCTCCTCTAGCCATGGAACTCATGGGTCAGCATACATCACTATGTACAACACCCAAGAGATCCTCAGCCCTCTCAGTATAACCAGTGAAAGGAGCTTTAGTTATCTTGCCTAACAAACAAGATTCGCATCGCTCAAATGATTCATAATCAAATGAGTCCAAAAGTCCATCTCTATGAAGCTTGGATATGCGCTTCTCGTTGATATGGCCCAAACGACAATGCCAGAGAAAAGTAGGGTTTGAGTCATTTGTTCTTAGTCTTTTATTGTTTTCTACATTACAGATCAGATGGTCCAAGTTCAAAACATAAAGACCATTAAACAATTGGGCTACAGCATAACAAACATCATTCTTAAATATAGAACAACAATTGTTCTTAATTATAAAAGAAAATCCAATCATGTCCAAACATGAAATAGATATAATGTTTCTAGTTATCTCCCGAACAAAACAACAATTATCAAGTTCTATTACAAGCCCACTGGGCAAAGAAAGACGATAAACCCCTACGGCTACAACAGCAACTCTTGCTCCATTGCCGACGCGGAGGTCCACCTCCCCTTTACTCAACAATCTTCTCCTTCCCAGTTCCTACACATTTGTACAAATGTGAGAACCACATCCAGTATCCAATACCCAAGATGAAGGAGCAGAAAGGTTTATCTCTATAACGTAAACATTAGAAGCGGAAGTCATACCTCCCCTCAATTTCTGCAGACCCTCAATGTATGAAGGACAGTTCCTCCTCCAATGACCAGCCTTGCCACAGTGGTGGCATTTCCCTTCCTTCACCGTGCTCTTCTTTTTCATCAGTGCTGAAGACTTGGGCTCAAGATATGACTTAGGTCCTACCTTCGTCTTCTTGGAGCCCTTGGCTTTGCCCTTGCCCTTATGCACCATCAGTATGTGGCTGGCAGGCTTGGCCTTCTTCATGTTGATTTCGGCAGTTCTCAACATACCTAGGAGTTCGGGCAGTGTCTTGTCTATCTCATTCATGTTGTAGTTCAAGACAAACTGCTCATAACTGTCCGGCAACGATTGCAGGATCAGATCCGTGGCCAACTCTTGACCAAGAGGAAAACCCAGCCTTTCAAGGTTCTCTATATACCCAATCATCTTGAGTACGTGAGTCCCTACTGAGTCTCGAACTCCCATCTTGCACTGAAACAACGCTTTCGTGATGTCGAACCTCTCTTGACGAGCCTGCCCTTGAAACATTTTCTTGAGATGCTCGTCAATCTCCTTGCACTCCATGTTCTCATGTTGCTTCTGAAGCTCAGAGTTCATGGTGGCAAGCATAAGGCACTCGACATCCAACGCATCGTCAGTATACTTCTTATAAGTATCTTTCTCAGCACGGGAAGAATTCTCGGTTGGCACCTCGGGGGCTTCTTCTTCCAAGACATAGAGCTTTCGCTCTTGCCTGAGAACAATTCTCAGGTTCCTATACCAGTCCATATAATTTGTCCCACTGAGCTTATCCTTCTCAAGGATGGCTCTCAGAGACAACGTGGAGTGCGCAACGCTTGCCATGGAATTCTACAAGAATTTATGCAGAATAAAATCAGTACCTAAATTTCAATTATAATTTATTCTAATTAGGACTTCAATTAAAATACTCCCACTATTTTATTCAAAAGATAGCCCTCACTAGCAATTCGGAGAGTTCATGCGAGCTACTCTCTTAGTGGACAAGATCCGTATTTCACCAACACTATGAGTCCGCTTTGGCGTTCCTCTCACGATGCGGTTATTTAGGTAGGCAACGCTTGCCAATTGCATCCTCATGCAATTCTTGTATGGTTGGTGAATAACTCCTTATTCGCATCCATCATATGGTGCATGCCAACCCTATGCCTCTAGGCACTCAACCTTTGAGGCCACCTAGTTAAGCTGGACCCGATGTCGACAGTGGGATATCACAATTATCCGCTCGCACCCTTACCAAGATAGATTAATGCACCTTGTTTTGGCAAGCCCACACTTCATCGATCGAGGCAGGAAGAGTGTCATCCATCGGAAGGCATCCGAACACTTAATATTTGATGAAGGGATTTCAAATATAGGTTAACAATTAACCATGATCAACATTTGATCGACGTGCACATCCAAAGAAAAACAATTCTTCTAAAACCACATGCATCCCTTATGTGCACATCCTGACATCATCAACATTTGATAGAAGGAAGGGCTAAATCTGAACATCCGGAAATTTCCAAATCCTCAGATTTACATGCATTGGACAAAGGCAAAGACAGCTCAACTTAAAGCAGTAGACAAGCTCATCTCTCTTTGTTGGATTCAAAATCCAAAACAAAATCGAGGGATGGTTACTGCTAAGGAGATCACAATTTCTAACACTTAGAAATCCACCGAAATTCCAATCGTTCTTGGCGAGGTACCAAGACTAAATCTAGACATTTAGAACACTTCTAAATCTCTACATTTACACGCACTGGAATAACAAACTTCCAAAACAACGATCATGGCCGCAACCTCGCTTTGATACCACTATTGGGTTTCTCTATAGGGTTGGCACAACGCTTGTGCACACAGCGGAAAAATAAACATCAAGAAAAACCCAAAGAGATGTGGATCGGGCTATGAACGTTGAATCAAGAAGTTAGCAAAACTAGGCAAAAATTACCTCGGTGGCGTTGAGTCACAACCCAACGGAGATGCTCCAAACTTTATCTGCTTGCTAGTGGCGCGTTCTACGTGGAATAGTGTCCACGTTTCTGCAGAAGTCCACACGAGCGGGAGAACACCGATCTATCCATCGTACGGATTATCGGGAAGGAGAAGACCGCACCTCGGCTATTCCACGGACTGCTAGGTCCGCGCCAGGAAGAGCAGCACCAGCGATAGTCGCTGGAGAAGAGGCGGTCGACGGAGCAAACACGGCGACGGCGGAACTCTTCCGTCGGTGGCGGGGATCGGGATCGACGCAGCGAAAGGCGGAACGGCTTCCGTTGGGTTCGATTCGCTACAGGAGAAAATCGCGAGTGCGTGTCGTCCCGAAAACCCTAAGTGTCCTATTTATACCAAAGGTATAAATAAACCCAGGAAAATCGCTATCCGCAGACCACCCGAAAATAGGGTTCAGAATCAGCGAGTATCAATCGGTGAGAATCGGCGACAATCGACGAGAATCACTGAGCAGGTTCGGCGAGAATCAGTCGACGAGTATCATACAGGATCGGCGAGAATCAGAGTACAATACTCGACGATTCTCGCCGATCGTCGAGCCGCGCTCGACGATACACAACGATACTCGACGATCGTCGAGCCGCGGTCGACGACAATTGTCGAAGTAGTCGATCGTCGAGAATCAACAATTGATTCTCGACGATTCTCGTCGATCGGCGAGAATCAGAGAGACGATTCTCGCCGATCGGCGGGAATCAGAAGACGATTCTCGACTAATGTCATCGACCCTCGTACGACAATCCCAACCATCCCTTCAAGGCAACATTTGCCCAACCCGATGATCCTATAAGGCAACACTTTGCCCATAACCCTATTCAGGTCGATGATTGGTAACCTTTACCAACACAGTCAGTCAACCAACTTCTCCACATCTCTTATGTGCGACCCTGCAGGCTCATATCGCGTTGGCAGTGAGATTACATGTTTGATCACTTCCAGATCATCATGGTGACTGCAACAGTGTCGACACTTTTCAACAGTGTCGACACATTTCAAGTATTTTGACGCACCTTTTCACCTTCGATTTTAGAAAGGTATAAATATGTCTTCACCATTGTTTGTCGACACGCTCACCATAGTTTCGAGACCAAACTTGTGTGTCGACATCTCTCTTCTCTAAATTCAAAATTTCTTCAAACCTTAATGGCGCCCAAGCTAGAAGAGAACATCAATGAAGGTTATGAGCTCGTACGACACGCCTTTGATGACGCGGAACCAGAAATCCAACGTGTAGTAACCCTAGTTGCAGAGACTGGGTTAGAGTATCTTGTTTCAGAACCAATCTAGATATCGAAGAAGGAGGTCCTCGAATTCTTTACTGGAGCTACACTTGATGAAACTGGACTCAAGATTAAGTCCAAGGTTCATGGGGCAAAAGTCAAGATCACCCAGAAAAGTCTAAGAAGAGTTCTACATCTCCCTATGTTGGGTATATTGGATTAAATGTACCAGATTTGAAGAAGCCTCACCCTACTGAATGATATACATCATGGTGTATTTGATGTGTTTTTGAGTTGATGTGTGCAGGTTAAGTAATTGCAGGGAAAGCTTAAAAGTTTCTAAGTCCATGTGTCGACACCTAGAAGAAAAGTGTCGACACTTAAGAAGCTGTGTCGACACTTGGAGTAATTGTGTCGACACCAGGAATACAGATTCAACACCAGAAGGATAGTGTCGACACATATAGGCAGTATCGACACACAATGAAGAAATGTCTAAAGAATCAGTGTCGACACTTAGAAGCAGTGTCGACACCCAGAGGAACTTTGTCGACATCAAAAGTGTCGACACTAGGAGGCTGTGTCGACACTCAGCAAAACATCAACAAAGTTCAAGTACAAGTGTCGACACCAGGAGGCTATGTCGACACTCAACAAACTTCAACAAAGTTTAAGTACAAGTGTCGACACAAAGTAGATGTGTCGACACTCAGCAAAAGGTTCAACACAGAAGGCATGTGTCGACACAAAGAAGATGTGTCGACACTTAATAAGTTTCAACACAAGAAGATGTGTCGACACAAAGGAGTTGTGTTGACACTTTGCAGAAATCAACTAAGTTTTGAAGAAGAAGGACTTATGTCGACACACATGATCTGTGTCGACACATGTTGAAGAAGCAGTGTCGAGAAGCAGATTCTACAACACAAGGAGTTGTGTCGACACCATGAAGGCTAGTGTCGACACTTAGTCTACTTGTGTCGACACTTAGTCTATTAGTGTCGACACTTAAAGACTGACTGTCTCGACACTTTCAGACAGTTACAGAAAATTCAAGAAGTGACTGGATGACTTGACAGCTACCATTCCAGCCGGTCTACTGCAACTGTCAGAGCTGTCAGAAAGCTGTTAGAAACCGGAACAGCCGGTTACCTTGGAGAAAGTATATATAAAGACCCTTCTCCTTCGACAGGATTAATGAATTGAAGATTGAGTATTGGATTCATTGAAGATCTAACAACACTAAAAGAAGAAGACTTTCAAGTGAAGATCTAAGAAGTTGGAGAGAGAGAGCTCCTTCTAAGAAGACAGCTGTTGAACAAGGCTGTGAAGAAATTTTCAGATTGAGATCTGATTCTTAAGTCAGCAGTGATTGAAGATCATCTGCATAGAGTTTAACCCTATTGTGTTCTAATTCAAGAAGCTTTGAAGAAAGCCAAGGGAGGTTGATCTCAGCAAAGTTCTTCCAAGAACACATCAAGAAACCAGTCAACTCTTCTCTCTCATTCTGAGTTGTGGGTATATACTTTGTAATTATAATTTCTTGTACGATCCTAAGGGATCTGAGTTGTAAGCCTGAAATTATAAAGGCTGAGTGGTAGGGCCTGTGTGCCTGAGTGTAGGAGATTCATTTCTTTGAGTGTAGGCCTTATTGAGGGCTGAGTGTAGGCCTTGTTGAAGGCTGAGTGTAGGTCTTTGTGAAGACTGAGTTGTAGGGCTGTGTGCCTGAGTTGTAGGAGTGGGATCACTCTGAGTTGTAGGAACCTGTTTGAGGTTCTGAGCTGTAAGATCTGAGGATCTGAGAAGTAGTAGAGAAGTTTGGCCGAATCTAGTACACTACTAGATAGGCGAAGTGGGAAAGTGGATGTACCCAGACCTTGGGGAACCACTATAAAACTGTGTGTACTCTGTCTGTGACTGATTCTGTGTTTGCAGTTTAAAGTTCTATGAATTCTGTGATTAATTCTGCCTGAAGGTTTAAAAAGATTAAGGTCACCTATTCACCCCCCCCTCTAGGTGATTAGGTACAATTTCTTTCAAGTGGTATCAAAGCGAGGTTCCTCAAAAAGGACATAACAGTCTGAGTAAAGATCCTATTGGCAGATTCAGTATAATCAAGAATCAAGAAAATGGGTTCAACTGAGAATCACAAAGAGCTAGGATCCATGAAGTTGCCAATCTGTAGAAATGAAATTTTTGGCATTTGGAAAGAAAGGGTTAGACTTTTTATGGAAGCCTCTGACCCTAGAATCTATATCACAATCAAAGAAGGGCCATATGTGCCAATGAAAGTATCTGTCCTGGATGCAAATCAGAGAACTCCTAAGGACTATTCAGAGATGACTAAAGATGAGATTATTCTGACCACTATGGACAAGAGAGACCAGAATATTATAGTAAGTGCAATAGATAATGCAACATTTCAGAATTTGATTCACTGTAAAACTTCTAAAGAAATGTGGGATACACTGATAGTCTATATGGAGGGATCAGAAGAGGTAAGACAAGATAGGAAGTCTTTATTGAATCAAGAGTATGAAAGCTTCAAACAAGGCAGGTCTGATAGTATAACTGAGTGCTACAAGAAATTCTATAGGATTGTCAATGAGTTGATGTCTTATGGAAGAGAATTCAGCAACTATGAATTGAATGATAAGTTCTTTAGATCCTTGACTAAGGACTGGGATACCAAGATTTGTGCCATAAGGGAAATAGCCAAATTAGCAGACATTCCTCCTCCAACATTGTTTGGAAAACTGTTATCATATGAGATGCAGTTAATGGTATGAAAGGAGGAAGAGAAGACTACCAGAGTTGAGCACAAAGAAAGAGCTATGGCTTTCAAGACAGAAGCCACTAGGAAATATAAAAGTAAGTCTCCATCTCCACCTCCAAAAATTGCTGAGACTGAGACAGATGAGTCAGAAAGCAAGAATTCTGAAAGCAGTGAGAGTGATGAAGATTTTGCAGCTTTCACTAGACATTTTCAGAAGTTTCTTAAGAAGAAACAGTGGAGGTCTAAGCCATCCACTTCACAAAAGTCATCAAAGAATGAAAGAAGAAAGTCTAGGCAATGTAAAACTACATCCTCAAAGATAGTTTGCTATTGTTGTAACAGACATGAACATATTGTTGCTGACTGTCCAAAGAAGAGGAAAGAGTCAACTGATAAGAAGAAGACTCAAATCAAGGGCAAAAAGGAATGGTCCTTTGTTGCTAAGAAGGACAAAAGTCTGTCTAATATGTCATCTTCAGAATCAGAAGCTTATATTGGACTATTTGCTGAAGAAGAGGAAGATGAGTTCATACAATTAATAAACTCAATATATGAGCATGAGGACAATCAGTGCCAGGGACTGATTGCCTTATCAGAAGGAGACAAAATCCAGGATCAGCCTGGACCAAGTCAGGTACAAAATTGTTCTGTTAGTTCAATTTCTAGTACTGAGTCAGATTCAGATACATCAGCATCAAGTAATGTTAGTGGATCTGAATCTGAAGGAGATATTCATCAGTTAATTGATGAATATAGAGCAGTGTTGCAAGTTTTGAAGAAAAGAAAATCCTTGGCCAAGATTCAGGCTAAGGGGATTGCCAGTCTTAAAGTTGCTGCAACAGATTTTGACAAGTTGCTTGATAAGAAACTAAATGAAATAGCCAGACTGAAGCACATTACTGTTATTCAGATGGGGACTATAACATTTAAAAATGATCAAATCAGAAATCTGGAGATTAGTCTTCAGAAAGAGAGAGATATAGTAGCAAGTTTTTCTAAACCAATGTCTGTTCTACCTTTGATAGATGAGTTTGCACCTCATAAGGGTAAAACTGGATTGGGGTTCACAAAACCTGCTTAGACAATCAAGTCCAAATGTAAGGGCAAAGCCCCAGTACTCAACAAGAAGCCTGCTGTAGACAAAATAGCCAGGTTGTACCTAAACAAAGGTACAACAGATTTGAGTGCTGGTGTTGTGGCAAGATAAGTCACTTTGCCATAGATTGTTGGCACAATTCCAGTGCCAAGATGGGTAGCAAACTTCCTGCTAGAAAATCTACAGGTAGTTTTGTCAAGAGTCAGACTAACTTGCACCAAGGACCCAAGAAGTTTTTGGGTTCTAAGGTTAAGTAATCTGTTTTGCAGGTGAGTCCAAGTGGCCATGCCCCAATATGGTACTTGGACAGTGGATGTTCCAGGAACATGACTGGAACTAGGGGATTTCTGAAGGACTATACACCAATCAAGGATGGTCCTAAAGTCACCTTTGGTGGTTCTGAAAAAGGAATCATCAAAGGCTTTGGTAACATTTCTAGCAACCTTATTACAATTACTCAAGTGGCTTATATTAAAGGTTTGAAACACAACCTCAGTAGTATAAGTCAGATGAGTGATCTAGGATATGACATCTCATTTGTCAAAGATGGTTATCATATTAGGAGGTCAAATGATCAAAAGATCATTCTGACAGGTTATAGGAAGAGAAATGTCTATTGTCTAGACATTATGTGTGAGAACAATGTTTCTCCTATGTGTCTTGTAGCTGATGAGAAAGTCTCTCATTGTGTCAAATGGCACAAGAGGCTAGCCCATCTTAACTATAAGACAATTGGTCAACTCTATAGTAAAGAGTTAGTGAGGAATGGTCCTCAGGTTAAGTGTATTAAGAATGAGATATGCTCAGCTTGTCAAAAGGGCAAGCAGACTAGATCCACCTTTAATAGCATTGAGAACAAAGATGCTGTGAGGTGCTTATACCTCTTGCATATCGATCTCTTTGGTCCTATGCCAGTTCACAGCCTAGGTAGGAAGGTCTACACATTTGTGGTTGTAGATGACTACTCAAGGTTTTCCTGGGTGTTCTTCCTTAGACAGAAATCTGAAACTCCAAGTATCTTATACAACTTTGTTAAACAAATTCAGAATGAATTGGACAGTACAGTGGTCAAAATCAGAAGTGACCATGGTACTGAATTTCAGTCTGACAGTATGACAAAACTGTGTGAAGAATTTGGAATTTTTCAGGAATTTTCTTCACCAAGAACATCTCAGCAAAATGATATTGCTGAAAGGAAAAATAGAACCTTGATTGAGGCTGGTAGAACCCTATTAAGTGACACATCTCTCCCTGAATATTTCTGGGCTGAAGCAGTAAACACTACATGTCATGTAATTAATAGGGCTACTATCACCAAGACCCACAATAAGACCCCCTATGAGATTGTGAAAGGCAGAAAACCAAATCTATCCTATTTCAGGATCTTTAGTTGTCAATGCTATATACTTAATAATGGTAAGTCTTATTTAACTAAGTTTGCTGCCAAATCCCAAGAGGGGATCTTTGTTGGGTATAGCAACAATAGTAAGGCTTATAGGGTCTACAACTTGACTACTCAAGTTATAGAAGAGTCAGTACATATAGTGTTTGATGAAGCTAGACTCATTAACAATGAATTGTCTAGAAGTATATGCATCTCTGCAGGTGTGACTGAGAAGATGGACAAGCTTACTATGGAAGAAGGTTCTACTGCAAGTCAGCAAGTGGATGCTAGTGGATGTTGTCCAGCGGGAGTACTAGATATACCTGATGTAGAAGAAGACCAAGTGGTTTAGCAAGTTGAAGAGAATGAAGGTGTACAACCTGAAGACAGGCTGCCTCCAGCAAATAGACATCTAAAAGATCATCCAGCCAATCAAATTATTGGTGATCTCAGACAAGGGGTACAAACAAAGAGCAGGAATCTAAGTTCAGTTCTCTACTCCAGCTTTCTATCCCAAGTAGAGCCAAAAAAATTTGAAGAAGCAATCCTAGACCCTCATTAGATTGAGGCTATGCAAGAGAAGCTGAACCAGTTCAAAAGATGCAATGTCTGGGAGCTAGTTCCTAAACCCAAGGACCACAACATTATAGGAACTAAGTGGATCTTTAGGAACAAGATGGATGAACATGGAGTTATTGTGAAGAACAAAGCTAGACTAGTTGCTAAAGGATATAGGCAGGAAGAAGGTATTGATTTAGATCAAACCTTTGCTCCAGTAGCCAGACTGGAAGCAATAAGGATGTTCCTTGCCTATGCAACATTCCAAGGGTTTAAGGTATATCAAATGGATGTTAAGTCAGCTTTTCTGAATGGAAATCTGAAGGAAGAAGTCTATGTAGAACAGCCATCAGGTTTTGTTGATTCTACTAAACCTAATTATGTCTATAGACTTAGGAAGGCTTTGTATGGGTTAAAACAAGACCCTAGGGCTTGGTATGAAACCCTGTCTAGTTTCCTCATTGAGAATAAATTCACAAGGGGAAAAATAGACAAGACTCTATTCCTTAGGGAATCCAGAGGCAAGATTATCTTAGTCCAAATATATGTAGATGACATCATATTTGGGTCTACAGAAAGTAGTCTTTGCAAAAAGTTTGCAAAACTAATGCAAGGACAATTTAAAATGACCAGTATGGGGGAACTTAAGTTCTTCTTGGGTCTCCAAGTTAGACAGACTAAGGATGGTTTATCCATATGCCAGTCTAAGTTCACCCTAGAATTGATAAGGAAGTATGGTATGGAATCATCCACTACCATGAAAACTCCTATGGGGTCAACAATGTCTTTATGCAAAGATGATGCAGGGAAACCTGTAGATGAAACTTTGTATAGAGGGATAGTTGGCTCCCTATTATATTTGACTGCAAGTAGACCAGATATCATGTATGATACATGTGTCTGTGCTAGGTACCAAGCTTGCCCTAAAGAATCTCATTTGACAGCAGTCAAAAGAATTTTGAGATATCTTAAGGGCACACCTTATCTAGGCCTTTGGTACCCTAGGAATGGAGACTTTGAACTGACAGGTTATTCAGATGCAGATTTTTCAGGCTGCAAGGAAGATAGGAAAAGTACAACAGGTACCTGTCAATTCTTAGGTGGAAGGCTGATATCATGGAGTAGCAAGAAGCAAACAAGTGTGGCTATCTCCACAGCTGAGTCAGAGTATGTTGCTACAGGAAGCTGCTGTGCACAACTACTATGGATACAACATCAGCTAGAAGATTATGATATTCAAGTAAGTAGAACACCTCTATTTTGTGATTCTACAAGTGCTATTTCTATTGCAAATAATCCTGTCTCCCATAGTAGGACTAAGCACATAGAAATAAAATACCATTTTCTGAGAGAACATGTGGAAAAAGGAGATATTTCACTAGAGTATATTAATACAGATAATCAGCTAGCTGACATGTATACTAAGCCCTTAGATGAAACCAAATTCAATAAATTTAAAATTGAATTAGGTATGATAAACTTAGAATAGTTTACAAAAAATTGGCTAAGTAAAATGGTGTCGACACACAGAGTTGTCTGTGTCAACACAGAAAAGTGGTGTCGACATTTCAGAGAAATGGTGTCGACACATCTAGACAGTCAGTGTCGACACTTAAGAGAATTAGTGTCGACACATGAAAAGTAGGTGTCGACACATCCAGGGTGTTGTCGACACTTAGGATTTACTTAGAATTCGTCGAGTAAGGTTTCGACTAATCGTCGAGCTGAGATATGTAAGTGTCAACACATATATTCTGTCGACTATATTGGTGTCGACACATAGGTGTCGAGACATTAGGAGTAAGTGTCGACACTTTTCAACAGTGTCGACACATTTCAAGTCTGTTAGCGCGCCTTTTCACCTTCGATTCAAGAAAGGTATAAATAGGATTTCCCCATTGTTTGTCGACACGCACACCAGAGTTTCGAGACCAAACTTGTGTGTCGACATCTCTCTTCTCTAAATTCGAATTTCTTCAAACCCTAATGGCGCCCAAGCTAGAAGAGAACATTAACGAAGGATATGAACTCGTGGGACACGCTTTTGATGAGGCGGAACCTGAAATCAAAGGAGTGGTAACCCTAATAGCAGAGACTGGGTTAGAATTTCTTGTTTCAGAACCGATCAAGATCTGGAAGAAGGAGGTCCTGGAGTTTCTGAATGCAGCAACACTAGATGAATCAGGACTCAAGATTAAGTCAAGAGTTCACGGGGAAAAGGTGAAGGTCTCTCCTAAAAGTCTAAGAAAGGTACTTCAACTACCAAGAACTAAGGAAGAAGAAGATGTTTCTGCTTCTAAGACTAGAGAAGCATTGACATGGTGTGGTTTAGACTCAAACCTGAAGATAGGATCTATGTTCAATAGAAAGGGAATGAATATGCAAGGCAAGTTTCTATCTGAGATTGTGGGCAAGGTCATACTGAGCAAGCCTGGTGGGCATGATAGAATTTCAGCTCACATGTTCAGTCTAATGACAAGGATAATCTTCCAACTTAATACTGATTGGTCTGCAGTATTGTTTGATAAGATTAAAGAGAGCCTGAAGAAACCCAATATGGGTAGAATTCTAAGTCTTTACCTATCTGGGAGCATACCAGAAGTGATGAACCAAGCTGCTGGTTCAAAGATAAACCACATGAGGAGAATGGATTTGAGAATCTTCTCTAGGTGGGATAGAGTATTGACCAAGGAGCTGCCAACTCCAGAAAAGGACACATCTTAGAGGAGGAAGAAGAAGAAAGCCATAGTGGCTCCTGAATCATCAAGTAGCTCAGAAGAACATGTAGAATTTAGTTCTAATGAAGAGGGAAGGAATGCTGGAAAGTCTCCAGCAAGACAAGAAGAAGCTCAGAGGCAGGGGGAGCTACCCTCAGCTAGCCCAGTTCACCTGGATCCACTCCAGGGGGAGCCTCTACTAGTGGATGAGCCAACTCCCTTAGAGAGTGAAAGGGCTACCCAAACTATACTTGATGTAATAACTGAAATCAACCAATTAGATTTCCCTATTGAGAATGAAGTTATGAATGACACATTATCTGATGTTAATTAGCAACCTCAGATTCTTAGTCAACCTCAGGATGTTGTCATGGAGGACACATCTGTAGCTGATAAAGAAGTATTAGATGCTCCTGAGCAAAGAGATTCACCAAGTCAACCTCAACAAGAGTTTACATTGGAAGAGCTGTTCTCAGACTTAATACAGACTGACTTTGAAGTGGAAAAAGCAGTTGTTGAGGGGGGGGGGGGGGGGCAGGTAGATCTTCAGGGGGAGCAAGTTAGGTCTCAAGAAGAGACATCAAGACAAGAACCTGAGATGCAACAGAATGCTGAGGAGTTACCTAGGAAGGATTTACCTCCTAGCCCAAAGGAAAGAGTAGATATAGCTAACACATCTGCTTCTGAAGATGAAGATGCTGTTAGAGCCAAGAAGAGGAAGTTTCAGGTCTTCAAAAGAAGAAGCCAGACTTACAAAAAGGCTTTACAAACAATTGCACCACAGCCTGCACCATCTACTGATTTCAGTTCACTGATGGTGGCTTTACAAATTAAGCTGGATGAGCAAAGACAAGCTCTGGAAAAATATGTAGATGAATGACATAAGTCACTGCAGTTTGATCTTGCACAAGACATCAAATCTATCAGATTTGAAGTGAATCTAAACAAAAAGGAAATGACTGATTGTTTCCATAAGGGAGGCAATGCAGTAGTCTATCTAGCCACACATCAAGAAAAAATAAAGACAAAACTTGATGAGCTAGAAGTGAAGCAAGGCTATGTCCTGGAGAATCAGATAACGATGAATGATAATCTCACTGCTTCACATAATGCTATTATAACTGAAATGAAGAATATAGCTACTGGTCAGACTACAGCAAGTGCCACTGCCAAAGAAGAATTTGACAAACAATTGCAGGAGAGCCTAACTGCTGTTAAAACTGCTCTTGAAGACTCTCAGAAGGAAATTACTGACAAGCTCCAAAGATTAAAACCCTTCTATAAAGATGGAGTAAACTATCTGAATGAATAGATACGATTTCAGAAAGATGATCTGAGAGATCACATTGAGAGAGAAGTCATAAAGGGTGAGAGGGTATTAGTCAAGGCAGACTCTGATCATGCCAAATGGATTTCAAATTCCATCAGAGCCACCCTTGGATATCCACCCTTATATGATGATGACAATGTTACAGAGTTTGGAATTAATCCTGCATACCTTGGAGGAGAGCAAGCTGAAGTAGCTCAGGTGATATACCCTCCACCAGACTTTGATATGATACATCAAGAGATACAGTCAATGTATAGTCCTCCTGAGGGAAATCAGAATGTCATCATTGAGAAAGTAGTTCAGCCAGTGCCAGAGGCAATACTCAAAGTGCAAGAGGCCCTATTAAAGGAACAAGAGACTCAATTGTCTAAGAAACGATTCAGAGAGCAAGCTGAATTGAGACCTGATTTTGAACAATGGAGCCCCACCTCCAGGAATATCATTTTGACTGCTTGGAAGGCTGCTAAAGATAATATTCTGGATAGAGGCAAATGATACTCTGAACAAGAGTGGAGGAAACATGAGAACATGCAAGAGGCTATTGTTCAATATAGAAGAAAGGCAAAGATGGGAAAGCTACCTCCTACTGCACAGGAGCCTAGCAAGTACTTTCCAAAGCCTTATCATTATTTTGAAAGGCGAAAGATCAAGGCTGAAGAGAAGAAAAAGATAGATCTTAAAGGGAAGAAGCCTGCTGATGACAAAGATGCTTAAGTTCAAACAAAGATTCAATCTGGAAAGGGCATAGTTATCAAGGAGCCTGAGCTGCCTTAGGATAGAAATTTTTCGTAAGTTTACTATGTGTAATCATTGCATTTAACTTTCTGTAAACTTTTGAATAATGAAAATGTTGAAGTTGTTAGAAGAATGTGATATGTGTTAAATCTATTACATTACTGTTCTGAGATATTTGTGTATACATGTTTTGTTTATACATGCTTATGTACTTACCCTGTCATTTAATATTGTTTTACATCATACTGTGAATTTGTTATGTATGGTGTATATCATTGACTAAGGGTTATGACTTCTCCAAATAGGGGGAGATGGTTGGGTACATTGGATTAAATGTACCAAATTTGAAGAAGCCTCACCCTACTCAATGATATATATCATGGTGTATTTGATGTATTTTTGAGTTGATATGTGCAGGTTAAGTAATTGCAGGGAAAGCTTAAAAGTTTCTAAGTCCATGTGTCGACAACTAGAAGAAAAGTGTCGACACTTAAGAAGGCTTGTGTCGACACCCAGAGAAGCAGTGTCGACACTTGGAGTAATTGTGTCGACACCAGGAATGCAGAGTCGACACTAGAAGGATAGTGTTGACATATACAGGTAGTATCGACACACAATGAAGAAATGTCTAAAGAATCATTGTCGACACTTAGAAGCAGTGTCGACACCCAGAGGAACTTTGTCGACATCAAAAGTGTCGACACTAGGAGGCTGTGTCGACACTCAACAAAACATCAACAAAGTTCAAGTACAAGTGTCGACACCAGGATGCTATGTCGACACTCAGCAAACTTCAACAAAGTTTAAGTACAAGTGTCGACACAGAGGAGATGTGTCGACACTCAGCAAAAGGTTCAACACAGAAGGCATGTGTCGACACAAAGAAGATGTGTCGACACTTAACAAGTTTCAACACAAGAAGATGTGTCGACACAAAGGAGTTGTGTTGACACTTTGCAGAAATCAACTAAGTATTGAAGAAGAAGGACTTGTGTCGACACACATGATCTGTGTCGACACATGTTGAAGAAGCAGTGTCGAGAAGCAGATTCTACAACACAAGGAGTTGTGTCGACACCATGAAGGCTAGTGTAGACACTTAGTCTACTTGTGTCGACACTTATTCTATCAGTGTCGACACTTAAAGACTGACTGTCTCGACACTTTCAGACAGTTACAGAAAATTCAAGAAGTGACTGGATGACTTGACAGCTGCCATTCCAGCTGGTCTACTGCAACTGTTAGAGCTGTCAGAAAGTTGTTAGAAACCGGAACAGCCGGTTACCTTGGAGAAAGTCTATATAAAGACCCTTCTCCTTCGACAGGATTAATGAATTGAAGATTGAGTATTGGATTCATTGAAGATCTAACAACACTAAAAGAAGAAGACCTTCAAGTGAAGATCTAAGAAGTTGGAGAGAGAGAGCTCCTTCTAAGAAGACAGCTGTTGAACCAGGCTGTGAAGAAAGTTTCAGATTGAGATTTGATTCTTAAGTCAGCAGTGATTGAAGATCATCTGCATAGAGTTTCAACCCTACTGTGTTCTAATTCAAGAAGCTTTGAAGAAAGCCAAGGGAGGTTGATCTCAGCAAAGTTCTTCCAAGAACTCATTAAGAAACCAGTCAACTCTTCTCTCTCATTCTGAGTTGTGGGTATATACTTTGTAATTTTAATTTCTTATAGGATCATAAGGGATCTGAGTTGTGAGCCTGAAATTATAAAGGCTGAGTGGTAGGGCCTGTGTGCCTAAGTGTAGGAGATTCATTTTTCTGAGTGTAGGCCTTGTTGAGGGTTGAGTGTAGGCCTTGTTGGAGGCTGAGTGTAGGTCTTTGTGAAGACTGAGTGGTAGGGCTGTGTGCCTGAGTTGTAGGAGTGAGATCACTCTGAGTTATAGGAACCTGTTTGAGGTTCTGAGCTGTAGGATCTGAGGATCTGAGGAGTAGTGGAGAAGTTTGGCCGAATCTAGTACACTACTAGATAGGCGAAGGGGGAAAGTGGATGTACCTAGACCTTGGGGAACCACTATAAAACTTTGTGTACTCTGTGTGTGACTGATTCTGTGTTTACTGTTTAAAGTTCTGTGAATTCTGTGATTAATTCTGCCTAAAAGTTTAAAAAGATTAAGGTCACCTATTCACCCCCCCCTCTAGGTGATTAGGTACAATTTCTTTCACCCTAGAACTAAAGAAGAGGAAGATGTACTTGCTTCAAAGACAAGGGAGGCACTGACATGGTGTGGACTTGATTCAAGCATGAAGATTGGATCAGTTTTCAATAGGAAAGACATGAACATGCAGGGCAAGTTCTTGTCTGAAATAGTTGGCAAGGTAATTCTGAGAAAGCCTGGTGGGCATGATAGAATATCAGCTCACATGTTCAGTTTGATGACCAGGATAATTTTCCAACTTAAAAATGATTGGTCAGTAGTAATGTTTGATAAGATAAAGGAAAGTCTGAAGAAGCCTAATCTGGGTAGGATTCTGAGTTTATACATAGCTGGAAGTATCCCTGAAGTCATGAACCAAGCTGGTGGTTCTAAGATAAATCATATGAGGAGAATGGATGTTAGGATTATCTCAAGGTGGGATAGAGTCTTGACAAAGGAAATGCCAACTCTAGAAAAGGAAACACCTCAGAAGAAGAAGAAGAATAAAGCCATTGTGGCTCCTGAATCCTCAAGTAGCTCAGAGAAGCAGGTGGTTTTTAGTTCTGATGATGGAGAAGATGGCAATGCTGGACAGTCACCAGCTAGACAAGAAGATGCCCAGAGGCAGGGGGAGCTACCATCAGCTAGCCCTATTCACCTAGATCCACTCCAGGGGGAGTCTCAACATGTGAATGAGCCAACTCAATTAGATAGTGAAAGGGCTACCCAAACAATTCTTGAGGTAATCAATGAAGTTAATCAATCTATTTTAAATATTGAGGATGAAGTATTGACTGAATCATTACTTGATGTTGATCAGCCATCTCAGATACATAGTCAACCACAGGTTGTGGTCATGGAAGACACATCAGTTATAGAAAATGCTCCTGAGATAAGAGATTCTCCTGTACAACCTCAACATGAGTTTACACTAGAAGAGTTGTTCCCTGATCTTTTACAGACTGATTTTGAGGGAGAGAAAGCTGTTGTTGAGGGGGAGCCGGCTAATATTGAGGGGGAGCATGTAGAGGAAACTGCCAGAAATGAGACTGAGGAGCAAAGGAATGCTGAGGAGCTACCAAGGACTGAGAAGGATTTACCTCCTAGTCCTAAGGATAGGGTAGACATTGCCAGTACTTCTGCTTCAGAGGATGAAGAGGCTGCTAGAGCCAAGAAAAGAAAGCTACAGGTTTTCAAAAGGAGAAGCCAGACCTACAAGAAAGCACTACAGACCATTGTTCCACAACAAGCCCCAACTACTGATTATAGTTCATTGTTGGTGGCTCTGCAGATCAAACTGGATGAGCAAAGGAAGGCTCTACAAACTTATATGGATGAAGGACATAAATCACTTCAATTTGATCTGGCTCAAGACATCAAATCTATAAGATTTGAAGTGAATCAAAACAAGAAGGAAATGACTGATTGTTTCCATAAAGGAGGCAATGCAGTGGTCTATCTGGCTACTCATCAAGAGAATATAAAGAAATAGGTTGATGACATGACAGTAAAACAAGGATATGTCCTGGAAAATTAGATTAGGATGAATGACAATCTGTCTGCTTCTCATAATGCCATTGTAAGTGAAATGAAAAATATAGCTACTGCCCAGACTGCTGTAAGTGCTACTGCCAAAGAAGCCTTTGATAAGAAATTACAAGAAAGCCTCACTACTGTTAAAATTGCCATTGAAGATTCTCAAAAGGCTATTACTGACAAGCTACAAAGGTTAAAACCTTTTTATAAAGATGGAGTTAACTATTTGAATGCTCAAATAAGATTTCAGAAGGATGATCTTAGAGATCATATAGAAAGAGAAGTCATAAAGGGGGAGAGGGTATTAGTCAAAGCAGGCTCTGGCCATGCTAAATGGATTTCAAACAGCATCAGAGCTACCCTTGGATATCCACCTTTATGTGATGATGATAATGTAGCAGAGTCTGGAATAAATCCTGCATATTTTGGAGGAGAGCAAGCTGAAGTAGCTCAGGTGATCTACCCTCCTGCAGATTTTAACATGATACATCAGGAGGTACAATCTATGTATAGTCCTCCTGAGTGTAATCAGAATGTTATTCTTGAGAAAGTAGTACATCCTGTGCCAGTGGAAATATTAAAAGAGCAAGAGGAATTATTAAAGGAGCAAGAAGCTCAATTATCTAAGAAGAGGTTCAGAGAACAGGCAGAGTTAAGCCCTGATTTTGAACAATAGAGCCCAACCTCTAGGAATATCATATTGACTGCTTGGAAGGCTGCAAAGGATAATTTCCTAGAGAGGGGCAAATGGTATTCTGACCAAGAGTGGAAAAACATGAAGCTATGCAAGAGGCCATTGTTCAATACAGAAGGAAGGCTAAATTAGGGAAGCTACCTCCTAATGCACAGGAGCCTAGCAAGTATTTCCCTAAACCTTATCATTATTTTGAGAGATAGAAGATAATGACTGAAGAACAGAAAAAGAAAGATCTTAAGGGAAAGAAGCCTGCTGATGACAATGATGCTCTAGTTCAAGCAAAGATTCAATCTGGAAATGGCATTGTTATCAAGGAGCCAGAGCAGCCATAGGATAGAATTTTCTTAAGTTTACAACTCTGTAATCATTTGCATTAAACTTCATGTAAACTTTTGATTAATAAAACTTTTGGAAATTGTAAAAATAATGTTTACTGTTCAATCTATTACATTGTTATTCTGAGATAATTGTTTATACATGTTTTGTTTATACATGTTTAGTATTTACCCTGTCATATAATACTGTTTTACATCATACTGAGAATTTTTTATGTATGGTGTATATCATTGACTAAGGGTTATGACTTCTCCAAATAGGGGGAGATTGTTGGGTACATTGGAATATATATACCTGATTTGAAGAAGCCTCACCCTACTCAATGATATACATAAAAGTGTATTTGATGTGCTTTGAGTTTATATGTGCAGGTTAAGTAATTGAAGGTAAAGCATAAAAGTTTCTAAGTCCATGTGTCGACACCTAGAGGTGAAGTGTCGACACTTATGAAGGCTAGTGTCGACACCTAGAGAAGCTGTGTCGACACTTGGAGTAATTGTGTCGACACCAGGAATAGCAGAGTGGACACCAGAAGAAAAGTGTCGACACATACAGGCAGTGTCGACACACAGTGAAGAATTGTCAACATAATCTGTGTCGACACTTAGAGGTAGTGTCGACACCCAGAGAAACTTTGTCGACATCAAATGTGTCGACACCAGAAGGTTGTGTCGACACTCAGCAAACTTCAACAAAGTTAAAGTACTTGTTTCGACACAAAGGAGATGTGTCGACACTCAGCAAGTTTCAACACATGAAGGCATGTGTCAACACAAAGGAGATGTGTTGACACTCAGCAAGTTTCAACACATGAAGGCATATGCCGACACAAAGGAGATGTGTCGACACTCAGCAAATTTCAACACAAGAAGGCTTGTGTCGACACAAAGGAGTTGTGTAGACACACAGCAGAATTCAACTAAGTATCAAAGAAGAAGTATTTGTGTCGACACACTCAACCAGTGTCGACACATTCAACAGAAGGCTTGTGTTGACACACAGAATCAGTGTCGACATATTCTGAAGAAGCAGTGTCAAGAAGCTGTTACAACAACACAAGGAGTTGTGTCGACACCATCAAGGCTAGTGTCGACACTTAGTCTATTGTGTCGACACTTAGTCTATTTGTGTCGACACATAATGACTATCTGTCTCGACACTTTCAGACAGTGACAGTGATTTCAAGAAGTGATTGGATGACTTGACAACTGCCATTTCAACCGGTCAACTGCAACTGTCAGAGCCGTCAGAAGATTGTTAGAAACCGGATCAGCCGGTTACCTTGGAGGAAGACTATATAAAGACCTTTATCCTTCAACAGAGAAGAAGAATAACAATAAGATAAGGATCACAATTAATCAAGAGATCTAACAACACAAAAAGAAGAAGACTTTCGACAGAAGATCTAAGAAGTTGGAGAGAGAGATCTCCTTCTAAGAAGAGGAACTGCTGAACCAGGCTGCAAAGTAAGATTCAGATTGAGATCCGAATCTCAAGACAGAAGTTGATTGAAGATCATCTTCACAGGAGATTCAACCCTACTGTGTTCTAATTCAAGAAGCTTTGAAGAAAGCCAAATGAGGTTGATCTCTGCCAAGTTCTTCCAAGAACTCATCAAGAAGCCAGTCAACTCATCTCTCTCTTTCAGAGTTGTGGTTAATTACTTTGTATAATCAAAATATTTGTAGGATCTTGTATAGATCTGAGCTGTAAGCCTATTTTATAAAGGCTGAGTGTAGGAGACTGTGTGCTCTGAGTGTAGGTCTTGTTGAAGACTGAGGTAGGGCCTTGTGCCTGAGTTGCATGAGACTTTGTTCTCTGAGTGTAGGTCTTGTTGAAGACTGAGTCGTAGGGTTTTGTGCCTGGGTTGTAGGAGTGGGGACACTCCGAGTTGTAGGAACCTATTTGGGGTTATGAGCTGTAAGATCTGAGGATCTGAGGAGAAGTGCTGAAGTTAAGCTGAATCTAGTACACTACTAGATAGGCGAAGGGGGAAACTGGATGTACCCAGACCTTGGGGAACCACTATAAATACTGTGTGCACTCTGTGTATTTTTATTGATATGGTTGCTGTGTTGTGATAATTGTAGAATTGCATTTGCTATACAGAATTTCTGCCTTAAATTTAAAAAGATAAAGTTCACCTATTCACCCCCCCCCCTCTAGGTGATTAGGCACTATTTCTTTCAACCATCCACCGAAGTTTGGGGGTTGGTGAGTTCATTAAGTCCCTTAAATAAACTAAATAAGGATTATTAATTTTTTTGCAAAACTATAAAATAGTTTTCTCCAAAAATACACTTTTTTGTAGAAGTGTCTAAGTACTTTTAATAAATAGAAACATTAACTGAAATTAATGTGATAGGAAATCAAATAAAAGGAATTATATAATCCTAAGATTAAATCGGAGGCAGCACGAATCTTGGCGCAAATTGTGCGGCAGCTGGTCGTCTTCAACATCTAGCCTACAAATGAGATTGCCCCGTCTTGGATCCCTTTCCAAGCACTACCGCCGGCCACCCGGCCATCTCCCAGCCGACCACCGCCTCCACCATATTCGTTGAGGTGGTGGCTATCGCCAGGAGGCGGCACCACCGCCGGAGAGGCTGATTACGACGAACCCGAGGGGTGAGAAAAACCCGAAAAATTTGGGAAAGAGCTCACTTGATCGGGCTCAATTGAGCCTGATATCTCTCCTGTTTGATCTAGGGTCCTAGCACAGAGGGAGAGGGGGAAAAATCGACCTTCTGGATGGAGAACAGTCATGCTGATTGCGGGTTGCCATTTGGACTGGAGAAGTCACCAGAGTTCTGCAACAACATTATGGAAGGACTCAATTTCGTCGAGGGAAGAGTGTAAACGAGTCCTCTAGGTCTGGGGAGTCTTTATAATGAGTCATAATGGGCAGGGGAGGGGTCTTTATTCATGGCACCATTAATGACTAATGAAGAGGTTTCGGCCATGGGTGGTTACACTGTTCCGGCCATTGAAAAGCCACCAAAATGACCCCGGGCCTTCTCTACACTAAATGGGGAATAAGATCAAAGCTTTGGAGATGAAGAGAGGGGGCCTTGGTCTCCCTTGGCCATGAATGTTCTTCCTCCCAATTTCTCTCTCCTCCATTAAAGGGCAAGGGGAGATTTTCTCTCTCCTAGTCACCTTGGATGAAAATGATGGAATAATTCAGTCAAGTTACATCCCCTAAACCCATCTAGATGATTAAAAATTGAGCTATCCCAAATGGACTTGGGTTTGAGCTTGAGTTAGCCTATTTGGGTTAACTTAACTCAAAAGGGGGTTAGCTCAAGCCTAGGAAACATGGGGTGACCTAGCTAACCCGAGGGGGTGATTAGTGACCCCATGGCCTCACCAAAGGTCTAGGGAGACCTTTGTGGGTTGGGTTTGACATCATGTGGGTCACTTGAACCTTAGGAAGGGTGCATTGACCAAATTAGGGCTAGGGTTAGCTTGGGTCAACTTATCCTCCTTGGTTGACCCCAATGGGTTCTTAGTGATCCTAGAGTCAAGTTAGAACCATAAAGTTAAACCCTAGGGATAGCATTTGAAAAGTGCTAATTACAGACCATGGTGGTCTCACCTTATTTTCTAGATTCACTTGGTCCTCTGGTGCTTCTTAGAGTTTTGTCATGCCCTTGCCATGACAAAACCACTCTTGGGGGGTCTAGTTGTTTGAGGGATGTTACACCTTTTTTTACTTCCCATGATTTTGTCATGACCCAGTCATGACTAAACCATCCTAGGGGTCTAAAAGTTTGAGTGATGTTACAAATCCAAATCCATAAAAATAAAACTTTCCTCGTCGAAATTCAAGTTAGGTTTACGAGGTTTCAAGTATGAGAAGTAAAATGTAACATCCCGAGAGGTTAAAGTGAATACCTGACGTGAAAATCTCCGGGTACCTTTGCTGCATCAAGTCCTGCAGCTCCCACGTGTACTCCTCTTGTCCATGATTCCTCCACAAGACCTTGACCAGCAGAACCTTCTTGTGCCGCAGGGCCCGCATTCCAGTATCATCTATCAAGATCGACACTAGTTGCACCGATCGATCAGAATCTATAAGCCCATCTATAGTCGCAATCTGCTGCTCCGACTGAAGTAGAGCTCTCCTGAGGGAGGAGATATGGAAGACGTCATGCAAACCCGCTAGCTATGGTGGCAGTTCCACTCTGTAAGCTAAGGGACCGATCTGTTCTAGGATCCTGTAAGGCCCCATGTATCTCGTACTGAGCATCTTTCGACCACTCACTCGTGAGACTCTATGCATCAGTCTTATCTTCAGAAACACCCGGTCTCCTACCTGAAAATCTACCTCACGATGTCGAGCATCGTAATACTTGGCATGTCTGCTCTAGGCCTCCAACATCCTGTCTCGAATCAACCGCACCTCAGCATCCATATCCTCGACGAACTCCGAGCCAAGTGCCCTCGGATCCTCATCCTGGATCGAAGACAAAAGAGTCTTGCATCTCTGCTAGTATAAAGCCTCATAAGAGGCCATGTCGATGCTAGAATGCTGGATATTATTGTACGGGAACTCGATCAACGGAAGCTTCCTCTCCCATGGCTCTCCGCGGTCCAGTATGCAAAGACGCAACAAATCCTCCAATGTCCGATTGGTGCGCTCTGTCTGTCCATCCGTCTGAGGGTGGGAGGCAGTACTAATTGTCAACCGGGTACCCAAATGAGCCTGGACCGACCTCCATTCGTTAGACGTAAATCATCCATCATGATCAGACACTATCGTCCTTGGCACTCCATGGTATCGGATGAACTGCTCCACAAACCTCCGCACCAAGTAACCCACCAGAGCGTCCTTCCTGATCGGTAGAAATCTGGCCACTTTAGTCAATCGGTCGACGATCACCCATATCGAGTCGTTCCCCATATTTGACGAGGAAGACCATGTATGAAATCCATATCAATATCGTCAAACTTCCACTCAGGCATCGGAAGTGGCTGTAACAATCTAGCCGGACTATTACACTTGGCCTTTGCTAACTAACAAGACTTGTAATGGGTCACGAAGTATGTGATGTCCCTCTTCATGCCCGGCTAGTACATCATCCTCTTCAGGTCGGCCATCATCTTGGTGATGCCTGGGTGCACCGAGTACCTGCTGTAGTGAGCCTCGGTCATAATGTCCTTCTGAATCCTGCCCCCAGCCGGTATGTACACCCATCCTCTAAAGCATAACAACCCATCCCTCTCAGTATACTCCCCGGCCGTGCCTGCCTCCAGGGTTCTGAATACTGGGTCCAGCTTGTCATCCCTTCTCAGCTCAGCCCTGATACGATCTCGAATATCATCGGTAGTGCTCGTCGCGGCTAGATACTCCTCATAAAGCTCTGAATCGTCCGAGGATGTAATCTGTATATCTTCCATCATCCGTATCTACTCCAAAGTCATCAATTGGGGCTCTGCTCCGGAAGTAGTAGCCCTCCAGCTCAGTGCGTCTGCCACCACATTCGCCTTCCCCGGATGATAGTGTATCGTGTAATCATAATTAGATAGAAACTCCACCCATCTTATCTGGCAGATATTCAACTCCTCCTGTGTATCAACATATTCCAGATTCTTATGATCCGAAAATATGTCGCAGTGCACACCATAAAGATAATGCCGCCAAATCTTCAGAGCGAACACCACTGCTCCCATCTCCAAGTCATGCACCAGGTAGTTCTACTCATGCTTCTTCTGCTGGCAGGAGCTGTATGCTATCACATGTCCATGTTGCATCAGTACGACACCCATCCCTTGAAACAACTCATCTGTGTACACCTGGAAGCCCTCCTTCCAAGACGGGAGAGTGAGGGTAGGGGCCGACGTAAGCCGACCCTTCAACTCCTGAAAGGCCGCCTCATACTGCGGCGTCAAAATGAACAGAGTGTCCTTATTCATCAAAGAAGTGAGTGGAAGGGCTATTTGAGAGAATCCCTGCACAAATTTCTGGTAGTACCCGGTGAATCCCAAAAAAACTTCAGACATCCGTGGCCGTCTTCAATCGAGGACAGTCCTGCACTGCCAGTATCTTCGCGGGGTCCATTTCCAGTCCTACTCCGCTGACAACGTGGCCTAAAAAGGCTACTTCCGTTAGCCAAAACTGGCATTTGCTCAACTTAGCATACAACTGATGCTCCCTGAGCTTCTCCAGGGTCAAGGCCAGATGTTATGCATGCTCCTGCTTCATCCTTGAATAAATAAGGATGTCATCTATGAACATAATGACGAACCTGTCGAGTTATGGCTCGATCAACCGGTTCATCAAGCTCATGAAAGCCAATGGCGCATTTGTGAGCCCAAAGGGCATCACGATAAACTCAAACATGCCATATCTGCTGCTGAAAGTAGTCTTCGGGTTGTCTTCTTCCTGAATTTGTAGCCGATAGTATCCCAAACTTAGATCCATCTTCGAAAACTAATGTGCTCTCTGGCTGATCAAATAACTCTTCGATCCTTGGCAGTGGATATGCATTTCAGATTGTCAACCGGTTTAGTGCACAATAATCGATGCACAA
The DNA here is from genome assembly GCA_039583875.1 of Platanthera guangdongensis. NCBI lineage: Eukaryota > Viridiplantae > Streptophyta > Magnoliopsida > Asparagales > Orchidaceae > Platanthera > Platanthera guangdongensis. The sequence continues at coordinate 24,252,177 of CM077159.1, forward strand.
CCTGAGGGTCCCATCCTTTTTCTTCATAAACAAGACCGAAGATCCCCAAGGAGAGGAGCTTGGCCTAACTAATCCAGCCTCCACCAACTCCTTTAGCTGACTCCTAAACTCCACCAGCTCGTTTGGAGCCATACAATAAGGAGCCCTAGACACCGGCTTAGCTCCCTGCACCAACTAGATCTGAAAATCCTTCTCCCGATACGGCGACAATCCTGGTAGCTTCTCTGGAAACACTTCCGCAAAGTCCCGCACCATTGATATATCAGCGACCATCATCTTGGCCTTGACCATCTCGAAGAACACTTGTTAGACCTCATCTCCCTCCATGTGGGCGTTGATAGCCTGAGTAGAAGATAACATCCTATGGGAGACTAGAGTAATACCTTTGAAGGTCGTGAAGGTGACGTCATAACTCAGTACAACCTTCCTTGCCGGGCAATCTATCTAGGGATGGTTCTAAGTAAGCCATGTCATGCCCAGTACCATGTCGAAGTCCGGCATCCTCATGACCGTAGCCGAGGCCTCGAGTGTCAGACCATCAATAGTCACCTTCAGGAGGCACTTAGCAATAGATAAGACATCCATCTCGTTGGGGAGATGCACCCTCCTGACGACTCCTGAATAATGTCTGATTCCTTACATTCCCTTTATGAACTCCTCAGAGATGAAATTGTGTGACGTCCCTATATCCACCAAGGTATGGGCATGTTTTCCGCACACCAAACTATTCCTGTTTATTTAAGTGTAGTTAGGTAACTAGGCATATGTTTTCCTTTTCTAGTATGCTACTGTTGTTTGTTATTTTAAAGATTACAAAGTAAATAACAATGTAAACTTACTAGCATACCTGCAATTTGCCCAGGTCCCAAGGTGGAGCCAACTCTAGAGCATACACCTGCTCCCTCTCTTGACTTTGATCTCTGCCCTAGAAACCACGTCATCTTCCACGACCTCGACTTGCAAACTGCTTAGCGGGCGGGGCAGCCTGTGGTGTCGGTAGAGGTGCCCCTATTATAGGGCAGTTCCTCCGGATGTGCCCTACCTGATGACAGTTATAACACTCAGGCAGGGGAAGTATAACACCCCAGGGCCTCTATATCTCTCACATCTGAAGAGGTTGAGGGGCCAATACCACCGGCTCTCACGGCTCCTATCTCACCTCTTGGAGAGGTTGGTTCTCTGCCCTTCTCTCATCAGCAAAGCAACCCCTCCATTGATCATTCCTGCCTCCTCGGCCCTGATCATCAGTTGCCCTCTTCCGGCCTCGATTCGTGTGCCAGTTAGCCTCCATTCTCTTTGACATCTCTAGAATTAGAGGTATGGCCCGTCGGATACAAACAGAAGAGCATGTCTCAGATCCTCTCGAAGTCCCTTATAGAACCTCTTGGTATACCCTGCATCATCCAGCTGATAGGAGTCCGCAAACCAGGCTAAGTGATTGAACTCCTGGTGGTACTCCTGCACTATCTTGTTGCCCTGTCTTAGCTGTAACGCCCCCATTTTTTCTGCAATTATTTAATTCTTGTTGGGCATTACGTTGACGCATTTCCGGCATGTGTCGTTTGTTAGAGCGTTGTCTTAGCTCTCTAGATTCCTTGTGTGGTTGTTAGTAGCCTTTTTGGCAAGATTCCCTAGCAAGTAGGGTCTGTTTTGGTGATCGGTGAGGCCTCTCGGGGGATGCTTGTGTTTTGGCTTCGGGTAGTGATAACCCAAGTTTGGTCGTCGAAAGTTGATTTCCACTTCGCCGTTGCGTTCGTAGCATGGGTATTTAGCTACGGTGCGAATTTCGTCGGATTCCGAGGTGGTTCGATTTTCGCGTCGTTTTGTGGTATTAATATTAATGATGCAAATGATTAATTATTAAGGTTTGAACGAATCAGTGGCTTTTAGGTGGCGGTTAAGGTTGATTAGACGCGTCCATGCACACATATAAAGCCTTAAACAAAATCGAGACTATTCACTATCTCCTTCCCTGAAAGAGTAACCGCTGCCTGTTCGAGAGGAAGAAAACCGCCAACACTGCTACCATTCAGACGCCGATTCTGGGAGCGTTAGTGGATGGAATTTGATTCCGAAAGCAGATTTGGAGTGCTCTCGCCTAGACCTTCATTCCTACGGTATGAAATTCAATTTTCGTGGTATTTCTAGGGGACTCGGAATTTTTAGTTTGATCCTTTTCCGCCATTAAAACCATAGATCTTGTTTAGGTGCTGTTGCGGCTGGAGACGAGAGAGAAAGGAAGGGCTGTGCAATAAAAATCGCTGGTATTTAAGGCAAGTGGTGCTCCTACCCTTGCCAAGTTTTCTTCTCCTTTTCATGGTCATATTTGCTATAATTTTCCCTGTTTCCCGAGATTAATATTTTACTCTGTTTTTCCGTCAAAAAGCATGTGAATATTAAACCATAATGCCCCTTTATGTTTCTGTTTGCATTCTCTCAAGTTCTGAAACTCAAACATTCGGCTGGAGTGCTGTAGTCTTCTTTGTTTTTATCAAATTGTTCCCTGTTAATCTCAGTTTGGGTAGAAATTAGCCTATCAGCCCTAGATCTAGTAGTAGTGGGTTTTCCTTCTTAAATTAAGAGTAATAGGATTGTATTAGGCTATGAAGATTGGACGGAAATGAAGTTGGAGGTGCAGGATTTTTCTGTGCACTCAATGCAGCCAGATCGACGGAAATCGTCGATCTGGGTTCGACGATTATCGTCGAGCTGAGCTCGACGATGTACCTTAGTTCTAGGTTCGACGGAAATCATCGAACGGAGTTCGACGATTCTCCCGTGGCCAGTGTTCGGCGTAAGGAAAATCGTCGAACGGCGTTGGATGATTTTTCCCGTGACCTTTGTTCGACGAAAGGAAAATCGTCGAATGGCGTTCGACGATATTTTCTGGTGACCTGTATTAGACGATTTCATGTGGCCTGCGGTTAAGGAAAATCGTCGAACAGCGTTCGATGACATTTCACGTATCCTGTGATTCGACGAAAATCATCGAGCTGCGTTCGACGATTTTCCTGAGTTCAACGATTTTTCTCGCGCTCGAGAAAAATCGTCGAGCTGCGTTCGACGATTCCTGTAGCAGTGATCGTTTTTTTTCCTGTAGGCTGAGATTAATTTCTTCTCAGTTTTTTTTCTTCTTCCCGAGTGAATACCTCGTAGGGGGGGATGTCTTGTCGACCTTTCGTTCTTCCTTTGTTTTGAGGGCCGAATCGTGGGTTATGGCAGGTAGTGGTATTTTGACGCTCTAAAGGAGCGGGATGTTTTGTGTGCGAGCCGTGACCGCCACTCTTTAGTCCTAGGTACTGGCTGGGTATTGCTGTGGCCTTCACCCTTTTTATCCCAGGTATGTGCTGGGTTTGTGGTGATTTTGTGCTGACACAGTGAATTTTCTTTTGGAACTGTTTGGCTTGGGGGACTATTTTTGGTCACCAACTCAGGTCCATGATGATTTACTACTGCCATTCCTCACAAATTAGGATTGTTATATGTTTCTTCCTGGTTAAATGTAGCATATTGTGGCAGGGTTTTTCTTGACTTTTGCCTTGTAGCCCTACAGGATTTGAGCAGGGCTTGGTGTTGTTACTTGGTACTTGGTGTACTTTTATTTACTTGGGACAGTGTTTGCTTTTACTGTCATGTTTACTTACTCTCTTTGTCCCATTTTGATTTAATGCTCTAATTCTGATTTCATTGTTTTACTTGCTGAGGTGTTCTTTTCTTTTCTGAATGCCCCAGGTTCTGACTAGTAGCCGAGTAGACGGCAAGATTTGCTGTGGTGTTGTTGGTGATCCCTTGAGTTGTAGGGATCTTTATCTTACTGTTGTGCGGTAGTTTTCCTGTTTTCTTACAGACACACATACTTGCCAGTGGGTTCGTGTCAGTTTGTTGGCGCCCACTGGTAGTTTTACATTATGATACTAGATATGTTTCTTTTACTGCTACCTTTTCTGGAGATAGTCTATCTGCTCTTGGGAAGTTTTATGTTAGGTTGCTAGTTATTTTTAAACCTAAAAACACTACTATAAGTATATCTCATGATCAGCATGTTTTGTAAAACTCAAACACTACTTTCCAAGTAACGTAAAAAAGATCGTTTTCCTACTTATAATATAATATAAATCTAGGGTCTTGCATAGTATAAGTTGACCTCGGGGTCACTTATGCACTCTCATAGGATGTCAAAAATAAATAAAGTATTTTCCGCTACGTATAAGTATAGTTTTTAAACTGTGGACTAGGTGATCCACCGAGTCGAGGGATACGACCCTTAAAAATATATCTGAATTTCAAATCATTAAACTTATGAGATTTTCATAGTCTAGTTAGATGGTGTTTGCCTAAGCGTCGACAATTATCCCATGCTCGACGTGGCATCACGACGCGTGTTTTTCTCATACTCTGATACTTCCTAAATTCGGAGAAAAATGCGGGTTGTGACAGTTGGTATCAGAGCCAGGTTACTTGACAATTTGTCGGGCAACCTTTCCTTATATGTATTAGATGTTTAGCATCATATCATACACACATCGATATGTCATCAGCACGTCTTGGCTGAAGCACGAACACTACACTCATAGCATAACATGAAGTATACAGGGCATATTATGTAGTATGGGATGCATAATGTGTCTGTATATGGATCCACCATAGGGGCAACATGTGAGGGTTATGTAGTATGAGATGCATAACCTCACCACATGAATGCGACTAGCACATTTCTTTTTCATTGCATGGGAATGTTATGTAGTATGGGATGCATAACAATTTCATGCGTACGCCGCTCATGACATGCATTAGGGCCTTTTTAGAATGCATAGCACAATCATGCATAACATAACATTGCATTAGCACAACGTGCCAAGCTAAAGATTTGCCGGATGACATATGTACACACATGGTTTTAAATCAGAAAAAGAATATAAATTCATGCATTCCCGATCTAGGCACAAGAGTTAGATGATGGTGGTTAACCATCCTAGGTTAGGCATAACATCATTTTTGTTCAAATAAACTCCCAGAGCAAGTTTAGCAGTTTTAAGATCATATTTATGTATGTATTGTCTGTACTTGTAGTTAGTTCCAACTATTGTACCAGGATTTGGCTAATGTTGTTATGACCATAGGATGGCAAGACGTCCTTCGATGAGGTCGAATCCCCTGTCTGAGGGTGAGACTTCAGGAGCGCAGAGTGATGCGGTGATCGAGAGTTTGCGGTTGAGCAATGATTCCTTGACCAAGCAGTTGGTGGAGATGTAGGTCCAGATCCAGTCTCTTGCGGTAGTTGTGGCAGGACAGACTCAGGGAGTGCAAGACCCTGGAGGTTGTTCAGCTGCCCCTCCCCCTCCTGCTCCCCTGAGACCTCTAGTGGTGGTGCCAGCAGAGATGACCTTCATTTCTAAGTTTCAGAGACTTAGCCCGGCTACTTATAATGGGAAGGCAGATTTCATGGTCATAGATGATTGGCTGATCTCCATGGAGGAGATGTTCTCGTACTCTGGTATTGCAGATGATCAGAGAGTTATTATAGCCGCCTATCAGCTAAAGGGTTTGGCTAAGAGCTGGTGGCTTAGGGAAAAGGAGAGCTCGGTGGCTGGTTGCACTTGGGGATTATTCAATGAGATGCTGTTGAGGAAGTTCTTGCCTTCGGTCGAGCGTGTCCGACTTATGAACGACTTCCTTCACCTGAAGCAGAGGGAACTCACGGTCAGTGAGTATGAGATAAATTTCAGCAAGTTGAGCCTGTTTGCCCCTGGGTTGGTGAGTGTTGAAGCAGATCGAGTCAAGCGGTTACTTGGTGGCTTGAGGAGCGAGGTTCAGTAGTTAGCCAGTGCTTATGGATCAGTGACTTATGTAGGCATAGTGGAGGCTGCTCTGAAAGTGGAGGTAATTGAGACCGCAAAGAACAAGGGCCAGCAAATGAGGAAGGACAAGAGGAAGTCTGCTGAAGAGAAGAACAGCCAGGTACTTGATGTTGCTTCAGGAAAGAAGAGCAAGGTAGTGTGTAGCTTCTGTGGCCGGTCAGGCCACCCTGTTGAGAGGTGTTTCAAGAAGGCGGGAGCTCAGAAGAAGGAGCAAGTTCATGCCATTCAAGGGTATCCTAAGAAGGATGTTCCCTGTTCTGTGTGCAAGCGACCCGGGCATGATGCTGCCCAGTGCTGGTCCAAGGATAGAGTCTGCTATCAGTGTGGCCAGAAGGGCCATATCAAGACAAGGTGTCCTCAGGTCCAGCCTATTCTACAGGCAGGTCCACTTCAGACTTTACCTCCGCCTCAGTGTGTGGACAAGGGCAAGGGAAAGCTGAACGTGATCTCTTCCGAGGAGGCTCAGACTTCGACTCAGGTCATCTCAAGTTAGTTGTTTTCCTAGCCTGAAAGTTTTATTTGCTAGAATGGTTATAGTTTTGTTTCGATAATGACTTAGTTGCTTATGTACTCCTATAGGTAAATTTAACGTGAAGAACTGCTGGGCGCGTGTTATGTTCGACTCCGGCGCTACCCACTCGTTTGTGGCTAGAGCTTTTGTAGAGCGTTATCGATTGGTTCTAGATCAAGTTCGTGATACCTTCCGCGTCAAGTTCCCTTCTAGTGAATCTGTGTTGTCAGATTTGGGCATTATGGATTGCCCTGTTTTGTTGGGGGACTTTCTTGCGAAGGTAGACTTGAAGATGATTGATCTAGAGGACTTCGATGTTATTCTGGGCATGGACTGGTTGTCTAAGTATGATGCGGTTATTCAGTGCAAAGGGAAGCACTTGGACTTCATCAAGTACAACGGTCAGCCTGGAAGTGTTTATGCTGATCCGTGCCAGGATTCTCCTATCATTTCTGCGGTATATGCTCAGAAGCTGTTTCATTCTGATTGTTTTGCTTGTTTAGTCTCCGTGGTTGGGACTGCTGTCAATATTCCGCACTTGGAGGAGATTCCTATGGTTCGTGGTTTCTCTGATGTTTTTCCTGATGATCTTCCTGGTATTCCCCCCGATCGGGATGTTGAGTTTGTGATTGATTTGGAACTGGGTACATGTCCTATTGCTAAGGCTTCGTATCAGATGGACCCTCGTGAGTTGGAGGAGTTGCGAGTCCAGTTGGACGAGTGGTTGGCAAAAGGCTTTATCAAGCCGAGTTCGTTACCTTGGGGTGCTCCTATTCTATTTGTGAAGAAGAAGGATGGGTCGATGAGGTTGTGCATCGATTATAGGGAGTTGAACAAAGTCACCATTAAGAACAGGCACCCTCTGCCGAGGATCGATGATTTATTTGATCAGTTGCGTGGTAGCACAATGTTTTCCAAGATCGATCTTTGTTCAGGCTATCATCAGCTCAGGATCCGTGAGTCGGACATTCCACGGACTGCTTTCAGGTCGAGGCATGGGCATTTCGAATTCCTGGTTATGACGTTTGGTTTGACCAATACGCCATCAACATTCATGGATATGATGAACCAGGTGTTCAAGGACTACCAAGATAAGTTCGTGGTGGTATTCATTGATGATGTGTTGATCTACTCTCACAGTGCTGAGGAGCATGAGCAGCATCTGCGATTGGTTTTATCTGCTTTGAGAGACCATCAGTTATTCGCCAAGCTGAGTAAATGTGAATTCTGGTTATCCCAGGTTTCCTTCTTGGGTCATGTGGTGAACAAAGATGGCATTTCGGTTGACCCAGAAAAGATTTTTGCAGTGATGGATTGGCATAGGCCGAGCACACCCAAGGAGATTAAGAGCTTCTTGGGGTTAGCCGGCTATTATAGAAGGTTCGTGGAGGGCTTTTCTACACTGGCAGCGCCCTTGACTAAGTTGATGCAGAAGAATGCGATATTCATTTGGAGCGAGAAATGCGAGGAGGCTTTTCTGGAGCTGAAGAGCAGGCTGTGTTCTGCCCCTATTTTGACAGTGCATATGGAGGGCAAGGACTATGATGTATATGTGGATGCCTCGCATGTTGGGCTCAGAGGGGTGTTGATGCAAGAAGGGAAGGTGATTGCGTATGGGTCGAGGCAATTGAAGACTCATGAGACGAACAACCCTACGCATGATCTTGAGTTCGCAGCAGAGATCTTTGCCCTGAAGCTGTGGAGACATTTACTTTATGGTTCCCAGTGCAAGATCTACACCGATCATAAAAGCCTAAAGTATGTATTCACCCAGAAGGAGCTGAATTTGCGCCAGCGGCGTTGGTTAGAGTATGTGGTCGATTATGATGTGGATATACAGTATCATCCGGGCAAGGCCAATGTGGTTGCCGACGCCCTGAGCCGGAAGATGGGGAAGATCTTTAATCTAACCGCCGATCGTTTAGTGGAAGAGTTCCTCCTGATGGATATTTCCATGGGACGCTATGACATGTAGAGTAGTTTGGCAGTGGCAGAGCCGTCTTGGATTGCAGTTACCAGGTTGCACCAGAAGGATGATCCGGATCTTCTGCACTTGTACCTCAGGACTGAGAGAGGGGAGTTGCCGGATTTTTCTATTCATGATGCTGGTACCTTGAAGTACCGTGGCAGGTTTTGCATCCCCGCTATTCGAGACATCAGGGGTATGATTTGCAGAGAGGCTCATGGATCTAGTATTGCCTACCATCCAGGATCTACAAAGATGTACCATGAGTTGAAGCAGATTGCCTGGTGGTATGTGATGAAGGGAGATATAGCCCGATTTGTTGCTGAGTGCCACACTTGCAAGCATGTGTAGGCCGATCATGGAAGGCCTGGTGGCAAGTTGACTCCGTTGGAGATCCCTACTTGGAAGTGGGAAAGTATTTCTATGGACTTCATTACGGGGTTACCGAGATCTCCAAGGGGATTTGATTCTATTTGGGTTATAGTGGACAGACTGACGAAGTGTGCTCACTTTGTGCCATACAAGATTGATTATCCGATGAAAAAGATAGCAGAGTTGTATCTGAATGAAGTTATCCGTTTACACGGTGTGCCAGTTAGCATCATTTCGGATCGAGACTCCCGTTTTACATCTCGCTTCTTGATGAGTCTGCAAGAGGGTTTGGGTACAGATTTGAGGTATTCTACAGCTTACCACCCACAGACCAATGGCCAGACTGAGCGTGTTAACCAGATAGTTGAGGATATGATCAGGTGCTACATCTTGGACCACGGTGGTGCGTGGGATGAGCGTTTGCGGCTTATGGAATTTGCATACAATAACAGTTAATGGGAGAGCTTGCAAATGGCTCTGTTTGAAGCCTTGTGTGGGAGGTGCTGCAGAACTCCCTTGTTTTAGACCGAGGTCGGTGAGAGGCCTGTGCTTGGTCCATATGCGCTCGAGGAAATGGAAGTTGCAGTGAAGCTTATTCGAGAAAAGCTTCGTATTGCTCATGAGAGATATGAGAAGAACGCCAACCGGCGTAGGTCTGACTTGGAATTTTCTGTAGGGGACCTTGTGTTTCATAAGGTTTCCCCGATGGTTGGTGTTAAGAGGTTCGGTAAAAACCGGAAATTGGATCCGAGGTATATGGCCCCGTTTAAGATCGGTGAACGGATTGGCGTGTCAGCATATAGATTGGATTTGCTAGCAAATTTCCCAGGTATTCATAATGTGTTTCATGTAAGCCAATTAAGGAAGTGCGTGCGAAGCAGTGGGAAAGTCTTGGATGTGGTGCACCAGTTGGAGCCTAATCTTTCATATATTGAGGTGCCGGTCCGCATCGTGGATAATCAAGATCGGGTGCTGCGGACAAAGTCTATCCCGATGGTGAAGGTTCTATGGAAGAATCAGGATTTGGAAAGCGCGACTTGGGAGCTAGAGTCGGCTATGAGGGAGGCTCACCCTCATCTGTTCCCTTGATTTGATTGGTATGTTTTCTTTCTATTAACTCTTGTTTTGTTACCTTCCTTCTATAGTAGAAGTAGCGTATATAAAGTTTCGGGACGAAACGTTTTTTAGGGGGAGTGACTGTAACGCCCCCATTTTTTCTGCGATTATTTAATTCTTGTTGGGCGTTACGTTGACGCGTTTCCGGCATGTGCCATTTGTTAGAGTATTGTCTTAGCTCTCTAGATTCCTTGTGTGGTTGTTAGTAGCCTTTTTGGCAAGATTCCCTAGCAAGTCGGGTCTATTTTGCTGATCGGTGAGGCCTCTCGGGGGATGCTTGTGTTTTGGCTTCTGGTAGTGATAACCCGAGTTTTGATCGTCGAAAGTTTATTTTGATTTCACCGTTGCGTTCGTAGCGTGGGTATTTAGATACGGTGCGAATTTTGTCGGATTCCGAGGTGGTTCGGTTTTGCATCTTTTTGTGGTATTAATATTATTGATGCAAATGATTAATTATTAAGGTTTGAACGAATCAGTGGCTTTTAGGTGGCGGTTAAGGTTGATTAGACGCGTCCTTGCACACATATAAAGCCTTAGACAAAATTGAGACTATTCACTGTCTCCTTCCTTGAAAGAGTAACCGCTGCCTGTTCGAGAGGAAGAAAACTGCCAACCCCGCTACCCTTCAGACGCCGATTCTGGGAGCGTTAGTGGACGGAATTGGATTCTGAAAGCGGATTTGGAGTGCTCTCGCCTAGAACTTCATTCCTACGGTAAGAAATTCAATTTTCATGGTGTTTCTAGGGGACTCGGAATTTTTAGTTTGATCCATTTCTGCCATTAAAACCTTAGATCCTGTTTAGGTGTTGTTGCGGCTGGAGCCGAGAGAGAAAGGAAGGGCTGTGAAAGAAAAATCGCTGGTATTTAAGGCAAGTGGTGCTCCTACCCTTACCAAGTTTTATTCTCATTTTCATGGTAATATTTGTAATAATTTTTCCTGTTTCCTGAGATTAATATTTTACTCTGTTTTTCCGTCAAAAAGCATGTGAATCTTAAACCATAATGCCCCTTTATGTTTCTGTTTGCATTCTCTCAAGTTCTGAAACTCAAACCTTCGGCTGGAGTGTTGTAGTGTTCTTTGTTTTTATCAAATTGTTCCCTGTTAATCTCAGTTTGGGTAGAAATTAGCCTATCAGCCCTAGATCTAGTAGCAGTGGGTTTTCCTTATTAAATTACGAGTAATAGGATTGTATTAGGCTATGAAGATTGGACGGAAACAAAGTTGGAGGTGCAGGATTTTTCTGTGCACTCAATGCAGCCAGATCAACGGAAATTGTCGATCTGGGTTCGACGATTATCGTCGAGCTGAGCTCGACGATGTGCCTTAGTTCTGGGTCCAACGAAAATCGTCGAACGGAGTTCGATGATTCTCCCGTGGCCAGTGTTCGGCGTAAGGAAAATCGTCGAACAGCGTTCGACGATTTTTCCCGTGATCTTTGTTCAACGAAAGGAAAATCGTCGAACGCCGTTCGACGATATTTTCCCGTGACCTGTATTAGACGATTTCCTGTGGTCTGTGTTTAACGCAAAATCGTCGAACGGAGTTCGACGATTTCCTATGGCCCGCGGTTAAGGAAAATCGTCGAACGACGTTCGACGACTTTCCCCGTGTCCTGTGATTCGACAAAATTCGTCGAGCTGCGTTCCACGATTTTCTTGAGTTCGACGATTTTTCCCACGCTCGACGAAAATCGTCGAGCTGTGTTCGACGATTCCTGTAACAGTGATCGTTTTTTTTCCTGTAGGCTGAGATTAATTTCTTCTCAGTTTTTTTTTCTTCCTGAGTGAATACCTCCTAGGGGGGATGTCTTGTCGGCCTTTCGTTCTTCCTTTGTTTTGAGGGCCGAATCATGGGTTATGACAGGTAGTGGTATTTTGACGCTCTAAAGGAGCGGGATGTTTTGTGTGCGAGCCGTGGCCGCCACTTTTTATTCCCAGGTACGGGCTGGGTATTGCTGTGGCCGTCACTCTTTTTATCCCAGGTACGGGATGGGTTTGTGGTGATTTTGTGCTGACACAATGAATTTTCTTTTGGAACTGTTTGGCTTGGGGGACTGTTTTTGGTCACCAACTCAGGTCCATGATGATTTACTACTGCCATTCCTCACAAATTAGGATTGTTAGATGTTTCTTCGTGGTTAAATGTAGCATATTATGGCAAGGTATTTCTTGACTTTTGTCTTGTAGCCCTGTAGGATTTGAGCAGGGCTTGGTGTTGTTACTTGGTACTTGGTGTACTTTTGTTTACTTGGGACTGTGTTTGCTTTTACTGTCATGTTTATTTACTCTCTTTGTCCCATTTTTATTTAACTCCCTAATTCTGATTTCCTTGTTTTACTTGCTGAGGTGTTCTTTTCTTTTTTGAATGCCTCAGGATCTGACTAGTAACCGAGTAGATGACTAGATTTGCTGTGGTGTTACTGGTGATCCCTTGAGTTCTAGGGATCTTTCTCTTGCAGTTGTGAGGTAGTTTTCCTGTTTTCTTATAGACAAACATACTTGTCAGTGGGTTCGTGTCAGTTTGTTGGCGCCAACTGGTAGTTTTACCTTATGATACTAGATATGTTTCTTTTACTGCTACCTTTTCTAGAGATAGTCTACTTGCTCTTGGGAAGTTTTATGCTAGGTTGCTAGTTATTTTTAAACCTAAAAGCACTACTATAAGTATATCTCATGATCAGCATGTTTTATAAAACTCATACACTACTTTCCAAGTAACGTAAAAAGATCGTTTTCCTACTTATAATATAATATAAATCTAGGGTCTTGCATAGTATAAGTTGACCTCGGGGGTCACTTATGCACTCTCATAGGATGCCAAAAATAAATAAAGTATTTTTCGCTGCGTATAAGTATAGTTTTTAAACTATGGACTAGGTGATCCACCGAGCCGAGGGATACGACCCTTAAAAATATATCTGATTTTCAAATCATTAAACTTATGAGATTTTCATATTCTAGTTAGATGGTGTTCACCTGAGCATTGACAGTTATCCCCTGCTCGACATGGCATCACGACGCGTGTTTTTCTCATACTCTGATACTTCCTAAATTCGGAGAAAAATGCGGGTTGTGACATTAGCTGTAGGAACCTATCTTCCAGCTCGTCTCATACTGACTGTGGGATGAAGTGCTCCAATAGTGTGGCCCTGAAATCCTCCCAAGTGACGTCAACAACCTCCCGGTCTCCAAATGTCGTATCCAGAAGTGTCTTCCACCACCTCTTGGCCTGAGACTCCAAGAAAGAGACCACCAGAGGTACCCTCTCCTCCCACGGGCACCGTATCTCGGTCAGCATCTCAAACATGATTTCATGCCACTCTTGCGTCTGTATGGCCGACTCCGTCCCAATGTAAGATGGGGGAGAGAGTCCTCGGAAGATGCTCAACCAATTGGCCCCAGGGTTCAGCCGCGGAGCCGGTGCCTACTGGGCCCTGAAAGCCTCCAGAATGGCTATCAGAGTCTGCCCCATCGCTGACTGTAGAAATGGAGTGGGAGCCGGGGGAGGTGGTGCGACATTAAGAGTTTGCTGAGCTCCGCCCTGCGGTGTAGGATGTGCCGGGGGCTGCATAATAAAGGCTAATTATAAGAACTTTGAGCCAAACCTTGTTAAAAGTGGACAATAACATGTGATACGCCATATGGGCACACCACAGCTTCCAGTGCTTATTTTGTCCTCAAACTAAACTCGAGCGAGGGTGACCCAGGGCTAGTGGACTTCTACTCTTTCGATCGAGGTTTCTCTCTGATACCAGTTTGTTAGAACTTCTTTTTTTTGCAAAACCAACCGGGATGTTATGCCCAGAACTGCCGCTTTGCGGTGACACAAACATACTTGGGTTGGTCGTCACTACAAAATGCCGATCCTGCTTATCATACAAATTGCAAAAGAGTAGAATAAATATAAGAGAAATGAAAAATCAGATATTTGTCCACAAAAAAATCACATGAATTCAAAATAAATCTTCATGAAGTGAGAGTCCACAGTAATGAAAAAACTAGAGTACTGATAAAAAGGGTCTCCTGCCCGATACATCATAATCCTCACTATAAGTCACTCAACGCGGAACCAAATCTATAATATCTATAAATGATCGGGACTCACTATCCCTGCTGCCCGGACTCCAGTGCTAGACTATCCCGTCTTCAAGCGCACCGACCTATGGGGCTGCATCTCCTGGTCTGGCTCCACGATCCTCTAAAATGATTTGGTCAACGACCGTTAGTCTAAAAGACTAAGTCTTATCATCCCCCACCCCTCCCCTATGGCTCCTAGGCACCGAGCGGGGGGGGGGGGGGGGGGGGGGAGGGAAGGTAATGAAGGTGGAGAGTAACAAAGGTCAACAGGTGGCGACAGAACTAGTCTATCATGAGTTCATAAATAGAGCAAGTCTATGTGAGCAGTAGTAAGTAAGCAGCATAAGTATACACAGGAACAAGTAAGCAAGTATAGTATGAGATTCTAAACTAAGTGACCATGTCCTATAGGAATGCCCATACAAACCTATATACCAATGGGTCGTTTTGCAAGGACTATTGTACAAAGTGTCTCATACCAATTTATACAATAGGTGTCACAGTTATATGCAATGATGATGCTATGTCATGAAAGTATGACATGATGTGAACATGCAAGTGCAAAAAAAACACTAGACTCTGTGCATACAGACCTTTAGTTCCCCCTTTCTAGAGCCTACCCTCCCAGGATACCTCTGTAGTGGCAAAAAGAAGTGGTGGGTTGGGCCTCGTCCACCTCTACACTGGTATCAACAATACCAGTCAGACCTATCATATGCATCAATGCTGGTGCACTAAGAGGAGCTCCTGCATACTCTTGTCGGTTGCGCACTGGGCTTTATTTGGCCATGTGCTAACTACACTTGCCGAGTCAACATATTGGGTTCGGTGTGACGACTTTCCAATACCGAAGACCCACCACCTTATATCTTATGCACATGCAATATTAATGTATTTCCTACCGAGCCAAAGCTCCCCAGACTATTCCATCCGTCACAATAATCTACCGAGCCAAGAGCTCCCCATACAATCCCATCCATCATAGTTATCTACCAAGCCATCGACTCGCTGGACTACCCGTCTGTCACAATTATCTACCGAGCCATCGGTTCATCGGGTTAACTTGCCCATTAGCAAAACCACCGAACCTACCGCCCATGTGAGCCAACCTAACTCCCACCACCCCGGGGAGTGTGAGTGTAAGTGTAACCCTAGATTATTTCTAATTACTCTTGTAATCCATTTAGTCTTACAGTTTATGTTAACCTTGGACTGCATAGGGCATTCCCTGTAAAGGGCTCTCGGGGGCACTTGGAACTATGATGGGCTGAAGCCCAAAGCTCTCTTTCGCAAGGAACTTACTATTATTGGTTATTACCCAATTCTCGATCCCTTTTAACATTATTCTGGATCTAACCCTAGTGTATTTTGGCTCTCTCTCCACAGGAAAGACGATCTGTCGTCGATCCCGAGCACCTCTCAACACTAGTCAACCCATCACTCTCCTCATCTTGACTTCTAATGGAGCTCTCTTTTACTTTTTGACTTTACCAAGATCAGTAAACTATTAACCGCATCTCCCTATGTCCATTCCTCTTGTTATCACATTTTTGCAGTTTAATTATATGCAAACCAAACTAAGCTATATGATGTATATGATAGTAGGTACTCCAAATTTTCATCCAAATGCACTAATATAATTGATGAGGGTCTATCATGACACATTTAGCCCAGATCCAGAAACTTGTAATTTTCCTAATTAATTTAGCATTTAATAAATTTTCCCAAATGTTTGGCCATGTGTAATTTTGAACATGAAGTACTAAATTTCCTTAAGATATGGCCACCCAAAAATTATGATCACTATATGATGCCAAAATAACATATAATACTAAGTTTGACAAACTTTCATAAAAGTATCAGCCCCTAAATAATTAATTCAAGATAAATACAAATAATTAGAGTTAATGAAGGGAGTACCATAAATTTTAGTCTAAAAATTATATAAACATTACCAGAGACTTATAATAATCATAAAACACTACTGACTAAGTTTCATGCAATTCCAGGGTCAGTGAAACATGTATAAAAATATTTCAAATAATTCCATTAAAGTGCACTTTGTGAAGCAACATTCTTATAAACTCATCAAAATAACATGTAATAATTTTCTAAACTTTATTATGCCATAAAAAATTCCCTGGATAAGTAACACAATTTTCCAGCAAGATATAATATTTATTATCTATTTATCCATGTATGTTGAACTAGTTCACTTTACACATGAAGTACTAAGAGGAAATGCCCAAATGATCCAAATAATTTACTTGTGCCTAAAATGTTATTTGATTAACTTTGCCAGAGTTTCATAGCATCCTAAAATAATTAAACTATAGTTACTTCAAAATCATCAACAAGGGCAAGGTGGAGAATATACCTACAAGTACGAGCTACTGTTTTCAAAACATCCTATAATAATTTTCAGAGATCAACATCTCTATAAAATTACTCCTATCAAAATCTCATGAAAATCCAAGATCATATGTCCCATTAATTATTCCATAAGGTGTATAGACCTAATTAATTTCCTAGTGATTAAAGTGGGGTGCATGTGTCCAAATACTACCAAACCCCTTCCTAGGGCATTTCATCACCCTAAGAACACATGTACCAAACACCAAGTCCATACAACGACATATCACCACATGTCCTTCACAAACCCCAAAGTTTAACCTTAGGGTTTGAAGTAGCGTCTTAGGGCAAATCCACCCTAATCCACACCAAACTCCATGTGAGGGGGTTGAATGTCATGAAAGATCAGTGGCCCAAGTTTCATCCTCTATTGAGGTGATTTGGTCACTCAATATCACAAGGGACATCTTAACCTAATTAACCCTTTTTGTCCTAAGGTAGGGTTTACCAAATTTCTAACCAAATCATATCCAAATGGGATGAAATTTTATACAGAGAATTATATTGACCAAAAGGACCACTCACCAATATTTGGGAGTGTTTGGAGGTAATTAGATCCTTTAAATAATTCATATATTGATTATTAAATTTCTACAAAATCTTTATGAAACTCTTTTCCAAAAATTCCCATTCTTGGATATGTTTTAGGTATAGGTAGGAGTGACCCCCGTCCAAAATTTCAAGTCATTTGGATGGCTAGATTGATGGGGGAACTCAAAACAATATCTGATCTAGCTTAGGTATAGACCTCACCAAAATGAGTGTTGTGGTCTGACCTGAACTCCAAATTGGTTCAAACTAATTTTAAATTAAAATATACTCGTGAGTTATAACTTTCATGTAGACCACGTTTACTGTAGTGGAACCTAAGTATTTTTAATAATTAATTTAAAACAGCCCAAAAATTGGGACAAAAAATACATAAATCAAAATTTAATACACTAGATCTAGCACAGATCTTAAAGCAGATCGAGTGGATCTGACATTGTCTTCTTCCTCCAGCCAATGAATGAGATCAACCCGACCTGGAGCACATTCCAATCCCATTTGTAGACCACCGAGCCACCTCCCTGCCTGGCCACCACCGCCACCACCTTCGTTGAGGTGGGGGCTATCGTCGTGCGGTGGCACGGCTGCCGGAGGGGCTGTTTCCGGCGAACCCACATGGAAGAAATAAACTATGAAAATCCAGAAATTTTTCTCACCCAATCGGGCTCAATTGAGCCCTATTTCTCTCCTAAAAGATCTAAGATGCTAGCCCACAAAGAGAGGAGTAGAGGAGGACCTGTTGGGAGAGCTGGAGGCAGGCCGATCGCCGAATTGACATTGATGGTGGTGGCGCCGATCGGTGTTCTACAACAACACTACCAACTTGCTCGGCTCCTCAGGTAAAGAGTGGAAATGATTGCTATGGATCCAGGGATGCCTTTATAAGATTGCTAAAGGGGGAAGAGGAGTGGCCATGGCATCAATGCCATTAATAGCCATTGAAGGATGATTTCGGCAAAGGTGGTTTCAATGCACCCATCCACTAAAAAGTGTTATAAAGTCACTTAATCTTCCCCTAACTGACCAGGGAGGAAGATTCCAGCAAGAAGATAGGACCTTTGGCCTTCCAAGCCATGAATGGCCCTTACTCCCCAGTTTCTCTCTCCTCCATTAAAGGGGAAAATGGAGCTTTTCTCTCTCCTAGTCCTCAAGGCCGATTTTGATGACTACTCTGGCCTAATGGCACACACACTAACCCATATTATTCATGGAAATAAGGTTTTAGACCAAGTGGATTGAGCTCGAGCTTGAGTTAGCCCATTTGAGCTAGTTGACCTAGTACTAGGGTAGAGTTGACCTTGGTCAAACTGACCATTTGTGTTGACTGCATTGGGTCCTTAATAACAAATTGGACTCCCCTAAGGTCTATAAAGGCTTAGGAAGGGTTGGTTGGGCATCTTGGAGGTCACTTGAACCTTAGTTAGGGCACTTTGAACTTTTTAGGACTAGGGTTGACTTGGGTCAACTTAGCCTCTTTGGTTTATCGCAATGGGTCCTTGGTGACCCATTATAACACCCCAAGGCCCAAGTTGGGTTTCAGGTTGGGTGACACGGCCTGGGATACGGGTGTGTCCAAGGGCGTGTCGTGCTCAGGTTGAGTAGTTGGGCGTGTGGTCGACGAAATTTGGTCGACGATCGTCGAGTGCAGAGTAAACGGCCTATGACACGGGCGTGTCACAGGGCATGTCCTTTGGGGGTTTCAGGCGGGAATGCATATACTGGTGGACACAGGTGTGTCCTATGGTACACGGCCTAGGACACGGGCATGTCCCATGGCCGTGTCCCGCTCGGGTGAATTGATATTATGCTGTGTGAAGTACACGACTACATGACATGGGCATGTCTGGCATGACACAGGCGTGTAGGGTGTGACACGGGCATGTCACACGGCCGTGTCCTTGTCGGATTTGAGTCAGTTGCATGCCGCTTAAGTGACACAGCCTATGACGCGGTCGTGTCACAGGGCGTGTCAGGCCATGTTCAGCCTATTTTGGGGCAGATCTGAGTCGTTTGTTTCCCTGTTCTGGATCCAATGGTCAAGACCACTTCCCTGTGGATAAATGCCAAGAAATGAGGATAAAATCCCTTCATTTCACTTATCCTTCTTCTCATTCTCAAAAAGAGAGAGAAGGAGAGAGAGAGGTCAAGGGAAGGAAGGAGGAAAGAGAAACCAGCTGCTGGAGGAGCTGCGAAGTACAGAATCAAGATCTGAGATCGAATTCGTGAAAGCAAAGCTGAGGCGGTGATTTCCATCGTGGCTCCGAAGCGATCTTCAAGGGTAACGATCTCCTTCGTGGACATCAAAGTCCTTTATTTATGCATATGCATGGAATCCTCCACCAAGAGGTGGATATCGAAAGTGATTCCTTTGTTGAGTCTGCATCTAGAGCCGGAAGTGTGGAGTACGGTGGAGGTATGCCGCGTGAAGCCCATCTGGACGGTTAGTTTGGATTGGTGATGATTACGGGTAAACCAGAGAAGACTCCGTGAATTTGATAACTGTGTATGCTTTGTGCGTATGGATGTTTTGTCTGGATGTACAGATGGATGGATGGATCATGGATGCTTTGCGTAAGCTCCTTGTGGTGTGAATACTCTGGGAGAGCGAAAAGCTGCGGATAATTAGGAGGGAAGGCCGACCCACGTCTATTGGTGCGCTACTGACGGATTGAGCATGGGAAAGGCTAACCTGACCCTGATTGTTTTGGGAGGTCGATTAGTGGCAATGTTTGGGAGGCCGTGTAGCAGACCCTACTTGCTGCACCACTTTGGTGGGTCGATCGTATTGCTCAAGTTTGCTGTGAGGTTATCACCTCTGAGTGGTTTAGGCGGAATGCAACCAATTTGCTGGTTGGGGTGACTAGGTCCGGCCAGCCAACAAGTGATTAATCCTCTAATCGGTGGTGTTACATCGGAGACCAATGCACTGTAAGGTGCCCTGAGTGAATGAAGCGTCTAGTGGAGACTGGCGTTTGTGATTTTGTAGTGCCTGAGCGCACTTGTTGTGTTTGATAGAGAGTATAATTGCAAATGCATACAGGGAAGGAACCACTGCCCCGGGTAAGCGGTCGGGTCGTTATAATTGGTCAGCTAATGCTGACCGTTACTTTGTTTGCCACTCTTGGGTGGATGGCTAATTGCAGGTGCTGTTGAATTGAAATGAATTGAGCGGAACGGAGTCTTGCTGCTAAAGGCCCTTGAAGGTTGTATGAAGCGTGTTTGGATTTCATGTGTGGCTGGCCTGCGTGCCGATGTATGAAGCTGTACATTTTTATAAAGAGCAAATTGTAAGGCCTTAAGGCCATGGGTACGTGTGTTGTATACATTCCTGATTATATATATATATATATATATAAATGTGGAGTTTATATATTTGTGGACATTCGCTGTGTTGAGTTCATCTAACTTAAAATGCTTCTCTAGAATGCTTTGAGTTAGGATATGAGTAGATTTTGATTTCCACATGTAATTTTGCCGCCTGTCTGTGAAATATGGTGTGGGGGTCCCGGCCGGACACACCGTTATATTCCATGTGATGAGTGGAGGAGTTACAAAGTGGTATCAGAGCAAGAGTGAGATTATTTCGGAGGAAGAACATAATTGAACTCACGAATGTCCACTAGGAATGTATTCCATGCACGTAAAGTGCGTGAGTATGGAGTCAATGTATAATTACCGTTATGAAATGGATGATTAATAGTGTTTTGTACATTGATAGGTGACGAGGAGTGGTGCGGGGCAGTCTGAGCCCCAGCGGTCCGATGAGAGTGCGGCACCAGTTGAAGCACCTACACCTCCTTCGGCGGAGACCATACGTGTTGTGATTGAGATAATACTCGTAGTGTTACAGGTACAGCCTACTGTGCAGGCAAGGCCTACAGGGGTGTCAGTATGGCCTGATGCAAGGCAAGGGTGCGCTGAAGTTGTGATATCAGAGCAAGGAGCGGATGAGCAGTTGAAGCGGTTTATGGAATTTCATCCACCTACATTTGGTGGGGCGAATTCCCCAACACAGGGAGAAGATTGGATTGTAAGAGTCAAAAGAATCTTGATAGCAATCCGGACTGCGGAGGCACAGAAGGTGACTTTAGACATGTTTTTGTTGGAAGGCGATGCGTGGCTTTGGTGGGACAAAGTGGAAGTGAATCGGCTGGCAGGGTGAGGATTGGATGAAATATTTATTGAAGAATTCTCGCGGTTATTTCTGGCCAAGTATGTGCCAGTGTCGCAGCGGATTGCCATGGAGAATGAGTTTCTCCGTCTGGTGCAGGGCGAGCGTGATATTGATACTTACCTGTATGAGTTCACCAGACTAGGGCGCTATGCGGAGTCTAACTTCGCTGAGGAAGCGTGAAAGATGAATCACTTTTACGAGGGATTGAGTGACGAGTTGAGGTTGGCACTACCAAATTCAGTGAACTAATGCTTCCAAGGGTTGGTCGATACAGCCCGGGCATTGGAGAAGGACTTGAAGCAGGTACAGCTACAAGAGAAGAAGAGACTGGCAGTGGAGAAGCCAGAATTCAAAGTGCCACAGTCGGAGCAATCAAAGTTTAGAAGACGAGAGAAGAAAAGATTCAGGCCTGCTGAACCAACTCCATCTACTATTTCTTCGGGAGCAACTTATGTAGAAGGACGTATGGAGACACTTACATTTTTTCGATGTGGCAAGCAAGGACATTTTGCCAATAATTGTTGGAGTGACGCTCTAAGGGGTGAGAAAAAGGTCGGTGCATCGTATGAAGAGAAGAGTAAAGCAGTGGCCGAGTCATCTACATCCCGGGCGCAACCTCGACTGCATAATTTGGTAGTATAGGAGCCGCAAAGCTCAATTGGTGAGGTTCAGGCTCGTGTGTTTAATTTGGCACTCCAAGAAGCTATGAAGCGATATTTGCAAAATGATGCTGGTGAGCAGAAACAAGCGTGAACGAGTGAACTGTGTGACTTTGGGGATGTATATAGATGTTGGTGTATGTCGGGAAAAATAAATAATGTGTTGTTGGTGTCCATTTTGTGGTGTCTGGTGATAAAATAATTGCGTACACCTTCTTGTATGTCGGTGATCGCTTGATCAATGTGTATAACATACGATATTTGGTTATATGGGTGTACATAGATGATGCATGGATATATAATGAATGGACATATGGTAGAAATCGGTATATGTGTATGTGCTGCATTTGTTGATTGGTTTGTGCGATGCCTTGGGGCGAGACAAGGTGCGGCCTCTGATCTCTCACCAAGCTCACTTTATGTGAGTGATCGGTTGCTGATGGTGCGACGTAGAGTGGTTATATTGCTGGTTGTGGCTGAGCCAATTTTTGGGGACAAAATTGTTTGAAGGAGGGGAGGATTGTAACACCCCAAATCCCAAGTTGAGATTCAGGTTGGGTGACACGGCCTGGGACACAGGCGTGTCCCAGGGCGTTTCGTGCTCGGGTTGAGTAGTTGGGTGTGTGGTCAACGAAATTTTTTAGACGATCGTCGAGTGCAGAGTACACGGCCTGTGACACGGGCGTGTCACAGGGCATGTACTTTGCAGGTTTCAGGCAGGAATGCGTGTACTGGTGGACATGGGTGTGTCCTGGGGTACACGTCCTGGGACACAGTCGTGTCCTATGGCCATGTCCTGCTCGGGTGAATTGATATTGTGTTGTGTGAAGTACACGGCTACATAACACGGGCGTGTCGGGCATGACACAGGTGTGTAGGGTGTGACACGGGTGTGTCACACGACCGTGTGCTGGTCGGATTTGAGTCGGTTGCCTGCCGCTTAAGTGACACGGCCTGTGATGCAGGCATGTCACAGGGCATGTCAGGCCGTGTTCAGTCTATTTTGGTGTAGATCTGAGCTGTTTGTTTCCCTGTTCTGCATCCCATGGTCCAGACCCCATCCATATGGATAAAGGCTGCGAAATTAGGATAAAATCCCTTCATTTCACTTCTCCTTCTTCTCATTCTCAAAAAGAGAGAGAAGGAGAGAGAGGTCAATGGATGGAAGGAGGAAAGAGAAACCAACTGCTGGAGGAGCTGCGGAGTGCGGAATCAAGATCCGAGATCGGATTCGTGAAAGTAAAGCTGAGGCGGTGATTTCCATCATGGCTCTGAAGCGATTTTTAATGGTAACGATCTCCTTCTTGGACATCAAAGTTCTTTCTTTATGCATATGCATGGAATCCTCCACCAAGAGGTGGATATAAGAAGTGATTCCTTGGTTGACTCTGCATCTAGAGTCGGAAGTTTGGAGTACGGCGGAGGCATGCTGTGCGAAGCCCATCTGGATGGTTAGTCTGGATTGGTGATGATTACGGGGAAACCGGCGAAGACTCCGTGAATTTGATAACTGTGTATGCTTTTTACGTATGGATGTTTTGTCTGGATGTACGGATGGATGGATCATGGATGCTTTGCATAAGCTCCTTGTGGTGTGATTGCTCTGGGAGAGCGAAAAGCTGCGGCTAATCTAGAGGGAAGGCCGACCGGCGTCTAGTGGTGCACTACTGACGGATTGAGCACGGGAAAGGCTAACCTGACCCTGATTGTTTTGGGAGGTCGATTAGTGGCAATGTTTGGGAGGATGCATGGCAGATCCTACTTGCTGCACCACTTTGGTGGGTCGATCATATTGCTCAAGTTTGTCGTGAGGTTATCACCTATGAGTGGTTTCGGCGGAATGCAACCAATCTGCGGGTTAGGGTGACTAGGACCGGCCAGCCAACAAGTGATTAATCCTATAATCAGTGGTGTTACCCCGGACACCGGTACACCGTAAGGTGCCCTGAGTGCACGAAGCGTCTGGTGGAGACCGTCGTTTGTGATTTTATAGTTCCTGAGCGCACTTGTTGTGTTTGATAGAGAGTATAATTGCAAATGCATACAGGGAAGGAACCACTGCCCCGGGTAAGGGGTAGGGTCATTATAATTGGTCAGCTAATGCTGACCGTTACTTTGTTTGCCACTCTTAGGTGTATGGCTAATTACAGGTCCCGTTGAATTGAAATGAATTGTGCGGAATGGAGGCTTGCTTCTAAAGGCACATGAAGGCCGTATGAAGCGTGTTTGGATTTCATATGTGACCGGCCTGCGTGCCGATGTATGAAACTGTATAATTTTGTAAAGAGCAACTTGTAAGGCCTTAAGGCCATGGGTGCGTGTGTTGTATACATTCCTGGTTATAGATATATAAATGTGGAGTTTATTTATTAGTGCACATTCGCTATGTTGAGTTCATCTAACTTAAAATGCTGCGCTAGAATGCTTTGAGTTAGGATATGACTAGATTTTAATTTCCACACGTAATTCCGTCGCCTGTCTGTGAAATATGGCGTGGGGCCCCAGCCGGACCCACCATTATATTCCATGTGACGAGTGGAGGCATTACACCCATTGGCCTCCCTTAGGGCTTAGGAAGATCTAGGTGGGTCCCTTTGGCTAAGGGGAGGTCAATAGACCATATGTGAGCTTAGGTTGACCTAATTAGGACTTGGGTTGACTTTGGTCAACTTTGCCTTTTAATTGACCCTTTTGGGTCCCTATGGCTCTAATGGACCCTCTAACGAGTTAGTGATGTTGTAGTGGGGTCATGGAGTCATGGTGAAGCCCTATGGTAATCCCTAAGCTAGTAATTGAATCTTTACTATTTGCAAACCAAGGTGGTTCACACACAAATTCTCAAGTTCACCCTACCTTTTGGTACTTCCCAGGGTTTTGTCATGACCCAGTCATGACAAAACCATCCTAGAGCTCTGGAAGGCTGAGGGATGTTATACTGAGAACCTTCTCGTAAAAGCTGTCGGCGGGATGGTATGTGGCGGCTATCCCTTTCATTTTTCCCTTAGGATTTTTCACGCATATTGATCTCACCTTGCCCTTCTTCCCAGGATGCCGAAGCTGCGAGCCCTCTCCGCCGAGATGGAGGCTCGCACCACCGAGCTAGAGAATGAGAATAACAAACAGAGGGAGGAGAACAATGGGCTCCAGAGCGAGTTGATTCGACAGACATACATCTTGTTCCCTCAGTCCGGCAGCGTGCCGAGCATTCCTCGCAAATGGACAAAAGTCTACAGCGAGGCCGAGCTCGCCGAGAGGCTCTGGATCAACTCCATCAGCAACGCCAACTACACCCTTTAGATGATTAAATATATGGAGGTGTTGGTGGAGGGATGCGAGGAGATCACAGCGAGGGACCTTGTTCCGAACCTGTTCCCGCTGGCTACCCATCCCTACGAGGAGGAAAGTTTTGAGTCGCTCTTTAAAGATGTAAAAGGCTACAAGGATGTTCTCACATCCGGAGGGGAGGGCAAGGAGGACCACCCATTCGGAGGGGATGGCGAGAGCTGACTCACACCTCCCTCTCATTTTTTGTTTTATTTCTTCCGTTGTAATTTTCTTTCCCCTTTTTGTAACCTCACCGAGGCGAGCTCTCTATTTTGTAACAATGACATTTTCTAATGAAAAAATGATTCGGCTCGAATTTATATATCTTTTTTTTTTGAACTTGTTTACTACGATGTACTTGCCTACGAGCTGCCCTCGTCCATAGAGAAACCTCACCAGGGTGGAGCGGGCCGCTAGAATGTAATGAGTGTGGATTCATGCCCGCGAGGAGACCTTGGGAGCTCGCCAACTCCGGAGAGTCAAGAGGCGGATTACTCGCAGCGCTAGGCATGCGACCACCAAGATTTCCCACGTGCACTCTTCTTCCCTGCCAACGTTAAGCTGAATTTGTTAGAAATTAATAAGTAAAGTTTTAAGTGAGTGGAAATGTACCGCCAAGGACCACCTCCTCTCTCCTTCCCCACAAGATGCCGAGACCTCAGCTCACCATCCCCTTTACCCTGCCTTTAGATATTCACCCCATGGTGGTTGGGCTGGGTCATTTGTCAAGCTAGGCCCGTGAATGCCCAACTCTCTTGTAAGTGCTCTGCTTCCCTGTGAGTGCCAAAAATTGGAAATCTTCCAAGGCCTCACCTCACCCTTGCAAGATCGCCCATGCCAACTCGCCTTGAGATTCACTAGATAAAAAATTTCCCTTGCCACTGACCCAAAAAACTTTAGATGTCTGGTGTTGATTGGCAAACGTGAACTGGTACAACTCCGAAACCAAAACAATGTACATCGAGGGTCCCCGCCCTTCAACATATGTGGAAGCCTAATAGCGGGAGCACGTCGAGACCTGACTCCATGGTCAGAATACTTTCCATTAGTTAACCTTCATGCACTACCACCGGCCCAAGAAGCTAAGTGAGAGCATAATGGCGGGTGTCGAGCATCAACCACACTCATCCCTCCAGGGTCATAACGACGTCACTCGAGGATCCCGGCACTGCCAGCTAGGTGGAAGCCTAATAGCGGGAGCTTCTTGGGACCTAACCATAGAACGAGAAAACTTTCCATCTGTTAACCTCTGGGCACTTCCACCGGCCCAATCAGCTAGGTAAGAGCCTGGCGGCGGGTACTGAGCATCAACTGGACTTAGCTCTTCAGGGTCATAACGAAGTCACTCAAGGATCCGGACCCTGACAGCTAGGTGGAAGATTGGTAGCGAGAGTGTCTCGGAACCTAACCCCAGAGTGAGAAAAAATTGCATCACTTAACTTCTGGGTGCTACGACTGGCCCAATCGGCAAGGTGAGTGCCTGGTGGTGGATGTAGAGCATCAACCAGTCTTAGAGCTTTGGGGTCATAACGACGTCACTCGAGGATCCTGACCCTGCATGCTTTTTGGAAGCCTAGTAGCGGGAGCGTCTTGGGACCTAACCCTAGAGCAAGAAAACCTTTCATCACTTAACCTCCGGGCGCTACCGCCGGCACAAATTACTAGGTGAGAGCCTGATGATGGGTATTGATCATGAACCGGACTTAGCGCTCCAGTGTCATAATGACATCACTCGAGGATCCCGACCCTGCCAGCTAGGTGGAAGCCTGGTAGTGGGAGAGTTTCATGACAAAACCACAGAGCGAGAAAACTTTCAATCACTAAGACTCCGAGCACTACCACCAGCCCAATCAGCTAGGGGAGAGCATTACGACAGGTGTTGAGCATCAACCAAACTCAGCCCTCCAGTGTCATAATGATGTCACTCGAGGATCCTGGCCCTTCCAGCTAGGTGGAAGCCCGGCAGCGGGAGCGTCTCGGGACATAACCCCAGAATGAGAAAACTTCTTTGGCCAATCTCCGACCCCTCCAGCTAGGTTGAAGGCTGGTAGTGGGAGCATTTCAGGACTTAGCTTCATAAATACTTGTAACAACTTGATCTGCAAAAGAGTTGGAGCATCAAAATATTTCATATTCATTGAAGGAACGGATGTACATATTTTCACGGATAGAAATGCTTCAAATCATCACCACTCGAGGTGTGATTTAGGGTCTCACCCTCCACATTTTGGAGATGATACCCCCTCCACCCTGACCTTATAGGTTCCTGGATAATGTACGGGCCCTCCCAGTTATGATTGATCTTCCCCCACTGCCGCTGATCTCCCTGCCGCATCCACCTTCTTCAAGACCAAATCCCCTTCCGCGAACTGTCTGACCATGACATGCTTGTCAGAGTACTTATCCATTGTTCCTTTTATCTCTTCCTTTTGGATGGCAGAGAGATCACACAGTGCCTCAACCATGTCAAGGGAGAGCCATAGCTCCTCCTTATTTTCAGCTTGCCATTCTTCCATGCCTTCCACTGCCTCGACCACCTGAGGCATCCGGACCTCGAGCTCTATTGGAAGCACAGACTCGCATCCATGGGAGAGCTTAAATGGGTTCTCCCCGTGGCCGTGTTGGGAGTGGTTCTAAGGGCCCAGAGAAATGAAGGAAGGTGATCCACCCAGCTACCCTTCAAATTCTCCACTTTGTTCTTGAGGAGGTTCACGATGATCTTGTTCGCCTCCTCCACCTGCCTGTTGCTCCTGGGATGGTGGACCGACGCGAACCTAATATCAAAATAAGAAGTGACCAAAATAAGAAGTGACCATGGAACTAAATTTCAGTCTACTACCATGACTACTTTCTGTAAAGTGCAAGGGATTCATCAAGAATTCTCCACTCCAAGAGTACCCCAGCAAAATGGGTTAGCTGAGAGGAAAAACAAGACTCTCATAGAAGTTGGGAGAACATTGTGGAGTGACACTTCTCTCCTTGAATATTTCTGGGCTGAGGCAGTTAACACTACAGGTCATGTTCTCAATAGGGATTCTATCACCTAAGGAAACAAGAAGAGTCCCTATGAGATCTTGAAGGGCAGAAAACGAAACATATCCTATTTCAGGATCTTTGGTTGCAAGTGTTTCATCTTGAACAATGGTAAGTCAAAAGTGACTAAGATTGCTGTCAAATCCCATGATAGAATCTTTGTTGGGTACATCAATAATAGTAAGGCATATAGAATCTATAACTTGACTAATCAAGTTGTAGAAGAATCTATCCATATAGTGTTGGATAAGTCAAGCATGATTGACAGTGACCTGTCAAGCTCTTTGCCTACTTCTATAGGTACAGAAGTCATGATGGAAAAACTCTCCTTCAAAAATAAAAACCCAGCTGTGCAAGAAGAATGTGGAGAGGAATGCTGTCCAGAGGAAGCACAGGATAGTCTAGCTGAAGATAAAGACCAACCAACTGAATAAAATGGTGTTGAATAAGAAATAGTCAGGATGCCCCCAGCAGTCAGATATCTGAGAGATCATCCTCCAGATCGGATAATAGGTGATGGCAACCAAGGTGTACAGATGGGAAGCAGGTGTTTCAAAACATCTCCTTATTCCAGCTTCCTGTCACAAGAAGAGCCCAAGAAATTTGAAGAGTCAAATCAAGATCAATTCTGGATTGATGCAATGTAAGAAGAATTGAATCAGTTCAAAAAGTGCAAGGTCTGGAAGCTAGTTCCTAGACTAAATGGACATAATGTCATTGGAATCAAGTGGATTTTCAGAATTAAACTTGATGAAAATGGCATTATAATAAAGAATAGAGCTAGAATTTTGGACAAGGGGTATAGACAGGAAGAGGGGATTGATTATGATCAGACGTTTACCCCAGTTGCAAGGTTGGAAGCCATCAGACTATTCCTTGCATTTGCAGCATTCAAGGGATTCAATGTCTTCCAGATGGATGTGAAGTCGGCCTTCCTGAATGGAGACTTGAAAGAAGAGGTCTATTTAGAGCATCTGTCAGGTTTTGTAGATTCTAACTCTCCTACTACTGTGTATAGACTTAGGAAAGCTTTATATGGCTCAAGCAAGACCATAGAGCATTGTATGAGACACTGTCTACCTTCCTCATTGAGAACAAATTCTTAAGGGGAAAGATAGACAAGACCCTATTCCTGAGGGAATCTAAGGGCAAGATCATCCTAGTCCAGATTTATGTTGATGACATAATATTTGGCTCTACTAATGACAACCTCTGCAGGAAGTTTGCAAAACTTATGGACGGAAGTTTGAGATGAGTAGTATAGGTGAACTGAATTTCTTCTTGGAACTCCAATAAGACAGACTGATGATGGTCTATCCATATCCAAGTAAAAGTTCACCAGGGAGCTAATCAAGAAATATGGTATGGAGAATGCGTCCACCATAAGAACTCACATGAGCTCAAGTATGCCCATATGCAAAGATGATACAGGGAAACCTGTTGATCCAACTTTGTATAGAGGTATAGTTGGCTACCTTCTCTACCTCACTGCAAGTATGCCTGACATTATGTATGCAACATGTGTCTGTGCTAGGTATCAGGCCTGCCCTAAAGAGTCTCACTACACTGCTATGAAAAGAATCTTGAGATATCTTAAGGGCACCCAAGATCTTGTCCTATGGTACCCCAGGAATGGGGAGTTTGAACTAACAAGCTATTCCGATGCAGATTTTGTATGCTGTAAGGATGATAGGAAGAGCACTTATGGCTCCTGTCAATTTCTAGGTGGAAGGCTTGTCTCTTGGAGGAGCAAGAAGCAAATAAGTGTTACAATCTCAACTGCTGAGTCCGAGTATATTTCCGCTGGGAGCTGTTGTGCTCAGTTGTTGTAGATCCAGCATCAACTTCAGTACTACAACATTCAGATATGTCGAACTTCACTCTTTTGTGATTCTACTAGTGCAATTTCTATATCTAGGAATTCTGTCTCCCATAACAGGACTAAGCATATAGAAATAAGGTACATTTAATTATAAAACATGTGGAAAAGGGAGACATCAGCCTTGAGTTTGTCTCCACAGATAAGCAAGTGTCTGATATATTCACTAAGCCACTAGATGAAGCCAAATTCAACTCCTTCAAATTTGAATTTGGTTTGTTGAATCTTGTGTAGCATCAATTCTCTCCTCTGCCATATGCAATACTGTCTATTTTGCAGGTAGTATAAGTCCTTCCTCAAAATAATGAAGCTAGTGTTCAACTGTTGAGGGGGAGCAAGCCCAATAGCTACAATTGAATCAAACCGAGATAGATAGGGGGAGAAAACTCCATAGAAATCTCCATATTGCAGAAGTCAAAAAGGGGGAGAAATATGACCAAGACAATATGCAAGAAGCTCAAAGCCAAGTGGTGCTTAAGTTACTTCGGCACTAGAACAGTAAGGGTGGCTCACCTAGGAGAAATGCGGTTGGTAGCACGTCAGTTGGAGTGAGAAATTCTCCGTAGGCTGGAGAAATGTGATAACATTTCCAAACTCTAATGATTTTACACAAGTTTTAGTTTTATGTTGAATATATTGTGTATGCCAATGTCCTATATTATTGATTAAGCAAAGTTTTGACTGCTTCAAGTAGAGGGAGATTGTTGGGTCTATTGATCCCAATGTCCCAGATTTGTATGAAGTCAAACTGGTCAATGACATACACACATAATGTAATTCATGTGTGCCTTAGTTCATGTATGTAGGTTGTCCTTGATTGGACAGGTGAACAAAGAGAGTATGCTGGAAGTCAGATAATTTGACTAAGCAAAAGCGTTGAGACCGCTGAGACAGCTGAGAAGAATGTCTCAGCAAAAGCGTTGAGACTCCTGAGACAGCTGAGAAGAATGTCTC
Organism: Platanthera guangdongensis; assembly: GCA_039583875.1. Classification (NCBI taxonomy): domain Eukaryota; kingdom Viridiplantae; phylum Streptophyta; class Magnoliopsida; order Asparagales; family Orchidaceae; genus Platanthera; species Platanthera guangdongensis. The sequence goes on from CM077159.1 coordinate 24,283,061, forward strand.
AGTATAACCGCTGAGACAAAGCAAGCAGGAATTCTCTAAGTCCAGAAGCATTGAGTGAAGTAGCTTCACTCAACGATTCCAATGAAGAAGAAAGAGTTGAAAGCGTTGAGACAGTTAAGAAGAAACCGCTGAGATAGGAGATTGTCTCAGCTGTGAAGAAGAAGGCATTGAAAGCGTTGAGATAGTTGAGAAGAAACTGCTGAGACAAGAGATAGTGTCAGCTGTGAAGAATAAACCGCTAAGACAGTTGAGAAGGAACCGCTGAAATAATGCCAGTGAAATTTCTCTAAGTCCAGGATAGTTGAGTGTGGCAGGTTCACTCAATGTTTCTAATGAAGAGCCAAGTTAGCTGGCGTTGAGTGACTTAACATCACTCAGCGCTTAATGAGTTATGGAATTTTTCTAAGTCTGGAAAGTGATGACTGCTGCTGACGTCACCAAAAGTCAACAAAGTCAAAGTATTTCGTGCCATTGCAGGAAAGCTACAACACCACTGGATGACCCCTGCTGACGTCACTAGAAGTCAACAAAGTCAAAAAAGTTCATGCCATTGTGGGGAAACTACAGTAGCTCTGGAAGTTACTATTTGTACTTTTCTAAAAGAGATGGCGCTGACCATCCTTAGCTGGGCCTACACTCAAATTGTGTCGTTGATTCAAATCAACAGATATAAAAAGAAGAGAGAAACGGGGAATTTAGGTCAACAACCACAAATGAAGAAATACAAAAAATAGAGGTGGCTGGACTTCATCTTCTTCTACAAGCTTAAAAGCCAAGTCTAGCCAAGCAAAACAGTAAGGCAAAGAAAGATAGTTGAAGCTCTTTTTAAGTTTAGCAAGTTAGTTCTTTACAGAACAAGGCAGTTGGTTCATCTAATCAGCAAGGAGATAGTTATGTGAAGGGCCATCAACCTTCAACAGCAGATAGCTGGTCTTCAGTACCGTAAAGAAGTAGTTATTGTAGAAGAATACTCATTCCTTCTACAGCAAGAGGGCTGGACTGATATCTTCTCATTCCAGCAAGGTAGACTCAGAGATTTATCTTTGATTCTGTCGTTTAAATTTATCACAACTTTTTGTTTAAATTCCTGTTAGATTCAGCTTGTCTGAATCTGAGCTGTAGGGCCTTGTAGCTTGAGTTGTAGGTGTCTAATTAGTCACTGAGGTAGGTGCCTTGTTGGGGAACTGAGGTAGGATCCAAGTGTGGATCAAAGAGTAGGGTTGTCCTCCCAGCCTGAGTAGTAGGGCTAAACAGCCTGAGGTAGGTGACTGTTGAGTCACTAAGCTGTAGGTGACAAGTGTGTCACTGAGTTGTATGCCTTGGAGGAAGCTGAGTTGGAGGTTCCTGGAAGGGCACTGAGGTAGGTACCTCAAAGGGTACTGAGCTGTAGGAGTGCTGCAGCACTATGAGAGTAGGGCCTTATGATTGAAGTTATAGAGTTGAAAAGCCTGAGATGTAGGCCTTAGAGATAGGGCTGAGGTAGGTGGTCTGTGGACCACTTAGCTGTAGGAGCACTGTAGGGCTCTAAGGTAGGAACCTTTGTGGTTCTGAGGTTGGGTTCTGAAGAGAACCTGTGTATAAGGCTGAGGGCCTGAGGTGTAAGCTCTGAGGAGCAGTTTTGCAGGAGTTTGTTCCTTGTCTAAAATAAGTTAGGAAGGTGGGATGAAAAGTGGATCTACCCAATTGGGAAACCACTATAAATATTTGTGTGCTTGCTGTGTTGCTTGTTTTTCTCTTATATTATAGGTATTAAGGACAAACTCTAGATTATCTAGTAAGAAAACAACAAAAAGATTTAAGAAACCTTAAAGACCTATTCACCCCCCTAGGTGATTAGCTAACCTTAAAATAATAACTTTCACCCCCATTGTCCGTGACGATGGCCTGCGGTAACCCATACTGGCAAGTGATCTCTCCCCAAATGATGTTCCTGATTACCTGTGAGGTCACCTTGGCTAGTGCCTTCACTTCCAACCACTTAGAAAAATAATCTATCATCACCAGCAGGAACCTCCTCTACCTGCTGGCCTGGGGGAAAAGTCCTACCAAATCCATTCCCCAAATGGTGAAAGGCTAGGGGGCCGTGATACTCCTAAGCTGCAGAGTTGGTTGAAGTTGGAGAGGGAAAATAGCTGCCATTTTTGGCAATTCCTTGTGAACTCCGCAACGTCCTGACTTAGGTTTGGCCAGAAGTACCCCTGTCGGATTATCCTCCCTTCTAAGGTTTTGCTTCCCGAATGACTTCCGCACTCCCAGGAATGCACCTCCTCTAGAATCCTCTGGACTTCCCCTTCGACCACGTAAAGTGCCAACATCCTCGAGAGAGTCTTCCTATATAACTGTCCGTCGCGCATAATGTAATATGCCGAATTGTGCTTGAACTTCTTCTTATCCTTCCCTTTTGGGAACTCCCCCATGGATAGAAATGTTGCAAATGGATTCATCCATGAGTGGTGCTGGTCCACCTACATCAACTCTCCCACTTTGATGGACGGACGAAATAGGTCAGTAATGGTACCCCCAACCTGGGGACCATGTTAGGATAGCTCATCAACCTGCTCATTCTCTTCCCGCAGCACATGTCAGATGGAGAAGGCCTGGAACATACCGATGACACCTTTCACCTCTGCCAAGTATAACTGGAGAGTAGGTTCCTTTGTCTCAGACTCCCCATTGATTTGGGAGGCCACCACCATGGAGTCAGTGAGGACCTCCACATCATGCACCCCTAGCTCCCTGGCTTGGCACAATACTGTTATCATAGCCTCGTACTCGGCCTGATTGTTAGTGATGGGAAAGTACACCACCACTGTTTGTTCGATCCTCGTTCCCTTGGGGCTCTCCAAGATCACCGCCACCTCAAGCAATGTCTTCCCGACGCACCGTCCACGATCACCTTCCAGGTAACCAGGCTAGTGAGTTCTACCTCTGCCACCTCGACCATATAATCAACCAGAAAGTTGGCATTACTACGGCCTTGATCGAGAGATGGGGGATAAAGGAGATATCGAACTCTCTCAACTCCATAGACCACTTTGCCAACCTTCCTGAGTACTCGACCCCTCGATGATGTTGCGGAGTGGGTTGTCGGTCACAAATCAGAGGGAGTGTGCCTGGAAATAAGGTCGATTCCTCCGAGCCGAGATGGCCAGGGCAAAGGCCAGCTTCTCCAAGATGGGATAACAGAGCTCTGCATTCCTCAGTACCCGACTTATGTAGTATATAGGCAGGTTCTTCTTTCCGTCTTCCCAAACCAGGATGGAGCTTAAGGTCTCTGCTCTGACCCCGAGATACAAAGATAGATCCTCCCCCTCCTTCGGCCCTTGTAGCACGGGGGCCTGAGTTAACTGCCTATTCAAGGCCTAGAATGCTTCCTCACATTCCTTAGTCCATTCAAACTTCTTGCCTCCCCTCAAGAATTTGAATAAGGGAGAGCACTTCTCCCCAGCCCGGGAAAGGAACTTGCTTAACCCTGCCAACTTTCCTGTCAACTGCTGTACCTCCTTAGCATTCCGAGGTGACCCCAATTCCATGATTGCCTTGACTTGTCAGGATTCATCTCCACCCCTACAGGGGTGAGAAGGTGGCCTAGGAACTTGCCTCTGCTGGCCCCGAAAACACACTTCAAGGTGTTCAGCCTCATCTTGTATCTTCGGAGGGTGCTGAAGGTCTCCTCTAGATCCTGGATATGGGAGTCCACCTCTTTACTTTTGATCATCAGATCATCCACATACACCTCCAGGTTCCTTCCCTTTTGCTCCTGAAATACTGATCCATCATCTTTTGTATGTCGCCCCTGCATTTTTCAACCCAAAGGGCATCATCTTGTATTAGCAACACCCATCCACAGTGATGAAGGAGACATATTTTGCATCTATAGCGGGGGTTCATCCCGAACTGATGATAATCTGAAAAAGCATCTAAGAAACTCATTACAAGAAAACTGACGACTGAGTCAACCAACGCGTCGATTCCTGATTTATTAATTAAAGAAAAATCAACACACATTCTCCATCGGCCATCTCCTCTTTTAACTATTACAACATTGGAGACCCAGCCGGGATATTGGATTTCAGATACAAAGCCAGCCTTCCAGAGCTTGGCCACCTCCTCCCTGATGGACTCGGCCTGCTTGTTTGCGATGGACCTTTTTTTTCTGCCGGATGGGGCGAGCCTCTAGATCCTGGTTGAGGTGGTGGTAGGCAATGTAGGCATCGATCCCCGACATCTCTGCCCCGCTCCAAGCTAAGATGTCCATGCTCTTTTGGATGCATGCCAACATACTCTCCTGGTCCAACGGGGTCAGCCCCCCGCTGATGCACAAATTTTCCACCTTGCCTCCCAGGGTGAGAACTTCCATCTCCACAACCTCTTCTGTATCCTCCAGACGGGACTGCTCACCCCATTCTCCAATGTCCCCCTCTTCTGGGATAAGGACCTTCTCCTAAGCCTCCTCTATGACCATTACCTCGGTCTGCTCAAGACCTTCCTCCAGCAGATCCAAGAAGACGGAGAAAGTATTTGTAGCTGAATCCTGGAGTGAAACTAAAGATGAATCAACATCCTCCAGCTTTAGTGAAGAAGAAGAAGAGGCAAGGGCCAAGGAAGTCTGTCTCATGACAATTGATGCTTCCAGAACTCATTCAGATGTAAAAGAGTCAGACAATGAAGAAGCTTCAGAATCTGAGGCTGACCAGGTATTTTCTTCATTTGACTATAATTCTGAATCATTCAAATCTGAATTTAAAACCATGTGCATTGACCTAATAAACTCTGAAAAAGAAATCAAAGCACTTAGGGAGAAACTAGCTAGTCAAGAGATACAGACATCTGAAAACATTAAGTTAAAGGAAGAATTAAATCTAGCAAATGAACAGATTAACTCTTTAAAAACTGAACTATATGAGGCTAAACAACTTGAGGAATCTCTCAATGGGAGAAGCCTCAAGCTGATGGACATTACAAGCACTGTAAATGCCAGACTGAATGGCAAGCTGGGCTAGGGTGCTTCATCAAGTTTTCCCCCGATTCTTAAGAAGAATATTTTGACAACTCCCATTAAATTTGTTTCTGCTAAGGGGAAATAAATAACAACCAATAAACAAACCACAGAACAAATATTTAACTCAAAAGGTCAAAATAACAGAAATCAAAAAACCTTTGGTAAAAACAAAGTTCAACGAATTTTGTCGAACTCAGATTGACGAAATATGACCAGTTCGTCGAACTCCAGTCGACGAACGCTGAACGCAAACTTTAGCTATAACTATTCATCTAACTGCGATCGACGAACTTTGTATGGTTCGTCGAGCGGAGATCGACGAACGTGGGGCACAAAAAATGACTATGTTCATTCTCTGGGCAGAGATCGACGATCTAATCCCAATTCGTCGAACTCTGGTCGACGAATTCACAACAATTCGTCGAACCCAGAAAGTCTTAACAAAAATTATAACTGTAACAACAACTCTAATAAACCTAGGAAACCATTTAATCCATTAGCTGATTGGATAATTCCACCTAGAAGATATCACCCACTAGGATACAAATCTCAACCAGAGTTCTCTGTGATATCCAGTTTTTCTTACCAGCATTATAAAGGACCCAAGGTAACCTCAGTCAAGAAAAACTAACTGTTTTTACTGCAGGAAAAGGGCTGTTTAGTGATTAATCAAACCTAGTATCTGGATAGTGGATTATCCAAACACATGACTGGCAGCAAGGACAACCTAAACAACTATAAGTCCAAGCTGGGACCAACGGTAATCTTTGGTGATTCAAAGTGTGGTCAGTCAGAAGGTTATGGAGAAGTTAAAATTGGATTTGTCACCTTCAAGAGATTGACATATGTCAGAGGACTCAAACATAACCTCTTCTCCATAATTCAATTATGTGATGAAGATTATTAGGTACACTTTAACTCAACCTCCTACACTATCTCTAATAAAGAAAAACAAATTATTTTAATTGCAAATAGACAAGGCAACATCTACTTAGTTAATTTCTACTCTACCAATTCAGATTTCTGCCTACTCAATATAGTTAGTACTCAGAATGAATTATGGCATAAAAGGTTAGGTCATGTTAATATGAAAAATATTGCTAGGCTATAAAAAGGCAACCTTGTGAGAGGCTTATCTTCTGGCCCCTACAAGTAGGAAGGTCTCTGCAGGGCTTGTCAACTAGGCAAGCAAACTAAATCTAGCTTTAAATCAGTAAATAAAAGTGATTCACTCAGGATTTTGTACTTGATACACATGGAACTCTTTGGACCCATTGTTGTACAAAGCCTAGGAGGGAAATCCTATACCTTAGTTATTGTAGATGACTTCTCAAGGTTCACTTCGGTGTTCTTTCTGAGATCTAAGTCAGATACCTTTAAAGTTCTTACAGATTTTCTCAGGACCATACAGATTAAGTACTTTACTCATGTTGCATTGATCAGAAGTGATCATGGTACAGAGTTTGAGTCTCTTCTTATGCATGAGTTCTGTGAGAAGGAGGGTATCAGGCACTGTTTCTCAGCTCCTAGAACTCCCCAACAAAATGGGGTAGCTGAAATGAAAAATAGTACCCTAATTGAAGATGTAGGCACATTACTTACAAACGCTTACATGACACTAACCTTTTGGGCAGAGGCTGTAAGCACAAGAAACTATGTCCTAAATAGGAGCTTGATACATAAAATAAAGAATAGGACTCCTTATGAATTACTTAAAGGGAAGAAACCTAAAATCAACTATTTTAAAGTATTTGGATGCATATGTTATATACATAACAACAACAAGAAATACATTAGAAAGTTTGAAGCTAAAGCTGAAGAGGGAATTTTTCTAGGATATTCCCAAGTAACCAAAGCTTATAGGGTATTTACCAAATCCTCCTTGAAAATTGAATAATCTATTCATGTTACTTTTGGTGAAGCTAACATGTCTTGTAAGGAGAGAGAGATTTCTACCAATAATACTTTGCAGGTACCTCACTTGTGTGAAAATTTGGATGCACTAAGCCTCACCCAAGAGGTTCCAACACATCCTTATCCACAAGTTAATGAAGAAAGTGAAGAAGAAAGCACTGAGGAAGTTGAACCTCATCAAACAGCAAACTCAATTCCACAAGAGGAATTAATTTAAAATGCTATTGCTGAACCAACTCCACCAACTCACTTTGTCACACTCAGGGATCACCCCAGATCCCAAGTAATTGGAGACATGTCTGCAGGTGTACAGACAAGGCATCAACTCAACCAAGATTTGATGCATGCCTGTTTTCTCTCTCAGGTTGAACCTCAATCCATAAAAGATGCTGAGCAGGATCCCCACTAGATCATTGCAATGCAAGAGGAACTTAACCAATTTGAGAGATGTAGAGTTTGAGATTTGTTTCCAAGACCCCAAGACTACACAGTCATTGGAAACAAATGGTTATACAAAAATAAAATGGATGCCCAAGGTACAATTATGAGGAACAAGGCTAGGCTTGTTGCTCAAGGATACAAGCAAGAAGAAGGCATAGATTATGATCAAACCTTTGCACCAGTTTCAAGGTTGGAAGCCATCATAATGTTTTTGGCCTATGCTGCCTACAAGAAATTCCAGGTGTATCAGATGGATGTGAAGAGTGCATTTTTGAATGGAGTACTGAAAGAAGAGGTTTATGTTGAGCAACCTCCAGGTTTTGTCTCTCCATCTCATCCTTACCATGTTTTAAACTGTATAAAGCTCTTTATGGTCTAAAGCAAGCTCCAAGAGCATGGTATGAGACCCTAACTAGCTTTTTGATAGAGCATAAATTCATTAGAGGTATAATAGATAAAACACTTTTCACTAGACATCATAAGGATCAAAGCTTGTTAGTACAAATATATGTGGATGACATCATATTTGGGTCTACTGATTCCAAATTATGCAAGAGGTTCTCTGACCTCATGCATTCTAAATTTGAAATGAGTAGTATGGGTGAGCTCTCCTACTTCATTGGTCTCCAAGTGAAGCAACTCCCTGATGACATCTTCATCTCGGAAGCTAAATATGTTAAAGAGCTTATAAAGAAGTTTGGGATGGCTGATGACTCAGCAAAGAAAACACTCACGGCTACAAATGCTGTTATAGACTCTGATGCACATGGGAAACCTGTGTCTCAAAAACTATATAGGGTCATTGTTGGGTCCCTACTATACCTTACAACAAGAAGACTTGATATTATGTTTGCCACATGCCTTTATGCTAAGTTCCAGGTGAACCCTAAAGAATCTCACCTAATTTTCTTAAAAAACTTTTGAGATATATAAAGAGTTATCCTAGTCTAGGCCTATGGTATCCTACTGAGTCAGAATTTGATTTAACTGGATATTCAGATGCTGACTTTGCAGGATGAAGGGTGGACAGAAAAAGTATCTCAGGAACTTGCCAGATCCTTGGGATGAGATTAGTGTCTTGGTTTTATAAGAAATAATCATCTGTGTCTACATCAACAGATGAAGCAGAATATATAGCTGCTGGCAGTTGCTGTTCCCAGATGTTGTGGATCAAAAATCAACTCCTAGACTATAGTCTCAACTTAAATAATTAAACTCTATTTTGTGATAACACAAGTGCTATAGCGATAACACAAAATCCAGTTCATCACAGTAGGACCAAGCATATAGATATTAGACATCATTTTATTAGAGAGTGTGTAGACAAAACAAAGTTAATCTTGTCTATATCTACACTGATTTACAAAGAGCTGATATATTTACCAAACCTCTGGATGAGAGAAATCACTTGTTCTTTATAAATCAGCTTGGAATGATCAATGGACAAGACTTAGTTTAGTTTCTATCTGCACTCGACGAATTTGCCAAAGTTCGTCGACGGAGTTCGACGAACTGGGGAAAGTTCTTGAGATATTCGTCGAACGGAGTTCGACGAACTCTCTATGAGTGAAGTTGTTTTCGTCGAACGGAGATCGACGAATCTACTTCAGAAAACTTTCGTCGAACGTAGCTCGACGAAATGTCTTCAAATCTTCAGACTGAGCTCAACGAATTGCTTAACTCTAAATTATTTCGTCGACCTCAGATCGAAGAATTTTCTACTTTTCGTGGAACGGAGTGAAAGATATTATACCGAATCACCTAGAGGGGGGGGGGGGTGAATAGGTGACTTAAATATTTTTAACTTTTTAGGCAGAATTCAACTTATAATCACCGAATTAAATCTACTTGTACACAGCAATCACACAGCAATCACAGCAAATCACAAGCACACAATAGAAACCCAGATTTATAGTGGTTCCCCAAGCTTTGGGTACATCCACTTTCCCCCTTCGCCTATCTAGCAGTGTACTAGATTCGGCCAAACTCCTCCACTATCTCAGAACCCCAAAACAGGTTCCTACAGCTCAGGCCCAAGGCCCTACAACTCAGCTTCTTCACAAAGCCTACACTCAGCCACCAAGGCCTACACTCAGCCACCAAGGCCTACACTCAGCCACAATAGGCCTACACTCAGAGATTCCAATCTCCTACACTCAGGCACTCAAGCCCTACACTCAGCCTTTATAATTACAGGCTTACAAAGACTCAGATCCCTAAGGATCCTACAAGATAATATGAATACAAAAATTGTAACTCAACAACTCAGATAAAAGAGAGAAGAGTTGTGAGTTTCTTGATGAGTTCTTGGAAGAACTCAGCTGAAATCAATCTGACTTGGCTTTCTTCAAAGCTTCTTGAATGTAGAACACAATAAGATTGATCCCTCCTGCAGTTGATCCTTGATCTCTGCTACTTAGGATTCAGAATAAATCTGAACCCTTCTTCTCAGCCTGGTTCCAATGGCTGACTTCTTGGATGGAGCTCTCTCTCTCCAACTTCTTAGATCTTCACTAGATTCTTCGAGGAATAGCTAGATCTTCTTCTTGTTAATGATCACTTGAACTTGTTTTCAATCAATCCATTTCTGTAGACAGTGTAAGTCTATTTATAGGCCTTCTTCATGGTAACCGGCTGGTCCGGTTCATAACTGATTTCTGACAACTCTGACAGGTGCAGTAGACCGGCTGGAATGGCAGCTGTCAAGTCATCCAGTCAGTTCGTGAAAATTCTATAACTGTCTAAAAGTGTCGAGACTGTCTGTCTTTAAGTGTCGACACTTATAGACCAAGTGTCGACAGTGTCGACACTAGCCTACTTGGTGTCGACACAACTCCTTGTGTTGTAGATTTTATATCTCGACACTGCTTCTTCTTCATGTGTCGACACTGATAATGTGTGTCGACACAACTACTTGTACTTCAATATATTGCTGAATTCTTGTAAGTGTCGACACATCTCCTTTGTGTCGACACATCTTCATGTGTTGAATCTGTTAAGTGTCGACACTTCTTCTTGGTGTCGACACATGTCTTCAGTGTTGATACTTGCTGAGTGTCGACATAGCTCCTTGTGTCGACACATTCTTCTTCTGTTGAGACTCTGGCTGAGTGTCGACACATCTCCTTTGTGTCGACACTTGTACATAGAATATTCTTGAACTTTGCTAAGTGTCGACACAGCTTCTTGTGTCGACACTTTCTTCAAGTGTTGAGTCTTCAGCTGAGTGTCGACACATTCTTTCTTGTGTCGACACTTTCTTCAAGTGTCGACTCTTCTGCTGTGTGTCGACATATTATTCTGGGTGTCGACACTTATACTTAGTCTCTGCTGACTTTTGCTGAGTGTCGACACAGCCTCCAAGTGTCGACACTTTCTGATGTAGACACAGTTTCACTGGGTGTCGACACAACTGCTATGTGTCGACACTGCTTCACTGCACTCTTCTTCATTGAGTGTCGACACAGCTCCTTGTGTCGACACTTTCTGCCTGGTGTCGACTCTGCATCCCTGGTGTCGACACAATGACTCCAAGTGTCGACACTGCTTGCCTGGATGTCGACACAGGTCTTCTTAAGTGTCGACACTTTCCCTCTGTCGACACTTTCCCTCTGGGTGTCGACACTTTCCCTATGGGTGTCGACACATGGACTTAGAAACTTTTCCTTCTTTCCTGTAAATACTTAACCTGCACAAGTAAACTCAAAATACATTAAATACATTTTGATGTATATCATTGAGTTGGGTGAGGCTTCTTCAAATCAGGTACATTTGAACCAATGTACCCAACAATCTCCCCCTATTTGGAGAAGTCATAACCCTTAGTCAATGATATACACCATACAGAATAAAATCATAGTATGATGTATAGCAGGATTAAATAACAGGGCAAACATAAACATGTATCAATCAAACATGTATACATAGACATAATCTCAGAATAACAATGAAATAAATTTATCACACAACACATTGTTCTAATAACTTGTCATATTCACATTTCAAAAGTTTACAGAATGTCTAACATCAAAAGATTACATAGTAAACTTAAGAAAATTTCTATGCTATTTTTGATCAGCATCTTTGATCACTATCCCTTTTCCTGACTGAATCTTGGCTTGCATAGGAGCTTCAGCATCTTCAGTTTCAGCAGGCTTCTTGCCTTTTAGCTCCTTCTTCTTAAGCTCCTCAGCTTTAATCTTTTGCCTTTCAAAATAATGATAAAGCTTGAGAAAGTATTTGCTAGGCTCCTGAGCAGTACGAGGTAGCTTTCCCATCTTGGCCTTCCTTCTATATTGGACTATGGCCTCCTGCCTTGTCTAATGCTTTCTCCATTCTGATTCAGAAAACCACTTGTTTCTGTCTTGCACATTATCTTTTGCAGCTTTCCATGCAGTCAAAATAATATTTCTTGAGGTGAGGCTCCACTGCTCAAAGTCAGGTCTTTGTTCAGCTTGCTCCCTGAACCTCTTCTTAGACAGTCTGGCTTCTTGTTCAGCTTGCTCTTTCAAGATAGCTTCCTGTAAGGCCTCAGATACTGGCTGAACCACTTTGTCAAGAATAACCTTTTGATTTCCATCAGGTGGACTATACATGGACTGTATGTCAGCTTGAACCATATCAAAATCTGGTGGAGGATAGATCACTTGAGCTACTTCAGGTTGCTCACCTCCAAGATATGCAGGGTTAACTCCAGATTCTGCTACATCATTATCATCACATAGAGGAGGATAACCAAGAGTGGCTCTGATGGAATTAGAAACCCATTTTGCATGGTCAGAGCCAGCTTTGACTAAGACACTCTTCCCCTTTATGACTTCTCTTTCTATGTGATCCCTTAAATCATCTTTTTGAAATCTGATTTGGGCATTTAGATAATTGACTCCATCCCTGTAGAAAGGTTTTAACCTTTGGAGTTTTTCAGTTATAATCTTCTGAGAGTCTTGTATGGCAGTCTTAACAGCAGTTATTTCCTCTTGGAATGCTTTGTCAAAATCTGCTTTAGTAGTAGCAGAAGAAGGTGTCTGTCCAGCAGCTATGTTTTTCATTTCTGTGATAATTGCATTGTGAGATGCTGTCAAGTTATCATTCATTCTGAGTTGATTTTCCAGTACATAGCCTTGCTTGACTGCAAGTTCATCCACTTGAGCCTTTATTTTCTCTTGATGAGTTGCTAAGTATACCACTGCATTCCCACCCTTGTGGAAGCAGTCTGTCATCTCCTTCTTATTAAGATTCATTTCAAATCTTATAGACTTTATATCTTGGGCTAGATCAAATTGTAATGATTTTTGCCCCTCATCCACATACTTCTCAATGGCTTGCCTGTGCTCATCCAGCTTAATTTGCATAGCAACCATTAGAGCACTGTAATCAACAGATGATGCTGGTTGTAGTGCAGGCTGTGGTGCTATGGTTTGCAAAGCCTTCTTGTAATTCTGGCTCCTTCTCTTGAATACTTGAAATTTCTTTTTCTTTGCCCTTACAATCTCCTCATCTTCAGAGGCAGATGTGCTAGCTATATCTACCCTCTCCTTAGGGCTTGGAGGTAACTCCTTCTGCACTTCTGGTGCCTTCTCAGGTTCTTGCCTTGCAGGCTCTTCTACAAGTACTACTTGCTCCCCCTCAATTGGTGCATTCTCCCCCTCAGCAACAGTTTCCTTGTCAAAATCAGTTTGATCCAGGTTAAGGAATAGATCTTCCATAGTATACTCTGGTGGAGAATGGGCTGGAGAAACTCTTGGCTCATCTGCAACTAGATCAGATACTTCTTGAAGTACAACAGATGTGTCTTTCATTACAACATCTGGGAGTTGGCTATCAAGCTGAGTTTGTTAATTAACAACACTTAATGGATCAGATAAAACAGTATCCTTTATAAGGAATTCTAAAGCTTTAAGCTCGGTGATTACCTCAAGAATAGTGTGTGTTGCTTGCTCACTCTCAAGAGTTGTTGGCTCTTCCACTATTAGAGTCTCCCCCTGGACAGTATCCCGGTGTAAGGGGCTAGCTTGAGGTAGCTCCCCCTGCCTCTCTGCAGCATCTTGGGGAGCTGGAGTCTTCACAGCATTTCCTTCTTCATTCTCATCTGGTGTGAAGACAACTTGCTCTTCACTACTAGAGCTGCTAGATGTTTCTTGAGCTACTGGGGCAGTCTTCTGCTTCTTCTTTTGAGGAGTGTCCTTCTCAGGTGTTGGCATCTCCTTAGACAACACCCTGTCCCATCTAGAGAAGATCCTCATGTTCATCTTTCTCATATGGTTGATTTTACTGCCAGCAGATTGACTCATAACTTCTGGTATAATACCAGCAAGGTATAGACTTAAGATCCTGCCCAAGTTGGGCTTCTTCAGACTCTCCTTGATCTTTTCAAAAACTACTATAGACCAATCAGTTTTTAGGCTGAAGATGATCCTGGTCATGAGATTGAACATATGGGCAGATACCCTGTCATGCCCTCCAGGTTTGCTCAATATCACTTTGCCAACAATTTCTGACAGGAATTTCCCCTTGCTGTTCATTCCTTTTCTATTGAAAACAGATCATTTTTTCATCTTTGAATCCAGACCACACCATGCCAATGCATCTCTGGTCCTGGAAGCAGTAACTTCTTCTTCTTCCTTGGTTCTAGGCAGGTTTAGAACCTTTCTTAAGCTTTTTGGTGATACCTTCACCTTTTCTCCATGTACCCTGGATTTGATCTTGAATCCAGATTCGTCTATTTTAGCTCCATTCAGAAACTCTAGAACTTCCTTCTTCCAGATCTTTGTAGGCTCTGAAACAAGAAATTCTAACCCCGAGTCTGCAACAAGGGTTATCACATTCTTTATTTCTGGGTCTGCTTCATCAAACGCATTCTACACCAGTTCATAGCCTTCATTGACGTTCTCCTCGAGCTTTGGCGCCATTAGGGTTTGAAGAATTTGATTGGAGAGAAGAGAAGTGTCGACACACAAGTTTGGTCTCGAAACTTTTGAAAGCGTGTCGACAGACTAAGACAAAATCCTATTTATACCTTTCTAGGTTTGAAGATGAAAAGGTGGGTCAGCTAACTGAAATTGTGTCGACACGGTCGATAAGTGTCGACACTGACTTATAATGTCTCGACACCTATGTTTCGACACAAGTTTAGTCAACAGAAATATGTGTCGACACTTGTTTATGTGTCGACACCACATAACTCGACATTTAGTCGAGACTTTACTTAGATAATTCTGAGTAAAGCCTAATTGTCGACACCACCTTGGATGTGTCGACACCTACTTACTATGTGTCGACACAAATTTTCTGAAGTGTCGACACCAACTTCCTAGATGTGTCGACATCTTTTCCCTGAAGTGTCGACACCACTTTTCTGTGTCGACACAGATATCTCTGTGTGTCGACACCTTTTTACTTGGCCATTTCTATAAACTTATTCTAAGTTTATCATACCTAGTTCAATTTTAAACCTATTGAACTTAGTTTCTTCTAAGGGCTTAGTATACATATCAGCTAGTTGATTATCTGTTCTAACATATTCTATTAAAATATCTTCTTTCTCTACATGTTCCCTAAGAAAATGATATTTTATTTCAATATGTTTGGTTCTAATATGGGAAACAGGATTGTGTGCAATTGATATAGCACTTGTAGAATCACAAAAGAGTGGAGTTCTACTTACCTGAATTCCATAGTCCTCAAGCTGATGTTGTATCCATAGAAGTTGAGCAAAACAACTTCCTGCAGCCACATATTCTGACTCTGCAGTGGAGATAGCCACACTTGTTTGTTTTTTGCTACTCCATGAAATCAGTCTTCCACCTAGGAATTGACAGGTTCTAGTTGTGTTTTTTCTGTCTTCTTTGCATCCTGCAAAGTCTGCATCTGAATAACCTGTTAGTTCAAAATCCCCATTCCTAGGGTACCAGAGGCCTAGATAAGGAGTGCCCTTTAGATATCTCAATATCCTTTTGACTACTGTCAAATGAGACTCCTTAGGGCATGCTTGATACCTTGCACAGACACATGTAGCATACATGATATCTGGTCTACTTGCAGTCAAATAGAGTAAGGAGCCAACTATCCCTCTATACAAAGACTCATCTATAGGTTTCCCTGCATCATCCTTGCTAAGAGACATACTTGACCCCATAGGAGTCTTCATGGTACTGGATGAATCCATACCATACTTCCTTATGAGTTCTAGGGTGAACTTAGACTGGCATATGGATAATCCATTCTCAGTCTGTCTTACTTGGAGACCCAAGAAGAACTTAAGTTCTCCCATACTACTCATCTCAAACTGTCCTTGCATTAGTTTTGCAAACTTTTTGCAAATACTACTTTCAGTAGACCCAAATATTATGTCATCTACATATATTTGGACTAGTATTACTTTGCCTCTGGATTCCCTAAGGAATAGAGTCTTGTCTATTTTCTCCCTTGTGAACTTATTCTCAATGAGGAAACTAGACAGGGTTTCATACAAAGCTCTAGGGGCTTGCTTTAACCCATATAAAGCTTTCCTAAGTCTATAGACATGATTAGGTAGAGTTAAATCAACAAAATCTGATGGCTGTTCCACATAGACTTCCTCTTTTAGATTACCATTTAGAAAGGCTGACTTTACATCCATTTGGTAAACTTTAAATCCTTGAAAGGTTGCATAGGCCAGGAACATCCTTATGGCTTCCAGTCTGGCTACTGGAGCAAAGGTTTGATCAAAGTCAATACCTTCTTCCTGCCTATATCCTTTAGCAACCAATCTTGTTTTGTTCTTAATGATGACTCCATGTTCATCCATCTTGTTCCTATAGATCCACTTGGTCCCAATTATGTTGTGGTCTTTAGGTTTAGGAACAAGTTCCCAGACCTTGCACCTCTTGAACTGATTCAGCTCTTCTTTCATTGCCTCAATCCAATGAGGGTCTAGGATGGCTTCTTCAAACTTCTTTGGTTCAACTTGGGATAGAAAACTGGAGTAGATTGCTGCATTCAGATTTCTGCTCCTTGTTTGTACCCCTTGTCTTGGATCACCAATGATTTGTTCTGCTGGATGATCTCTTAGATGCCTATTGGCTGGAGGCATCCTGACTTCAGGTTGAAATTCTTCAGTTTCTTCATCTTGCTGCACTCCTTGAACATCATCTGTATCAGGTACATGTAGTACTCCCCCTGGACAGCAGCCACTATTTTCTACTTGTTGTCTTATAGAAGGTTCTTCTTCTATAGTGAGCTTGTCCATCTTCTTTGTTATACCTGTGGAGCTGCATACATTACTAGATAACTCATTGTTAATAAGTCTAGTTTCATCAAATACTACATGTACAGATTATTCTACAACTTGTGTAGACAAGTTGTAGACTCTATAAGCCTTACTGTTGTTGCTGTACCCAACAAAAATTCCCTCTTGGGACTTGGCAGCAAACTTAGTCAAGTAAGACTTTCCATTGTTAAGTATAAAGCACTTACAACCAAAGATCCTGAAGTAGGATAGGTTTGGTTTCCTGCCTTTCACAACCTCATAGGTGGTCTTGTTGAGGCTTTTAGTAATGGTAGCCCTATTAATAACATGGCATGCAGTATTAACTGCTTCAGCCCAGAAATATTCTGGTAGTGTTGTATCACTTAATAGGGTCCTACCAGCCTCAATCAAGGTTCTATTCTTCCTCTCAGCAATGCCATTCTGCTGAGGTGTTTTAGGTGAAGAAAACTCTTGAAATATCCCAAAGTCTTCACATAGTTTTGCCATACTATCAGACTGAAATTCAGTACCATGGTCACTTCTTATCTTGACCACTGTATTGTCTAGTTCATTCTGAATCTGTTTGACAAAGCTATAGAAGACACTAGGTGTTTCAGATTTCTGTCTAAGAAAGAACACCCAGGATAACCTTGAGTAGTCATCTACAACTACAAAGGTATAGACCTTCCTACCTAGGCTGTGAACTGGCATTGGACCAAAGAGATCCATATACAAGAGGTATAAACACCTCACAGCATCTTTGTTTTCAATGCTTCTAAAGGTGGATCTAGTCTGCTTGCCCTTTTGACAAGCTGAGCAAATACCATCTTTAATACACTTAACTTGAGGACCATTTCTCACTAACTCTTTGCTAAAGAGTTTGCCAATTGTCTTGTAGTTTAGATGGGCTAACCTCTTGTGCCATTTGACACAATGAGAGACTGTCTCATCAGCTACTAGACACACAGGAAAACCATTGTTCTCAACCATAATGTATAAGCAGTAGACATTCCTTTTTCTATAACCAGTCAAAATGATCTCTTGATCATTTGACCTCCTGATATGACAACCATTTTTGACAAATGAGATGTCATATCCTACATCACTCAATTGACTTATACTAATAAGGTTATGTTTCAAACCTTTAACATAGGCCACTTGAGTAATTGCAATAAAGGAGTTAGATATGTTACCAAAACCCTTGATGATCCCTTTTTCAGAACCACCAAAGGTGACTTTTGGACCATACTTGATGGGTGTGTAGTCCTTTAGTAAACCCCTTGTTCCAGTCATATGTCTGGAACATCCACTGTCCAAGTACCATATTGGGGCATGACCACTTGGACTTACCTGCAAAACAGATTAGTGAACCTTAGATCCCAAAGAATTCTTGGGTCCTTGGTACTGGTTAGTTTGCTTCCTAACAAAGCTACCTGCAGGTTTTCTAATAGGCAGTTTTCTACTCACTTTGGCACTAGCATTGTGCCAACAGTCTATTGCAAAGTGGCCTATCTTGCCACAGCACCAACACTCAAACTTATTGTATCTTTGCTTAGGTACAGTCTTAGTTGTTTTATCTACAGCTGGCTTGTTGAGAGTTGGGGCTTTGCCCTTGGACTTGGACTGAACAGTCCTAGCTGGTTTAGTAAATCCCAGTCCAGCTTTACCTTTGTGATGAACAAATTCATCAATTAAAGGTAGAACTAACTTAGGTTTAGAAAACCTAGCAACAAGATCTTTCTCCTTCTGAAGACTAATCTCCAGACTCTTGATTTGATCATTCTTATATGTTATAGTCCCCATCTGAATCATAGTTATGTGCTTCAGTCTGGCTATCTCATTAAGTTTTTGATCAAATATCTTCTCATAATCAGTTGCAGCCATTTTGAGACTTGCAATCTCCTTAGCTTGACTCTTGGCCAAAGATTTGCATTTCTTAAATGCTTGCAACAGAACTTTATATTCATCTATCAACTGATGAATATCCTCTTCAGACTCAGATGCACTCTCATCACTTGATGATGATGAATCTGATTCTGAACTAGCACAAGAAATTGAACTTAAAGAACAATTTAGTACCTTACTTGGTCCTGGCTGCTCCAGGATTTTGTCACTTTCTGTCAATGCCATTAGCCCTTGGCACTGACTGTCCTCTTGTTCATATATAAAGTTCATGATCTGAATGAACTCTTCTTCTTCTTCTTCAACAAACAGCCCTATATATGCCTCAGCATCTGACTCAGTTTCTGATGAATAATTATCTGACAGGCTCTTATCCTTTTTGGCAACAAAAGACTTTTCCTTCTTGCCCTCGAATGGAGTCTTTTTCTTATCATTTGACTCCTTCCTTTTCTCAGGACAGTCTGCAATAACATGTCCTTGTCTATTACATCAATAACATACTATTTTTGAAAGAGTTGCTTTGCTAGACATAGTCTTTTTCCTGTCTTTCTTTGAAGACTTTTATTCTGATAATAGTCTTCTTTACCCTGTGAAGTAGATGACCTTGTCCTCCACTGCTTCTTCTTCAAGAACTTCTGAAAATGTCTTGTGAAGGCAGCAAAATCCTCATCACTTTCACTGCTTTCAGATTTTCTGCTTGCTGACTCATCTGACTCAGTTTCAGCTTCTTTTGGAGGTGAAGTTGGTGACTTACTTCTGTACTTTCTGGGGGCTTCTGTTTTAAAGGCCACTGTCCTTTCTTTATGTTCACTTCTTGTAGATTTCTCCTCTTCTTTCCTCACCATTAACTGCATTTCATAGGACAGCAGTTTGCCAAACAGTGTTGGTGGAGGAATTTCTGCTAACTTTGTCATTTCCCTAATGGCACAGATCTTGGTGTCCCAATCTTTTGTAAGTGACCTTAAGAACTTATCATTGAGCTCATAATTACTGAACTCTCTTCCATAGGACATAAGCTCATTCACAATCCTATAGAACTTTTTATAGCATTCAGTTATGCTATCAGATCTACCTTGCCTAAAGCTTTCATATTCCTGGTTTAGCAAGGATTTCCTATCTTGCCTCACTTCTTCAGAACCCTCCATATACACAATAAGAGTATCCCACATTTCCTTGAATGTCTTGCAGTGTATCAAATTCTGAAAAGTAGCATCATCTATAGCACTCACTATAATATTCTGAGCCCTTTTGTCCATTGTGGCTAGCACAATCTCATCCTTTGTCATTTCAGAGAAATCCTTAGGTGTTCTCTGATTTGCATCTAAGACTGAAACCTTCATGGGCACATATGACCCTTCTTTTACTGTGATATAAATCCTAGGGTCTGAGGCTTTCATAAACAGTCTCACTCTTTCCTTCCAAATGCCAAAGATTTCCTTTCTGCAAATGGGTAACTTCATGGATCACAATTCCTTATGATTCTCAGTGGAACCTATGGTTCTTGATTTTTTTGATTCTGTAATTGACTTAGACTGAATCTGTCAACAGGATCTACTCAGACAGTTATGTCCCTTTTTGAGTAACCTGGCTTTGATACCACTTGAAAGATATTGTACCTAATCACCTAGAGGGGGGGGGGGTGAATAGGTGACTTAAATCTTTTTAACTTTTTAGGCAGAATTCAACTTATAATCACAGAATTAAATCTACTTGTACACATCAATCACACAACAATCACAGCAAATCACAAGCACACAGTAGACACCCAGATTTATAGTGGTTCCCCAAGCTTTGGGTACATCCACTTTCCCCCTTCGCCTATCTAGCAGTGTACTAGATTCGACCAAACTCCTCCACTATCTCAGAACCCCAAAACAGGTTCCTACAGCTCAGGCCCAAGGCCCTACAACTCAGCTTCTTCACAAAGCCTACACTCAGCCACCAAGGACTACACTCAGCCACCAAGGCCTACACTCAGCCACAATAGGCCTACACTCAGAGATTCAAATCTCATACACTCAGGCACTCAAGCCCTACACTCAGCCTTTATAATTACAGGCTTACAAAGACTCAGATCCCTAAGGATCCTACAAGATAATATGAATACAAAAATTGTAACTCAACAACTTAGAGAAAAGAGAGAAGAGTTGTGAGTTTTTTGATGAGTTCTTGGAAGAACTCAGCTGAAATCAATCTGACTTGACTTTCTTCAAAGCTTCTTGAATGTAGAACACAATAAGATCGATCCCTCCTGCAGTTGATCCTTGATCTCTGCTACTTAGGATTCAGAATAAATCTGAACCCTTCTTCTCAGCCTAGTTCCAATGGCTGAATTCTTGGATGGAGCTCTCTCTCTCTCCAACTTCTTAGATCTTCACTAGATTCTTCAAGAAATAGCTAGATCTTCTTCTTGTTAATGATCACTTGAACTTGTTTTCAATCAATCCATTTCTATAGACAATGTAAGCCTATTTATAGGCCTTCTTCATCGTAACCGGCTGGTCCGGTTCCTAACTGATTTCTGACAACTCTGACAGGTGCAGTAGACCGGCTGGAATGGCAGCTGTCAAGTCAACCAGTCAGTTCTTGAAAATTCTGTACCTGTCTAAAAGTGTCGAGACTGTCTGTCTTTAAGTGTCAACACTTATAGACCAAGTGTCGACACAAGTTGACTAAGTGTCGACACTAGCCTACTTGGTGTCGACACAACTCCTTGTGTTGTAGATTTTATATCTCGACACTGCTTCTTCTTCATGTGTCGACACTGATAATGTGTGTCGACACAACTACTTGTACTTCAGTATATTGCTGAATTCTTGTAAGTGTCGACACATCTCCTTTGTGTCGACACATCTTCATGTGTTGAATCTATTAAGTGTCGACACTTCTTCTTCGTGTCGACACATGTCTTCAGTGTTGATACTTGCTGAGTGTCGACACAGCTCCTTGTGTCGACACATTCTTCTTCTGTTGGGACTCTGGCTGAGTGTCGACACATCTCCTTTGTGTCGACACTTGTACTTAGAATATTCTTGAACTTTACTAAGTGTCGACACAGCTTCTTGTGTCGACACTTTCTTCAAGTGTTGAGTCTTCAGCTGAGTGTCGACACATTCTTTCTTGTGTCGACACTTTCTTCAAGTGTTGACTCTTCTGCTGTGTATCGACACATTGTTCTGGGTGTCGACACTTATACTTAGTCTCTGCTGACTTTTGCTGAGTGTCGACACAGCCTCCAAGTGTCGACACTTTCTGATGTAGACACAGTTTCACTGGGTGTCGACACAACTGCTATGTGTCGACACTGCTTCACTACACTCTTCTTCATTGAGTGTCGACACAGCTTCTTGTGTCGACACTTTCTGCCTGGTGTCGACTCTACATCCTTGGTGTCGACACAATGAATCCAAGTGTCGACACTGCTTGCCTGGATGTCGACACAGGCTTTCTTAAGTGTCGACACTTTCCCTCTGGGTGTCGACACATAGACTTTGAAACTTTTCCTTCTTTCCTGTAAATACTTAACCTGCACAAGTAAACTCAAAATACATCAAATACATTTTGATGTATATCATTGAGTTGGGTGAGGCTTCTTCAAATCAGGTACATTTGAACCAATGTACCCAACACGGAGTTTGTCAATTCATATTCTGAAAACCTTATATCTAGGTTTTCCTCGACCTCTGTCCCACGCCTTCAGTTCCTTTGCACTTGATCATCGTTTTTCTCTTGCAGGTACTCCAATGGCGATTCCAGCGGGAACCCTTGCAGCAATGAAATTTAATACTGGATTCGATGTGGATTTCAACTCCTTCCAACATTGTGACCCCATCTTCCTGGACATCCTACAACTTCTTGAAGATCAGAAATTGAAAACTCTACTTTCCACCAGGATAAAGATCTCTGACATAGAAATCAGGGAATGGGTATATACTTCTTCTGCAACAGATGATAACACCATGACTGGCACATTCGCGGGTAATGTCGTTTCTCTCACTCCTGCCATTTTAATAGAAATATTTGACTTAAGTAATGGTGAAGAGGATTTAGACATGAATACTGATGAGGATGTTGAGATGCTTAGTCAAATGGGTTATTCTGTGCAAACCACAAACAAGTTGTTGAAGAAACATCTGTCTATAGAGTTTAAATTCTTAGCAGATATAGTAGGGAAAGTCTTGCTGGACAAGCAAACTGCACACAACTATATAACTAGGCACCAATTTCTGGTTATGTGTGCAGTGGTGAACAAGAAAAGGGTGAACTGCGCACAGATCATGTTTGATCTTATTAAGAAAAAGAATAATAAAAAGGAAGTCAGTTTTGGAAGGATCCTAGGGATCTTCTTGAAAGAAAAAGCTGCTGAATCCCTGGTCTCCCCAACCATATTCATTAACGCCAGCAAAAGGCTCACTTGTGCCCTCTTTGGCAAGTGTGAGAGGACCATCACAAAGCCATCTAAGGCTTCCGCCTCTGCCACTAGAGATTCTGAAAGTACAAGGGCTGATCCAGCCACTCCCCGCCATTCTGAAGAGATCCCTCCTACACCTCCATCATCTTCCATCATTCCTTCTCTACACCAACCAAACCAACAATCACAATAACAACCTCAACACCCTGCTCACATTCCTACTCCAGCTGCATCTCCTGCCACTTCTCCACCAATAGATCTCTCTGACATCCCCTCTTCCCCTCCTTAGGAATCTCAACAACCTTCTCCATCTCAATCACCACAACCAACCCCACCTCAGCCCCCCCATGATGCCCACATTCCTTCACCATCTTCATCTCCCTTACCTCCCCATCTAGCCAACATCCCAACATTAAATCTACTATCCTCCCCTCTCAACACTCCTTTTGCACAAGATACAAACATGCAAAATGCTCTCCCTCCTTCTCCACCATCACCATCAACTTCCATTCCTCCATGTGTTTCCACTCAAACACCTTCCATTCCACCATCTGCAAATCTACCCTTGGAACCCTCCACCATTTCATCTCTTCTTGCCCTACTTACTCCCCTCCTCAAAAATCTTATAGCAGAGGCTATTTCACCCTTGCTACTTTTATATCCTCCCTTGCTGCTCAAATAAATGCCCTCTTTGCTGCCCCCTCGTCAGTTAGGGGGCTGGCTCCAGTTAGCACTGAAACCAGGGAGGGGGAGATACTTGATGATGAAGTTGCAGCAGTAACAGTTCCAGCATATGCATTAGCAGCAGCAGATGATGCAGATTTCTTTCCAGCAGATGATGAATATTTATTTGATTTTATTTATTTTATTGAAACTGACCTGGACATAGATGAGTCAGTAACAGAAGCAATAATTACTGTTGGTGATTTCATTATTAATCCCACAGTAGATTTGGTAAATCTTTTGAGAATTTTTGATACAGCTTATTTGAGCTTTCCTCCAACTGACAGTACTAAGCCATCTTTGGCTATTATTCCTTATTCCTCTCCAATAAGTCCTAAAGTTGCGAAGCAACTCAAAAACATTTTTGCTGCTCCAAAGACTACAACCATTCCATCTCCACCTAAGAATGATTCAGTTAGTGTTTCATCCCCTCCAGAATCCATTTCTGGTCCATGTTTTGTAATGGATGATTCTCCCATGCATGATCTTGATGCTCTGATCATGGCTGATATTGAAGAAGAAAATAAGACAGTTGCTGAAAGCACTGGCATGTACAGCTCTCCAGTTCTTGTTACATATCAAGTTACAGTACCTCCTACAGCTCCCTCCCAGCCTGAGAAATCTCTAATTTCTGCAGAGGCTCTCAAAGCACTGGATTCACTATATGATAATCCACAATAATCTTCTAATGATGATGAGGATGAAGATGAGGACTCAGATGAAGATCCCAAGAAAAGGAAAGTTTCTAAGAAAAGGAAAGCACCTCCACCTCCTGCTCTAAAGCCCAATCCAGAAAATGACACCCCTTACTATATCCTCAAGAAGATCACTCCTTACAAGAGAATGCCTGCTTGGATGTGGTTGTCCAAGAATAAACAGAAAGAGAGAAAGAAGAGCAGAAGGTATTCACCTCCTCCTACTCAAAGTTTTAGAAAGGATCCTCCTCCACCTCCTCCTCCAGCTACTGGTGCTTCAGGCACAACATCTCAAAGGACTACTCAGTTTCAAACTTATAAAAGGCATCAGGGTAGGTCCTCATCCTCAGGAAGCAGCCAGTAGAGATACTACTCTTCAGGCAAGCAACACCAACCTCAACAGCAGCAGCATCAACAACATCTACAAAAACAACTCCCTAACCATCAAAAAGCTGAAAGCCCCAAGAGACCTGCTTCCCCACCTGTACCATATGAAGATCCTGAAACAGCAACAACAGATAGGATGGCCAGGTTCCAAGAACTAGTTGGCCTCTCTATGATCAACAAAGCCAGAGCTGAAGGGAAGGATCTGTCAGAATAAACTATTATGTCAAAATACAGGAAGGAAGAGCTCAACAGATTTGAAAAAGCTAAAAACTTTTTCAATATTGATGACTATATGAAACTGCATCCAGAAGCAGTAGTGCCCAGGGCTACATCTCTAAAGATCATAGGGGCTATTGATATGACAATGACAAAGGTACAAGCTGCAGATCCCAATAGGGAAATCATTTTCACTCAGTCTGGAGAGAAAATCAAAGAAGAGAAGCTCAAAGGGAAAAAGCAAAAGAAATGATACTTTGATTATCTTTAGTTTTTCTGAGTTTGCTTAAAATTGCTTTCTAATTTCTGATATAAACCTTATTGTATATATATATATCTGTTGAATGTGTTAATTTTCTCTGCCAGATATATGTTTTCTTGCTTTGTTTACTTTCAAGTTTAGTTTGAGTTTGTAATTAGTGACCTCACCCCAATAGCGGGAGATTGTTGGATCCCTAGTTGGATTTGGGCTAGGTTCACTAAGTTAGGATCATATGACCCATCATGTATAGTCAGGGTCATGGTTATGTCCTAGAGTCTTGGCCAAGTCCTTATAATCAACATCACATGGACCAGCCTTCAATAGACTGCGAGAGACTCAAGCAATTATGTTGACACTTTGGAAAGGCTGTGTCAACACGAGAATACAGATTGTGTCGACACACAGGACTTATGTCAACACACAGAACATCTGTCGACATCAACTGTGTTGACACTAGAAGCTAGATTGTGTTGACACACAGGACTTGTGTCGACACACAGAACATCTGTTGACATCAACTGTGTCGACACCAGAATCTAGATTGTGTGGACACAAAGGACTTGTGTCGACACACAGAACATCTATCGACAGCTATTGTGTCAACACATAGGACTTGTGTCGACACACTCCAGACTTCTGTCAAAACAACAACTATGTCGAGACAAGAAGCAATTATGTCGACACACAGGACTTGTGTCGACACATTCCACATAAGCTGTGTCAAGAAGTTAAAGAAGAACTGTGGACTCAGCTCAAAAAACTTAGACCACATTGGCAAGAGTTATCTAGTAGTAGTTAGAAGTTCTCAGCCCAACAAAACTAGTTGTCAATTCGACGAACCCAGTTCTCAGGTCGATGATTTCTGGATACTCTACTTTAGCATTTCATTCCAGAAATATCTAAGTCCAAAAACACTTCACTGAACTCTGATCGACAAAGTCAAATTCTCAGCTCGACAAACTTAATGTGCAGAAAAGGCAAGGCTCTAGAGAATTCAGTTATCTATTCTCAGCTCGACGATCTTGGACCTCAGCTCGACGAACAAAAGTCATCTTGTCGACGAACACAACTCCTCAGCTCGACGAACTGTGGACTCAGCTCGATGATTTCTGTTTTCTGTTTGACGAATCCAGACTTGGTTATATCCATCCTTCTGTCCCTTTCTTACTGTAATAATTCCTGAGTAATTAATGCTAAAATATTCTCTGAATATTACCGTTAGATGGAGTATTAATTATGGACTTCTCCGGGATTATTGCTTGCCATTTTTCCATGGGATAGTTGGGGAAACTCAATCAATGCAAAACATTCTCCAGTCCATCAGTATTGAATGCAGAAGAATTTCAAATTTCAAAAGCAAACTTATTTGGAAAATATAAAAGAGATTTTCTCTTTTCCTGAAAACAAGGATCGGCAAGTCAGGAAGAGAGCAATTAGTCTGCAACAAGGATTTCTCTGCCTCTCTCTCTCTCCACAGAATGTTGATACACAAATAGAGAAATCTGATACAGACATACAAGATCTAGACGAGAAGAATATCAACAATCTGAAGAAGAAGAACATCAAATCAAAATCAAGAGTCTTCTTCCTTCTACACTCTAGGATACTTCAATGGACAACAAACCCTCTATCTGTCAAGAAGTTCCTGAACTTTGTCTGGTGTACAACCCCGTGTCCGGCGAGCAAGAATCGCCAGGGGCGAGCAGACCAGACCAGGAGCAGCAGGCGAGCTCGGCAGCGGCAAGGGCGAGACTGAACTCGGCAAGCGTCGACTAGAGATCGACGATCGGAGACCCCCGAGCTCAGCGTTCGCCAGGCGAACCACAGCTCGCTTCCCCGTAGTGGAGCTCGGCAACAATGGGCGAGTAGTGCATGCCGAGGTGGCCAGAGCCCCCAGCTCGCCTGGGTGTCTGAGGTACTTTTTACTATTTTACCCCCGCTGGTCTGCCCATAGCCCTTCAAAACAGCGGAGTTTGGCTGTTGGCAGACCCAACCAAGGGTTTTCTGGTAATTTCAGGTCAGTTCTTTTGGTTATTGGCAGTCCGGATTTCAAAAACTAAAAATAGGACCCAAGGGGTTCCCCAGAAAGCAGGTCCTTCCCTGTGCTCTTCTCCCCAAAATCTTCAAGTGCTTTCTGAGGGTGCCTTAGCTCGGCTTCAGGCTAAGGAGGGGAAGCGCTCTGAGATCTTTCGGGTTTGTGGTGAGACCTCCCTGCCGAGCCCTTGGGTCTGTTTCTCCTTGTTTGTCTTTTTTCTTGCAGGAACGAAGTAGGCGCGAGACCACCCCCTTCCCCAAGGGCGAGCTCTACAGGAAGCCGGGTTCCGGTTTCAACATTTTGGTGCGGTGAGCGTGGAAAGTGGTCAGCGCAGAAAAGTTTCCGCGAGCTCAATGACGGGACAAGGATCCGACGGGCCGAGCTCGCCCCCCCTGCCTCTCGCAACGGTGGGAATGTTCGAAGATTTCAGAAACGAGGTGTTGACTCTGGTGAAGTTCGCACTCGGCACGCGGGCTGAGTGCTCGACCCCGACGATCCAGATCGCGGCTGCCCCCTCCTTGGGCGAGGACGCTCCCGGCAGGCGAGCTGGGAAGGAAGTGGCTGAGGAAGGCCGAGGCTGCGAGCTCCCCGGACGCGAGCTCTTCCCCGGCTCGGCAGGCCGAGGTCGCTTCGGCGAGCTGGGCTCGCAAGACTCGCCAGCTCGCCCAGTGGGGGGAGGGAGCCCTTTCAGCGAGCTGGTCTCTTCAGCTCCAGTTCTAGACGGGTTCAGGGAGCCCGAGATGTCCTATTACACCGGGAAGGGAGACCCGGTCCAGCATGTCCAATGGTTCGAGGACGTGGTCTCCATCCGTCAGATGTCGGACGGATTCAAGTGCCGGCTCTTCGCCATCACCCTCCGGGAAAAAGCGAGAGAATGGTTCCACCAGCTACCGGCCAGCTCCATCTATTGCTTCGAGGACTTGCGCCGAGGATTCATGCTAAGGTTCACTACTTCGAAAAAGAGGAAGAAGGAGTCTGAGTCCTTGTTCCACATTAAGCAATGAGTGAACGAGACATTGGGGAGCTACGTGGACCGATTTCAGGAGGAGGTTACTCAGGTCCAGGAGATGCCGGGCCATAGTCTGATGATGGCCTTTACCCTGGGCCTGCAGCAGGGTTTCTTCCGGATGGAGCTGAAGAGAGTTCCCCCCCACTCCTACGAGGAGTTGATGGAGAGGGCGGCGAGAGAGGTCGACGGGGAGGCGTCGAACCCGGAATTTGCAAGGAAACTGTCCAGGTGGGCCACAGAGGAAGAGAAAGAGTCGAGAGGAGTGAAGGCACAAGAGAAGAGAAGAGGGGAACCGAGGCAGAGGGAGCAAAGGCAGCTCCAAGGGCCGCAGCAGCCGGGGTGGGGGTGTCAGGAGCCCGACCGTCGGTTAGGCTGGAGGCCAGAGTGGCAGGGGCATGGGCCGCAGAGGGGGAACTTCGGAAGGGGTCACTTTCAGGGGAGGCAAGACCAATTCCACCCCCCAGGCTGGAGGCAGGGCCAGAGGCCCCGGCTCCCCGATCAAGAGGAGGCCATGGCCATAGCCTTGGGGGCCAGGAGAGGAGTGTGGAGGAGAAGAAGGAGGGTGGTCAGGGTGGAGCTACCCTATTGCGACTTGCATCAGGAAGAGGGGCACACAACAGCCACGTGCCCGGAATTCTTGGAGATGAGGGGGAACATGGAGCGGCTGCAGCAGCAGCAGGAGGCGCGGCAGGAAGTGAGGATCGAGGAGGTCCTGCCTCGGGCAGAGGAGGATCGCTGTGAAGACCGGGTGGATGTGGGGACCCGAGGAGGGATCCGGCTGATCCACGGTGGAGTAAGGATCGAGGCTTCCCGCAAGGCAAGCCTCCACACCATGTACCAGCGGAGCGTCGCCTCTACGTCCCAAACCCCACCCCCGGAGGAGAGGATCACTTTCTCCAGGAGCGACATGCCAGATCACGAGGATCCGTTCTGTGATGCGCTGGTCATCAAGGCCGCCGTCGAGAATTTCACTGTCTCCCGGATCCTCGTGGACAACGGGAGTTCCGTAAACGTCGTCTTCAAAAAGGCGTTTAACGCGATGAAGGTGGAGGCCAAGAGGGTGCTGGCCTCGGACGGGCCCTTGTTCGGGTTCTCGGGAGAAAGGAAGGAAGTAGAGGGAGGAGTTGGCCTCCATGTCACCCTGGGGGGGCAGTCCCGAAATTGCAAGTTCGTCATTGTGGACGCCCCCAGCAGCTACAGCGCCATCTTCGGGAGGCCTCTCATCAGCGCCTTCCGCTACGTCCCCTCGTCTTTCCATCAGTGTTTGAAGTTCAACGCCGAGGGGGTCCAGGTCAGGGTCAGGGGGGACCCGAAGGTGGCGCGAGAGTGTTATGTCACTGCGGTGAACACCATCTCCTGGCAGGAGGGAGCCGAGGAGATGGGGCGAAGGATGGAGGAGGGCGAGCTCCACAGGAAGCCGGGTTCCGGTTTCAACATCTGGTCAAAGCTGAAATACTGAAGGTCTATCACCCTGAAGCAAAGCTCCATCTTCCTGAACCATTCAACATCTCAGGGGGAGCCTTTTGCTAACATCATATCCACTAAAGTCTTTTCAGTTGTAACTTGAGAAAGAGAAGACAAAATCATCTCTTATCCCCCCACTTTATAAAGGGTTCTTAACTCCCTTCAAAAGTTATTCCTGTTTGCAAGTCACCTGACCAAAAGACATGAGGATTGGTTTCTGAGCACCTGATCAAAAGCTCATTGGTGTTAGACACCTGATTAAAAATCTGAGTGCATTCCTACTAGGGTGGTAGAAGAGTGGATGTACCCTGGTTGGGGAACCACGATAAATTCTTGTATTATCTGGTTGCCCTTTTCTTTTTGTTCTTGTTGTGGTTGTGCTAATCAGGACTGCTGTGTTTGTGTTTAATTAGTTTACATTCTGCAGTATTTTATTTACTACACAATTTGAAAAGTTTTTAAGGATACTCTATTCACCCCCCCCCCCCTCTAGAGTATTCCAGATCTAACTCCTCACTTTCACGCCCCATGAAGCCCTTTACGGACGAAGGTGTAGAACCCCCTTGTCTTGGGTGCAAGATGAAGACCCGAAGGCATTGGGAATTGAGTATATTGATGATACTGATGCGGTGGTTAGGCTAATACGGGACCGCATGCTTGAGGCTCAAAGTCGACAGGCGAAATATTATAATGCAAAGTACCGGATGGTGGAATTTCAATTTGGTGATAAAACATTTCTGAAGATCCTCCCGATGCATGGAGTGTCATGGGTGCGTGGTTCGAAAAAGCTCAGCCCAAGGTACGTTGGGCCTTACACTATATTTTAAAGAATTGGTCCTTTGGTCTATCGGTTGGAGTTGCCTCCAGAGATAGAGAACCTCCATGACGTGTTCTATGTGTCGTCACTTCGAATGGCGCTATTGCGGCCCGATCAATACATCCCCACCGCTGATGGTGTAGTGGCGACTGATAGGTCTGTGCGACTAGAGCCGTTGCGGATCACAAACAACCTCTCATGCATGGGCCAAAGTATCCTTGGAGAGAGAGGATCTCGGGTGGCTGTGAGCAAGAGGGAGAGGAGAGTAGCCGAGCACTAGAGAGAAGGGGGCGGCCGAGAGCAAGAGGGAGAGAGGAGATGGCCTTGAGGCCGGCGGTTTGGAGGAAGGAAGAAAGAGGGGGGCCGGCGGCTAAGAGAAGAAGAG
Source organism: Platanthera guangdongensis (assembly GCA_039583875.1). Lineage (NCBI taxonomy): Eukaryota > Viridiplantae > Streptophyta > Magnoliopsida > Asparagales > Orchidaceae > Platanthera > Platanthera guangdongensis. The sequence continues at coordinate 24,313,950 of CM077159.1, forward strand.
AGGGAAATTTTAGGGTTGGCAAATTCCAAATTTTGATTTCAATTAATTCTACCATCAAATGAAAAGTTCAAGGCCTTATATAGGCTTACATCTCAAATCAAATAACAAGTGGCTAAAGGAACACCACATAAAGAAAAAGCAGAAATTAAATAATGTTTTTTTAAAAGAGCCATCATGAAACGACTATTAGCACACCAAAGCTAAAATATCAAATATGAGTCTTGTTGCGAGGGCGAAGCTTGTAACCATGACCGCTACGACGTCGCACATCCTTTGCCGGCACATCTTCCACATAGTCATTCCCAAGTTGGCCGTCTTGGTGGCCGTCGTCATCACCGTCGCCATCACCATCGCAATCAAGACATCAGTCCAGAATAGGACAAGGGTAGAGGCACGGGTGTGTCCTTACCCATATGTGAGAGTCCAGCTCTCGAGTCGACGACTCGAGTAGGTTCAGAGAAGGACATGGGTAGTAATACGGGCTTGTCACTACCCGTGTGTATGAAGACATGGTAGGGGCACGACGTGTCCCTACCCGTATATGCCCAACCAGTGTTCCCGTGAAGGATACGGGTAGAGACACGGGCGTGTCTCTACCCGTGTCTATCCAACAACTCTCGAGTCAATGACTCGAGTTGTCCCAGAGAAGGACACGGGTAGTGACACGGTTGTGTCACTACCAGTATGAAGAGGACAAGGGTAGAGATACGGGCGTGTACCTACCCGTGTGTGTCGAGCAAAGCTCGACGAAGCTTTCCTCGAGGAGGACACGGGTATAGATACGAGCGTGTCCCTACCCGTATGTGATAGGTGATACTCGACAAATCGTGTCCAGAGCAGGACACAACAAGAGAACACAGCTGTGTCATGTGTACACGGGTAGGGACACGGGCGTGTCCCTACCCGTGATTGTGTATTGAACCGACATTGGAACCATTGACGATGCTTCGCCCGAGTAGGACACGGGTAAGGGCACGGGCGTGTCTCTACTCGTGTCACTTTTCACATATAAGGGGAAGTGAAAACCCTGGCCGTTTTCACTCTCATTTTCAAGCCCCTTTTCCTGGAGAAACTACTGTAGAGAGGGAGAAGGTGCTGGAGCAACTCCAAGAGGTGAAGATCTGCCTCCGCCGAGGAAAAGAAGATTCCGCCAAGAAGAGTGACGAGATCCTTGGACGGAAATAGTGAAAATGCCGGAAATGAGGTGAGCTTCCTCCCGTCTCCTTTGGTGCTAGATCTATAGATATATCTAGGTGTGATGTCGACTCAAAAGATTCTAGACTTGCAAGATGATGATTTCCCTATGAAGAGGCCGTTCTAGGGCTTGTGCTCTATGGATAGTGGTGTCTTCAACCTCTCCATCCTTCTATGTGAAGATGAGGGACGGTTTCGTGAAGAGAAATGGCCTTATGAGGGTGAATAAGGGAGGAGGAATTTTTAATGTGATTTGGGGAAGATCGGCTTGAGGAGGAAGACGAACCGATGTCGTTCATTCCGCCTTAAGATGTGTGCAGAATCTGTATTCTGCACACATCGATCTTCTTGGCCATTTTTTGGTGTGATATGTTCAGAACTGGGATTTTGACTAAACATAAAAGTTGAGGTACTTGCAAATAACTTTCCAACGAGTGGTTGCACGACTTCAGGCGAAGTATGTAGCCACGAGAAAGTCTGAACGAAATTGACGGCCGACAAACCAAGCATGCAGAAATTGTATTATGTACGCAGCGGATTTGAAGTAGATTTTAAGTGTGTTACTATCGAATCTGGGTTATGGTCTGAATATGAAAGTTGTAACCCATGGAAATACCTTTCCTTGAGGGGTTACATGCCTTTACCAAATTCCTGTAGCTTCAGAAATCTCAGGTCAAAGTTGTTGTCCAGATGCGTTATGTACTTAAATTCTAGGTTGGTGTAAAGTGGGGTTTTGTCTCGGTTAAGACAATGTAGCAAATTAACTTTGAGGTTGGGTGAACTCTTTTATGTTAGCCATTATAGTTCTATGAATGATGAAGTTTGATAATCGGATCGCACGTAATTGATTTGTGAAATGAAGCGTACTTAAATGAAATGATTTGGAAGAAATTGGTAACCAATATAAATGCGCATCTTGCTAATAATGTGTTGAAATCCTTTGGAAATGAAATGTAGAATGCTAATCTATGGACATGTGAATAGTTGTTTAATGGAATGAATTTGGTAGTCCAATGTCTAGAGTGGTGTCTCCCTATGAGTAGCATTGTGATAGGATGTAAGTACGAGTGTTGACCGCACTGAGTTGGATAGTGTTGAGAAGGGTCATAGATGGGTGGTTGGGCTTGGACCTGGGTGTTCATTTCCTAGGACTCCTTTCGTGCCGAGTGGACGGTTAGTCTTGGTCCTCGTGCTTTCTCCGAGGCTCCTTCCGTGCCACAATGATGTGGAATTGCATGCGGTGTGTGTCGACATGTATTGTCGTAATCCTGGGATAAGTATAGTGTGGCAGGTCTACGGGCTCGCCAGTTGTCACAGCGACAAGAGTTGACAGTTAGACCTTGGGTGGTTGGGCTTGGTCCTCGGTGTTCATTTCCTGGGGCTCCTTCCTTGCCAAGTGAACAGTTGGGCTTGGTCCTCGTGCTTTCTTTTGAGGCTCCTTACGGGTCACACAAGGCCAGTTCGGGGCTTGGTTCTCGGTGCACATCTACCCGAGACTCCCGCTGGGCTATAGTATGCGAGGGGGGGCTCTGCTGTTGTGTTCTTAGCATTGAGTTGTATGGAGGCCTAAGTGAAGCACTGTGAATGCCCGCTTAGTAGTAGAGAAGCCCGCTCTACTGTCGCCGCCTGGACACGGCGGTTGATACCTGAGAGGTTAGCTACCTGATCGAAAAGAGGGAGCTACAAGTCTATATCGACATAGCGGTTGCATGTGCGTGATCATGGGTGAGTCATTGTATTGCATACTTACCATTATATTACATTGCACAAACAAGATTCTCATCGTATAAGTTTGTATGGGCACTCCTATATGATGAGTTACTTTATGTCAAACCGATCCTTAACTTATAAGCTTGTATGGGCATCCATATAAGTTAAGTTACTTTACTGTTGTAGATACTTATACTTGATGGATGATATTAGCTCTTGTAGATTTGCTAGATTAAAATGTTGTTAATCATATTGTACTTATTCCACCTGCTTGTACTTGCTTATATTACTTATTATTTATTGTACCCTTGTTCCTTTCTCCGCCCGGTGCCGAGGAGTCACCAGGGGAGCAGATGTGAAAGCCACTTAGTCTTTTTGACTAACTGTTGCTACATCTTCCTTTTTAGGAGGTCACCCCGCAGGTAGAGGAGCCGCCGATTGTGCAGTAGGACAGCCAGGTCAGGACGACAGGGCCTGAAGGGACGATATCGTCGCTACCGTCAGTTACCGATTTGATTGTTGAGCGACTTTGATGTAGCCCTTTTGGGCATATATTAGCTGTACTCTGATACTTTAGAACCTTGTTATTAGCTTCTTATCTTGTTGTACTTTTGGACTATTATGCTTTGTGTGGATTTGACTTCTATATTATTTTTGGGTTGGGTTGGCATAAATTGATATTAGATGTAGCTGGCAGAATAGCTGTCTTATGGTACAGGTTAGCCCGTGTGCCAATGCTACAGAAAAGCGGTTGTTCTAGGTATAAGACACCCTTCGTGCCGTGTTTTGGGATCCGGGAGGGGGGTCTTACACCAGCCAACAACTCGACACCATCGCCACTTAACGCCATCTCCATTCAACACTTCTTTTCACGCCCGTGTTAATATTCGACATGCCCGTGACCAATCCACCTATCCCAGACAAGACAGCGTCGGTGACAAAATGACACGATGCTTTCCCCCGATAAACCTCCCCGATATGCCTCCCCTACACGGCCGTGACAGTAATGTCATGCCCGTGACTTCCACATGTACAGCGCCCAAAGTCAAACCAGCAATAAATACTCAGCATCAACTCAGCAACAGTACAGACACGCCCTCCCTACATGCCCGTGACCTGGGGCATGTAACCCGAATTTTTTGCTTATAAATAGATCTTCTTTGTAAGATCACATGTTCTTTTTTTGAACCATTTTGCTCATGGGTTATGCTTCTTTGATGCTTTTCAAGCTTTGTAATGAGATTTTCTCCCCCTCTCTTTTATGTTTATCTTTGTAATCAAATTTTTTTCTTAATAAAATTTGTAGTTTTTTCCTCCTTATATTGTTCTGAACTTCATCTATGTGCCCCTCCTCAAGCAATCTTATTTATTTGTTTTATCTTTGATTTTTTGTTCTTTAAAATGGATGTGCGTGTGTGTATGAGAATAGATTCATGCTTTTTTGTTTTTGTTATTTTTTTACTTAACTTTGTTTAGACTTAGGATTTTCATGTGCACTTAATGTTCATTCTTATGAATTTATAAAAATGATTTTAAATTTGTTTTATTTTCTTTTTTCTTAGTCCTTTTTATTTTGTAAAACTTTTCGTTCTTTTTTAACTTTATTTCCACTTTTTTTCATTTCTATAAAAATATAAGAATGAATATATAATCATTTTTATTTTTCGAACATTTTAATTTTGCTTTTATTTGAAAATCTTTTTGCTCTTTTAATTTTTATTCTCTCTTTTTATGCACTTATGTCATATTATAGGAGTAGATTTGTAATCGTTTTAATTTTTAAATAGCTTCATTTTTCGCATTTTTGTATGTGTGCGTGAGTGTATGAGTTAGATTTTATTTATGTAGAGTGTGTGTGTTTTATTTTATGTAGAGTGTGTGCGTGTGTGCATCTATTTCCTCCTACTCATATGAGTAGGACTCGCTTTAATTTCCCACATACTCATTTGAGTAGGACTTGTCATTTTCCACCTACTCGTTTGAGTAGGACTCGTCATTTTATCCCGTTAATTTCCCGCCTACTTGTTTGAGTAGAACTTGTCATTTCCCGCCTACTCGTTTGATTAGTACTTGTCATTTCCCGCCTACTCATTTGAGTAGGACTTGTCATTTTAATACTTTCATTTCCCTCCTACTCGTTTAAGTAGGACTTGCAATTTTCTCGCTTTCATTTTACTACTTTTATTTTCAGCTTTCATTTACTGCTTTCATTTTCTTCTTTCATTTCCTGCCTACTCGTTTTCATAGGGCTCACACTTTCAATTGTGCATTTCTTTTCGCAAACTGTCCCTAATCCGATGAGTGGCAAACTGCTCTTAGCCCTCAGTATCGAAGATCATTGGGACAGATAAAATCATTTTAAATAATTAAAGGTCCTCTTTTTCTCGTTAATTAAATTACTTAAGGTTTGCCTCGGGTTTACGACGCATAGAACCACATATCGATGTGTGGGCTCTATTTTCGTAGTGCATATGCTTCCTAGAGGAGAGGTCGTCCGTATGGACCGATCACCCTTGTGTAAAGGGAGTTCCGCACTAACCCTCGAGTGTGGAGGCGCGAAATTCTACCGGATTGGGTTCCCCACGCAATAGCATGGTTCTTAGCGTAATGCATGCATTAAGAGGAATCCTTCGTCGGACGAGAGCCCGGTCGAATAGTCTTAATGTTCAGGTGAGCGATAGTTTTAGAGATAGGTGAGCTCATTTTGTGTAACCTCCACGGCCAAGTCTTCGCATTAATTAATTTGAAATTTATGATCTCTATTTACTAAAAGTTATTTTAGTTTAAATTCAATTTGGTACCGGTGCGCTATTTCTTCAAAGGCACCTTTTTTGCTTTTATTTTCTATTTTTATATAAATAAATAATAACCCGACAAGTTATTTTCAGTAAAATAATAGTTCCCTCAAGAGAAGTGTAATAATAATCAACCAGCCCCCGAGAATAATATGACCCTGATATTCCTCACCGGAATATCCTGTACAATACGCGATAGGTGAACTTGCGTACTTTCGTTAAAACTCAGTTTCAACTATTTTTATAGATAATAAATCCGTGCGCTCCATTTTTCCAAAATAAAATCAATATTTTCGTTTTCTTTCAAAAATATACCCGTCGGGCGCGGCTAGTTTTAACAATGAAGTTTTTGGCGCCGTTGTCGGCGACTTGATCAAGTTTTTGACGATGTTGCTAGGGAATTTTTGTGTTGTTATTTCGAACTCTGGAAAACTATTACTTTTACCTATTTTTATTTATATATATATAAAAAATGGCCAACCAAAAAAATACTCACCACTACTATAATAATAATAATAATAGTACTTTAAAAAAACAAACAAAAAAACTTGAAAACATTATCATATTACTATTATCTATAAAAACAAAAAAAAAAGAAATGACGTCATTTCCTAAAAAAATTTAAAATAAAAAAAACCAAAAAAATGAAAAATCTAAAAATTGAAAACAAAAAATCTAAAAAACCTTAAAACAAAAAAAACAAAAAACAAAAACAATAAAAAAACCCCTAAAAACCACAAAAAAATTCATATATATATATATATAGTTTTTATTTTAACTTTCTCAAAAAAAACCAATTTTTTTAAGACTTATATATTTATTTTCTCGCTTCGGCACGCCTGCACGTTATTTTAGGCGCTAAGGGCACGCATTTATATTATACTCATTTATCTAAGATGTTAGCTACTTCTGAGTCACCCACACTTGTCACCCCTACCACCCGAAACCTTTTGTCAAAGTGGAGTTCGTAAATCTATAAATAAGGCACATACTACAAATAAAAACCTCGCGCCACCAAATAAATTCCATAAAACAGAATTGTTTTTTTTCTTTCCTTTTTATTAATAATGTAGGGTTCCAAATGGACCTCCCCGATCTCGTCTCGGGGAAGTTTCTACCCTCCATCTTTATTTTTGTAATTACTGTATTTTATCTATTTTTGGTCCTCATGCTTATCTTGCAACATTGGGGACAATGTTGGAACTAAGTGTGGGGGTAATTTCGTTCCTCACATTTCTTCTTTTTTTTTGAACATATATTTTCTGCACCCAATCAAAAATATCAAAAAATTACAAAAATTAAAACTTCAAAAAATTTTGCTTATTTTTATAATCAGAAAACTCTAAACAATTCATAAAACACAAAAATTTCAAAAAAAAACTTATAAAACAAAAATTCAAAAAAAGTGTTTTTACTTGGTAAATCTTTTTAATAAAAAATTTTTCTCTTTCCCTCCTCTTCTTTGTAAATAACACCTTTTTCTCTTCCCTTTATTATAAATAAATTTATAAAAATGTTTAAAAAATAAAAAAATTTAGAAAATCCTAAAAAAAGAATAATTCTGAAAATAAAAAAAAGAAAATAATCAAAAATACAAAAAAATGAAGAAAACTTAAAAAATCCCAAAATTTTGTTTATTATGAAAAAAATAAATTGAATGTCTCATTCTTAACCCCTTTTCGCTCTCCAACAATTTTGTTGTGAGTCTATTTATAAGTGAATTTTATTATTTCTTTGTTTACTATTCGTTTATTAATTCGAGATTAATAAATTTAGATATCTGTGGTTAAGTTTTAAAGTATTTCATATGTTTTTTATGTAGATAAGAGAGTTGTTTTCAACACCACTTCTAACTTATCTAAATAGTAGCCTTTTATTATGTTAGAAAATAATAACCTTAGATTTCAATTATGTTTACTCCAAGTTTTTTTGAAATATAGGAACATTCAATTTATAAAGGTTGCTCTCAAAAATTTTTTTATTAAACCTATTTTTCTTTATGAAAAAAAACCTATCTCGTTTTTTTCATGTCTTACTTGGCATGATTTTGATCCTTAAAAGAACATATATCAATGAGAATAAGATTTCGATCCGTAAATATAGACATCTAATATATTTTGAAAAGATTATATATTACAGAGTAAAAGGATAAAATTCATTACTCATATACATATACATTGAGTTATTATGATGTTGTTTAAAAAAATATATTATATGTTATGGAAAATAAGATTTCGTTTTCCTAAACATCCACATTCAAACCAAAAATTTCATTACAGGTTTGAGCGAAAAAAATATACCTCACCTCTAAGTCAAAGCGCTCTTCATAAACCACAACATCCCCCTCCTCCAATTTCAAATGATTCTAGATTTAATTTTAAAATATTTTTGAGAGCATAATTTTTAAATTGAATTATTTCCTTTAATTCTGATAAGCTAAAGTTTCCATAATCCCAATCTATTTTTGTTAACCTAACAAATACAATTCTCTGCTTTCTATTTGATTATATCGGGAAGTTTTTAGCTGAAACTCTTCCTCCATTTCAATTTTTGTCATAATTTAGGACTTAACTGTTATACCCCCAGATATTTATTTTGATCTTTCTTTCAATTAATTCAAGTGGTAGCAAACTTAGGATTTATTTAATTCCTTATAAGAATATCTCCAACTTTTGCTCTAGAACAGCAATAGATTAAGTATGAGTGTATTTAATAAGTTGTAAATATACGTATTTTTACGTAGATTATTTAAGTCATTTTTGTTTATTTTCTTTATTTTTATATAATTTTTTTTAATAAAATGCTCCTTTTTTGTATATATTTTGCTAACATAGCTTTATTTTGATTTTCGAAAATTTTCACGAAAAGTAAAAAAAAATCCCAAAGTACACGCTCATGTATTTCCCAATCACGCACGTGACCTGGGCGGGTGACTTTGATTACAAAAGATGTTGCTGCCAGCTCGACGATCAGCATTCGACGTTCGTCGAACTGCCCGACACACCCGTGTCCCGATTGGACACGCCTTTGTTTAACCCGTGACACACACTCAATGCCATCTCCACTCGATGTCAGCCACAACCACTCAATGCCAACCACTCGACACCATCGACACTCGATGCCAGCCAAAACAACTCAACTCCAGCTACTCGACGCCATCATCACTCGACACCAGCCAACCACTTGACTTCATTGCCACTCAATGCCATCGCCACTCAATGCCATCGCCGCACAACGCCATCGCCATTCAACGCCTCCTGTCACGCCCATGTCAATATTCGACACGCCCGTGACCAATCCACCTGTCCTAGACAAGACAGCGCCAACTGTGAAATGTGACGACGCTTTCCCCAAATAAACCTCCCCGACACGCATCCCCTACACGACCGTGACAGCAGTGTCACGCCCGTGACTTCCACGTGTATAGACCCCAAAGTCAAACCAGCAATAAATGCTCAGCATCAACTCAGCAACAGTACAGACATACCCCCCCCTAAAAGCCCGTGACCTGGGGCGTGTAACCTGAATTTTTTGCATATAAATAGATCTTATCTGTAATATCATATGTTATGTTTTATTGAACCATTTTACTTAAGGGTTGTGCTGCTTAGATGCTTTTCAAGCTTTGTAAGGAGATTTTCTCTGCATCTCTTTTATGTTTAGCTTTGTAATAAATTTTTTCTCTTAATTAAATTTGTAGCTTTTTTCTTCTTATATTGTTCTGAACTTCGTATATGTGTCCCTCCTTAAACAATCTTATTTATTCATTTTATCTTTGATTTTTTGTTCTTTAAAATGGGTGTGTGTGTGTGTGTGTGTATGAGAATAGATTCATGCTTTTATGTTTTTGTTATTTTTTACATAACTTTGTTTAGACTTAGGATTTTCTTGTGCACTTAATGTTCATTATTATGAATTTATAAAAATGGTTTTAAAGTAGTTTTATTTTCTTTTTACTTAGTCATTTTTATTTTTGTAAAACTTTTCGATCTTTTTGTCTTTATTTCCACTTTTTTAGCATTTCTATAAAATTATAAGAATGAATATATAATCGTTTTTATTTTTCGAACACTTTAATTTTGCTTTTATTTGAAAATTATTTTACTCTTTTAATTTTTGTTCTCTCTTTTTATGCTTTTCTGTCATATTCTAGGAGTAGATTTGTAATCATTTTAATTTTTAAATAGATTCATTTTTCACATTTTTGTATGTGTGCGTGAGTGTATGAGTTAGATTTTATTTATTTAGAGAGTATGTGTTTTATTTTATGTAGAGTGTGTGCGTGTGTGCGTCTATTTCCTCCTACTCGTTTGAGTAGGAATCTCTTTAATTTCCCGCCTACTCGTTTGAGTAGGACTTGTCATTTCCCGCAAACTCGTTTCAGTAGGACTCGCCATTTTATCGCTTTAATTTCCCGCCTACTCGTTTAAGCAAGACATGTCATTTCGCGCCTACTCGTTTGAGTAGGACTTATCATTTCCTGCCTACTCGTTTGAGTAGGACTTGTCATTTCTAGCCTACTCGTTTGAGTTGGACTTGTCATTTTAATGCTTCATTTTTCGCATACTCGTTTGAGTAGTGACTTGCAATTTTATCGCTTTCATTTTACTGATTTCATTTTCAGCTTTCATTTACTGCTTTCATTTTCTGCTTTCATTTCCCGCCTACTCATTTGAGTAGTACTCATACTTTCAATTCTGCATTTCTTTTCGCCTGCCGTCCCCATTCCGATGAGTGGCTAACCGCTCTTAGCCCTCAGTATCGCAGAGCATTGGGACAGATAAAGTCGCTTTAAATAATTAAAGATCCTCTTTTTCTCATTAATTAAATTACTTAAGCTTTGCACCGGGTTTACGACTCGTAGAACCACATATCCATGTGTGGGCTCTATTTTCGTAGTGCATATGCTAGCTAGCCGAGAGGCCGTGTGTATGGACCGATCACCCTTATGTAAAGAGAGTTCCGCACTAACCCTCGAGAGAGGAGTCGCGGAATTCTACCGGATTTGGTTTCCCACCTAATAATGCGGTTCTTAGCGTAATGCGGGCATTAAGAGGGATCTTTCGTCGCACGAGAGCCTGGTCGAATAGTCTTAATGTTAACGTGAGTGATAGTCCTAGAGAGAGGTGAGCTAATTTTTGTGGAACCTCCACGGCCAAGTCTCCGCCTTAATTAATTTGAAATTTAGGATCTTTTTGTATTCAAAGTTATTTTAGTTCAAATTCAATTTGGTACCATTGCACTATTTCTTCATCCGCACCTTTTCTGCTTTTATTTTCTATTTATATATATAAATAATAACCAGACAAGTTATTTTCGCTAAAAATAATAGTTCCCTCTAGGGAAGAGTAAAAATAATCAACCTGTCCCCGAGAACAATACGACCCCGATATTACTCACCGGAATATCCGGTAGTACATGCGATAGGTACACTTGCCTTCTTTCGTTAAAACTCGGTTTCAACTATTTTATAACCAAATAAATCCATGCACCCTGTCTTCATAAATAAATCATCCTCTTTCTAAAATAAACCGATCGGGGAGTCGCGAGTTTTAAACCATTAATTTTTGGAGTTTTAACCACCAAGTTTTTGGCGCCGTTGCCGGGGACTTGATCAAATTTTTGTCGTCATTGTCGGGGACTTGACTAAGTATTTGGCATCGTTGTCATGTATTTGATCAGGGCATGACCATAAAAAAAGGAGGAGCTGATGTGGCAGGGATAGGAGGTGTTTGTGGAGATCTTTTAAGGCAAATGAGTAATGCTAGCATGAATCCCATGGGGTGGAATTTGGGTGTCGGGCTGCTTGATATGGAGAGGCGTGACATCAAGAATGGATGGCGATGGCATTATATGGAGTATCGACCATTGAAATTGAAGAGGTGGTGGGACATGGAGGAAATAAATGTGGGTAACAGTCGAAATTATTGAGAGGGGCGTCATGAATAGGAAAACAAAGGTGACGTTAATTATAATATAGAATTTAACATGGGCACCATTTCAGTTTTCATGGGTTTAAGTGGGCTTCACGTGGAGTATTTTTGGTTGCAACAACAGCTTAGGGAGTTTAAGTTTTGAGGCAGCTTGGCTCGGCCAAATGAAGATTTGGTAAGTTTGGGTTTTGAGTTGGTGACAACATACAAAGGTTGTGATGAGCAATATAGAGGGTAGTAACTCAACGACTTAAGTAAAATCTTCATCCTCAAGAGCGCGACAACAACAATATCTTGCAACGGGCATTTGCTTTTAGACGTACCAAAATTTCACCATACTTGGAAAATAGAATACTTTCGTGAAAACTATATAAAAATAATTAAGAAGTAAATTATTTTATCACTTTGAGAAAAAATATAATTTTTAAATTAAAATTTAATATTTTTACTTCAATAATTCAAGTTATATTACACATTATAAAATTCCGACAGACTAAGTATTTTGCTGGTCCCCAAAAAAAAACTAATACAAGCTAGCAAAAATAAAATGGACTAATTAAACAATTTGGATATGTCGAACACGAGTATTTTGCGAAATTAGAAGTAGAAAAACCTAGCTTTTAAAAACCGGACCGACCAGTTGGACCAGTCGAACCGCGGACCGGGGACCTTGCTGGTCCGGTCCAGTAAACAAACTGCCCCCTCCACGAACCGCTCAAGAACCGAGGAACCGAGCTGGCGGACCGGTGGGTCGGGAAGCGGGCGCGGTTTCACACAACTAGACGGGCTAAAGATCACTATTAAAATAATAGAAAAATTATAAATGGGGGGATTCGAACCAAGACCATTACAAAATTATGTGAAAAGCAGACCACCCGACCAATTGATTCATATGTTTTTATGGTATAATATATTATATACATATAAATAATTACGTATATATAAAATAAACATCTATAATTAATATACATATCTATATAAAATATTAATTACATATTTTTAGATATATTATTATATTATCATATTAAATTATTTTTTTAAAATTTAAAGTTTATATATATTTTTAATATATATATACATCTATCTTTCAAATAAAATTTTCGTTCAATTTGGCACGACAGTGGCGGTCATCAACGTGGGTGTTTTAAACCGTCGCTCTTGAACATCCGACCTTATATAAGAAACTTCGTACACTTTTATGTTCAAAAGTAAAAAACTAGTTTTATTTTCATGATTGTGGTCTTAACCATTGTCATTCCAAAGCTCCATTATATTACTCCATCATAATACCGTTTTTGTCCAAAATCAACAGTGCAAAAATGTCACGCAAAATGAAGCTTTACAAGTACAGTAATAATGTATACATCATTTTATTTGTATCACAATATAATGATAATAAATTATTAATTTTTAGGTAAATTTATAAGATAATGATTATTTTTTTTATTTTCTAATATATATATGTATATATACATATATATGTAACGTTTCGAACCAGTTTAAACCGGTTGGACCAGTTCAAGCTTTAACCTTTCCCTCTGCCAGTTCATTGCCTGGTCCAGTTTTCAAAACCTTGAGGAAAACTATAAAAAAAATGAAAAATTATTACTTAAACATGACATAGAATTTTATAATTTTCACATATATAAAAATAAATTCTCCTAAATTTTTTAAAATTTAAAAACTAAGTAATGTGATGAATGAAAAGGGCATTGAGCTATTACAAGAATCAAAGACACTCTATAATCATCTCAATCTAAAATAAAAATCTAAACTACTACCTAAAAACTAAACCAATCAGTTTTTTCCTACCTTAATAAAAATAAACTTAGGCGCATAAATCAAAAGAACTTCATTTGGCATAACTTTTAGGTTTGGGTTTAAGGTGAGGATATCAAAAGGTAAACGTGAAGGTTTAACGCACACTTGAAACAAAAATGAGAGTGTGCAAAAACATGAATGCTAGCGAAATAAACCTTATTTTGACACACTTTTTCAAATATTTTACTTCATACATATTTTTCATTCATCATTTTTTTTTCATTTTTTCATTTTTTTTCTTCATGATTTTTCTCTTTTTTTTTTCTTTTGTAGCAAAATAATAACACATTAAAACTTCACCATTCTCATAAATAAGAAAACAAGCTAGCAAGATATGAAGCACTAAAATTTATCCGTGCAATATAGGTAGGCAATTTGACAGTGGTGAAAAATAAGTGGGGCTACAACAGGAATAGGACAAGAACAATGTGGCTAGTAATAGTTAAGATTTTATGAGTTGGAATGCAGAGGCTCAAACGATTCAAGAGGTGTCCTAAATCATTTTCATGCTTCTATGTGTATCTAAAGCAAAGCTTTGAAAAATTCGAAAGGCGCAAAACCAGGTAGAAAATAAAGAAACTTGACTTTTCATGAAAATGATTATAATAAGTGTGTAGATCGTTTCACATCCACTACACTTAACATAAGTTAACATTATAAAGATTTTTTTTAAATGAAAAAAAAGGATGATAGAATTTATATAAGAGAAAAATATAAAATGAAAATAATGAAACAATGCAAAATTTCAATAGATTTTTCATAAATAACATGCTACCTCTAAATAGAAACACTTCACGTGTAAACATATTACTCGCGAAACATAGTCAAAGTTAAAATTAGAAAACTTTATCTAGCTAAACAAGCAAACAGATGACTAAAAACTTGAAAACACCAAGTCGTAGTGTAATAATGACTATGCAAAAATTAACAAATTACAAAAGATTTTTAGGTTATCTATGTTTTTTTATTTTGCATATCATCTTTATTTTTGGTTTTTTTAGAATATGCTTAACTTAATACTTTGATAGCATAAAAACTTAAACATATATATATTCATTATTTTCATGGAATTCCCGAGGACTACCAAATGAGGGGTTCACAGCAGTACTAAGTTGTATGATGTGGTGAAATCTCAAACCTCCCTTTCCAAGAAATTAGATTTTTATTTTCTGTTTTTTTGGCTTTTTTTTGTTTTTCTATTTTTCTGAGAAACTTTAGATATTGTTTTTCAATTTTTAGAAAATATTTTATGTACTAAAGATGAGAAAACGTAAATATTTTTTTTGTTTTTATTTAATTTTTATAAATTTGCAAAGAGACCGACATTTTCACAAGACTTGAAGTAAATATTGTCCTCGGTGTTTGAAAAGAAGATAAAAAACAAAAGAAGAGTGAAAATAGACTAAAATTGTTAAATTAATTAGACAAAAATAGAAAAGAGAATTAAATATTAGGAAGATGAAAAGAAACTTTGTCTTGTTCCAACTCCTCACTAGGAAAGTACTACTTCAAACGATGGACATTAACCTTAAACTCACCTTTTTTCCTGGTGCGATAGAAGCACCATCTCGATATGGCCAAACCTCCATAACAATGAAGGGATCAGACCACCGAGATTTTAGTTTACCCGGAAAAAGATGTATGTTGGGTCCATTGATCCACATGACCCAGATTTACAAGAAGTCAAACAAGTTAATGACACACACAATAGTTGTATTTGATGTGTGTTTGAGTTTATGCATGCAGGACAGTTCCTATTAGACTGATTGGATAGGTGGACACCAAGCAAGCTGGTGGATAGGCAGGAATTTGCATAAGTCCACATGCATTGAGTGAAGCAAGCTCACTCAACGCCAAATGAAAGGGACAATGCTGGATAGGCTGGGAATCGCCTAAGTCCACAAGCGTTGAGTGAAGTCTATTCACTCAATGCCAGGTAAGAAAAATCATTGAGTATAGCTAGGTTAGTGTATGCCTAATGATTGGAAAGTTGAATATATGGCTATGGCCACAGACGTTGAGTGTAGTCTACTCACTCAACGCCATACAACAAAAAGATGTGAGACAGGCTGAGGCAGTCAAAGCCTAAGGAGAAACTGGCTGAAATGTGGCTAAGTCCAAAAGTGTTGAGTGAAGTCTATTGAAATTTATGTAGATATTTGAGTGAAGTCTACTCAATGCCATAAAGCATAAATCATTGAGTATATCTCAGACAGTCAATGCCACGTAAAGTTTTGTAGATATTTGACTAAGTCCACATGCATTGAGTGAAGCTTACTCACTAAATTCCATGTGAGAAAAATTATTGACTGAACCTTAGTCAGTCAGAGATAGTATTTCCAATAGAGGATTTTGTCTAAGGACAAAATCATTGAGTGAAGGCTGTTCACTGAACACCTAATCAACTGAGAATCTATCTAAGGATAGAGGCATTGAGTGAAGTCTACTAACTCAACGACATGTCAATATAATTGATAGATGCTGAAAGCGTTGAGTGAAGAAGCAACACTCAACGCTTCCCAAGTAGGACAAAGGGCTAAGTGCAAAAGCATTGAGTGAAAGTTGCTCACTCAACGCCAAGTGACTAGAATCATTTCTATATAGTATGCCATTAAGTGAAACCTACTCGCTCAACACCAAGAGACAGAAAGTTTGTTTAAGGCAAAAAATATTGAGTGAGGAAGACACACACAATGCTCTCAATGCCAAGGAAAAAGCATTAAGTGGACTCAACGCTATCAACGCTTAGAGTCAGAAAAACTTTCTAAGTGTTTTGGCATTGAGCGAAGCGTACTCACTCAACGCCTAATGACTGAAAACTTTTCTAAGTATTTTGGCATTGAGTGAAGGTTTCTCACTCAACGTCTAATGGTAGAGAAATTATTTTAAGTGTTTTGGCATTGAGTGAAGCTTAGTCACTCAACGACTAGTGACAGAAATATTATCTAAGTATTTTGGCGTTGAGTGATGGTTGCTCACTCAACGCATAATTACAGAAAATCTGTCTAAGTGTTTTGGCGTTGAGTGATGCTTACTAACTCAATGCCTATGTTAATGTTGTTTTATTTTGGCTAAGTCCACACATGGCTGGCGTCAGCATGAGTCAGCAAAACTCAACAAAGTCAACACAATTCAAATTTGTTATGGGAAAGATGGGGTAAGCCATTGATGATGCCAACAACCATCTTTTGTAGTATTCTACAAATGGAAGGTGGCAAATAACAATTAAGGTTGGGCCCCACAGCGCAAAGAGCCGTTGATCGACGAGCAATAAAAGGGAAAGATTGCCTGAGTCGACAACAAGCAATTAGGGTCTTCTGATTTCACATTTGCGGCTGAACATCTTCTTCTTCCTCGCCATTGCTGCCAAGTCTGAAGGTCCTGTCCAGTTTAGTCAACCTGAAAGAGAAAAGTGATAGTTGCTGCAATATTCATTTGCAACAGTAAGGTCACGACTGATTCCTGAAAGAGGAGAGACAAAGATTTATGCAAACTACTTCCAGCACAAGCAGCCCAGTACTAAAGACCTTGTCAACTTGTTGCTGTAAAGAAGATATGGCTGAAATCTGCACAGCCCAGAAAGACAGACAAAGAGCTTTTTCTCTGGTGTCTGATTGTTTCAAATCACTGTTAATTTCTGTCGGATCGTTTTGGATCTGAGTTGTAAGCCTGATCTATAAAGGCTGCTAGTATAGGATTCCTGCGAGACCTGTGCTATAAAGGCTGAGGTAGGATCCAGTTGGGGTCTGTGTAGTAGGGCATACTGCCTGAGCTCTAAGTTTTGAAGAAGACTGAGTGGTTCTGCGGGAATGTGTTGTAAGTGGAGTCGAGTTTTGGGGGTAGAGCCTTATCTAACACACTGTTAGAAGGGCGTAGAGGGACAGTGGATGTACCCAAACTCTGGGGAACCACTATAAAATGTATGTGTCGTCTGGTTGATGTTCATGAAAGCTTAATCTAACAAATCACCAAGCATAGCAATTAAGGTATAGGTCTAGATAATTAAAAAGAGACCTAAATCCTATTCACCCCCCCCTCTAGGTGTTAGCTGACCTTGAAAACAAAGTCTTTCAAGTGGTATCAAAGTGAGGTTGCTCTTTAAGGACTCAACATTTTGAGTAGATCTCTAAGGTCAGCAAGAAAATCTATCCTTATGGGTTCAGGAGTAAACTATAAGGAGCTGGGTGCCATGAAGGTTCCAATCTATAGGAAGGAAGGTTTTGGCTTCTAGAAGGAGAGGGTTAGGCTGTTCATGGAGGTAGTTAACCCTAGGATCTTTATCACAGTCAAGGAAGGGCATTTTAGCCCTATGAAAGTGTCAGTTGTAGATGCAAATATCCAGACACCCAAGACCTACTCTGATATGACAAAGGATGAAGTCATCCTTGACACCATGGACATGAGGGCACAAAATATAATAGTTAGTAACATAGATGTCTCCACCTTCCAAATTCTGGTACACTACAAGACTGCAAAGGAGATGTGGGACACACTAGTGTTCTACATGGAGGGTACAAAGGAAGTAAGAGACGGCAGAAAGTCCATGCTTAACCAGGAGTTTGAGGCCTTCAAGCAGAGCAAGACTGATAGCATAACTGAATGTTATGAAATATTCTTCAGTATTGTCAATGAGCTGAGGATATATGGAACTTAAAAGCTGAATGATTAGTTTCTCATCTCTCAAACTTGGGACTGTGATACTAAGATCTGTGCCATTAAAGTGGTGGCAAAGCTGACTGACACTCCACCAGCAACTCTGTTTGGGAAGCTGTTATCCTATGAAATGCAGCTGACATCCAGGAAAGAGGAGGATAAAGTAATCAAGTCTCAAGCTAAAGAGAAGAATGTGGCTTTCAAGGCTGAAGCCTCAAGAAAAATAAGAGACCAGCATATCAGACTGTTATATGTCTGATGAAGACTTTGTTGCCTTCTCTAGACAGTTCCGGAAGGTTATGAAGAAGAAACACTGGAAAAGTAGGCCTTCCTCCTCCTCTCATCCCAAAGAAGACTACTACAAGGGAAGGAATAAATCCTCTAAGGAAGACGAGTATGGTTCTAAACCCAAAAAACGTGTTTCATCTAAAGTTGTTTGTTATTGTTGTAGTAAGCTAGGGCATGTAATAGTTGACTGCCCTGTCAAAAGAAAGGAATCTAGTGAGAAGAAGGACCACAAGCAAAAAGGCAAGAAGGATAAACTCTTCATTGCTAAGAATAAAAAGAGCTGGACTGACTCTTCCTCATCAGAGTCAGAAGAGGAAGATAAAGATGAATCCTACATTGGGCTGTACTCTGCTGAAGTAGAAGCTGAAGAAGCAAACTTCATTGAGATGCTGGATTTTATTGATGAAGAAGCTGATGAAGATCATCCTGATGTCAGGATTGAAGTTAGGGCCCCTCTATCACTGTTAGATGGTGATACAGAGGTGGATGATGATGAAGAAGAAGACAGCGGATGCTATGACCTAATGGCTATGTTAGATGAAGTATCCAACTAGGATCAGCCTAGCTAATCAAAGGTACATTCTTAGTCCAGCCACTCCACCAAAACTGGATATGAAACCAGTCTTGATTCAGAGGCATCTAAATCATGTGATGAAGATGGGTCTGAATTAGAGGAAGATGTCAATTCAGTTATTAACAAATATGGTGTCTTGCTAAATGCTTTCATGAAAAGAAGGATGCTAACCAAGAAGCAGGTTAAGTCACCTTGCTGCTTCCAAGCCTGCAGAATTGCTGGATCAGAAAATAAAAGAAATCAGTGAGCTAGAAACTATTTCTTTCATTCATATAGGTATCACAGAGTACCAGGAAAATAGATTAAGGGACCTGGAAGTTCTGCTAGAGGGAGAGAAGAGAATAGTGGCTAGCTATTAAAAGCCCAGTTCAGTGCTTCCCTTGATAGACACTTTCTGCTCCCAAAAGGGTAAAGTGGGGTTGGGTTTCAAAGGAAGCACTAGTGTTGCCAATCCCAAAAGGAAGAGCAAAGCTCTAGTGCATCCAGTAGCCTCCAAGCCTCTTATTCCTTTCAGGAGAGTTCTTCTACCTTCTAGAAGGTATGATCAAGAGAGCATCCATGGTCACTGTAAGAATGTCAGATCCACTGGTGTGAACAAAGATATTCACTATCAGGGTGGAAAATATAGCAAGGGTGCAAGTGCCTTCAAGTCAGCCCGTGAGGAAATCCAAATGACCTATCTTAGACCATTTGTGTTTGGTGCAACAGCCCCTTCACTCAAGGGCAAAGCTGTAAACTATTCACAGAATTTTCCAACCCACTTTAATACCAAGGGAAAGTCTGTCAGTAGACCAGACTTGGGCATCTCTGAGGCCATCAAGAGTGTGCTCTCTGAAAGGAAGGCAGCTACTGGTAGGGCTCAATATATCCCAAGCACTTCTACTGCCAGACACTACACTAGTTAGACTAGGGCTGAGAAATAAAAGAGCAGGACTGCTGCTGCACATTCTAGACCAAGAGTTGTTGTCAACACAACCTCTAAACCAGCTCTTAAAAGAAGGTACAATAAATATAAGTGCTGGTGTTGTGGAAAATTGGGGCCACTATGTTATAGATTGTTGGCACAATACAAGTTTGCTAAGAGTAAGTTAGAGTTTATCTGTCAAAAGAGCTGCAGGTAGGCAAGTTTATTATCAGACTAACATGCCCCTAGGACCTAAAAAGAATTGAGGTCCTAAGGGTAACTGATTTATGCCTTGTAGGTTAGTCCAAGTGGCCATTTCCCTAAATGGTACTTTGACAGTGGGTGTTCTAAGCACATGACTGGAACAAGGAGCATGCTGAAGGAGTACACTCATATAAAGAATGGACCCAAAGTCATCTTTGGTGGTTCAGAAAGGGGAGTTACTAAAGGTTCTGCAGGCATAGAGGAGGTGATTGACAAGCTTACCATCAAGGAAGATGGTCCAGCAGTACAAGATAAGAGAAACGATGTGTGCTGTTCAGAGGGAGCTCAAGACTTATAAGTTGATGATGAAGAACACCCAGCTGAAGATAATGAAGAACAACTACCTGAAGTTAGATTGCCTCCTACTGTAAGGTATCTAAGGGATCATCCAGATCACCAAATCATTAGTGAGGCAAGACAAGAAGTACTGCATAGAAGTTTGAGTACCAACAGAACACTCTACTCAAGTTTCCTGTCACAATTAGAGCCCAAGAAGTTTGAAGAAGCAATAAAAGACCAATTCTGGATTGGAGCAATGTAGGAAGAACTAGACCAATTCAAGAGATGCAAAGTCTGAAAGATGGTTCCCAGACCTAAGGGACATAATGTCATAGGAACTAAGTGGATCTACAGGAACAAGTTAGATGAGATTTACATTATAGTCATGAACCAGGCTATACTGGTGGCTAATTGATAAAGACAAGAAGAAGAGATAGATTTTGACTAGACATTTGCCCCAATAGCCAAATTGGAATCAATAAGACTCTTCCTTGCATTTACTGTCTATCAAGGATTCAAAGTCTACCAGATGGATGTGATGTCAACCTCCTGAATGGGGACTTAAATGAGGAAGTATATGTAGAACAACCATCAGGTTTTGTTGATTCTAACTCTCTTGATTTTTTTATAGGCTTGGGAAGGCTCTATATGGGTTGAAGAAAGCCTCTAGAGCATGGTATGAGACTTTCTCTAGTTTCCTCATTGAGATCAAGTTTACAAGGGGGAAAATAGACAAGACCCTATTCCTAAGCGAATCTATGGGCAAGATTATCTTAGTCCAGATATATGTTGATGAAATTATTTTTGGATCTACTGATGATAACATTTGTAGGAAGTTTGCTAAACTTATGCAAGGGATGTTTGAGATGAGTAATATGGTAAGCTCATGTTAGACAGACTGATGATGGCTTGTCCATTTCCCTATCCAAGTTCAGCAGGAAGTTGATTAAGAAATATGGAATGGAAAATGCCTCCACCATGAAAACTCCCATGGGGATAAGTATGCCATTAAAAAAGATGAAGTAGGGAAACCTGTTAATGAAACTTTGTATAGAGGGATAACTGGCTCCCTTCTATACCTCATAACTAGTAGGCCTGACATCATGTATGCTCCATGTTGGGTATTGTATCCATAATAACCTAGATTTGTGTGAAGTCACTCTTGAACTAAGTTGAATTAATTATGTATTTGATGTTATTTTTTAGTTGGGTGCTTGCAGGTCATTATTGCTAAGTGTAGACCATTGTTAGTTTACAATGAGTCATTAAACATAAGACCATGCAATGTAATCCCTCATTGTGTGACCCATGGTATTGACTAATGTGCAACCTCTCTATTAGGATGCACTTCATTTTCAAGTACTAAAGCAATGGAAGAAAGGAAGGTTTGCTAGTTTTCAACAAAGAAGAATTAGTTTTTCAGACAAAACTTTACTATGTACTGTTCTCGAGAAGATGAAGTGTATTTCTCGAGAAGACTAAGTATAGTTCTCGAGAAAGCAAAGCTGTTCTCGAGAAACCTTAAGACTTCTCGGAAAATTCTCTGAAATAATGTTTATGTATTTTTCTCTAGAAAGCCCTAAAGAATTCTCGAGAAGCCAAATATAGTTCTCGAGAAAGCAAAGTAGTTCTCGAGAAGTCAAATTGTTTCTCGAGAAGCTAAATATTTTTCTCGAGACATCATGTTCCTTCTCGAGAAATCAGTTCTTCAGTTCAAAGAATTTTCTTAAGTATTTTCTCGAGACGGCTATGCCATTTCTCAAGAATGCAAATCCTTCTCGAGATATCATATGTCTTCTCGAGAAATAAGGTTGTAGAAAAATTCTTTTTAAACGGTGTGATGGGATTTTGATATAACCTAGTTCCTCATGATTAATCCACATGTATTCTCCTTAATGATTTCAGATTGTTAGATGAGGTCGTATAAGAAGTCCTTTTAGAGGAATCACTAACCATAATATTATTCTGAATCACAATCACAATTTCAAGATCGGGAGAAGTCGCACCGTCATCATCGTTCTTCATTGTCACTCCTCTATCGATGCAACAATTCCAAGAAGAACAGATTTGACAAATCATAGATTCAAGTTCGTCAAGCTTTGTTCTCCGAGTCTGTAGGAGTTTATTATCTCCGAGTTGTAGGAGCGTTGCTCTGAGTTGTAAGATTGTTGCAATCCGAGATTTAGTGAAGTAACCGATGGTAGCCGTGGTGCTAGATATGAGCGGTGAAAAGTGGACATACCCAAGATTGGGGAACCACTTTAAATTCCTTGTATCGTCTGGGTTATGCTTGATTATTTTCTTTGTCGATTAATCTCAAGTTTTTATTCCACAAAAGACACAGAACTCACCTATTCACCCCCTCTAGGTGATTTAGGTAGGCAACTAGATACTTCAATTGGTATTAGAGGGAGGTTGTTCACAAAAAGTTCACATCTTGAACAGATCTACTTCTATTTGTCATAATGATTGTCAAGCATGGACAGATCCAAGGACATTGCAAAGCTTCTGGTGTGCATTAAGGCTAACTTTCCTATGTGGAACGAGAGAGTCAGATTCTTCATCGAAGCTGTTAATCTCCGCATATTCTTGATAGTGGAAGAAGGCCCTCATATTCCCATGATAGCTTCCAATATCGATCCATCCAAGATGGTACTGAAGAAACTAATAGATCTCGACAAAGATGTGATTGCCCTTGTCTCTCAAGAGAAGAAAGCAAAGAGTATCTGATCGTACTCTTGGAAGGAACAGAAGAAGTAAGGGAGGAGAGAAGTTCCCTTTTGAACCAGAAGTATGAGGCCTTCAAGCAAGGCCCCAAGGATACAATAGATAATACATATGAGAACTTCTTCAAGGTCGTCAATGACCTGAAGAACGACGACCGAGTTTTCACAAATAAAGAACTAAATGACAATTTCCTAAGATCCTTAACTAAGGAATGGGACAATAATTTTTTTGCTATCAGGGAGTTTAGGAGACTGGCTGACACTGACCCCCAGAACCTCTTCGGGAAGCATATGTCCTATGAGCTTCAAATCAACTCCAGAAAAGTTGAAGAACTAGTGGAAGAGTCGCACTTCCACCGGATCCGTTGGAGTCGCACCGGACGGAGGATGCCAGCCACCTTCTTCGGAGTCACACCGGAGGAGGGAGGAGGTCGCCGGACAGCAAGAACACCACCTAGAGGGGCGGCGGCAGCAAGGGGGCAACCTCCAAGAGGGGGCGTCGGGTTGGGGGCTTCACGCCAAAGGTGGGGGCAGCAGCCTCACGATTCTTCTTGTCTTCCTTTTTTGCCTCCTCACATCTCTAAACTTAATTCTATTATATAATAAATACCACTCAATCTTCTCCACACATCAAAGAAATAAAAAACTCACACTCTAAATGTTAGAAGCAGCCCAAAACTGAAATTATACAACACTTAAATAGTTATAATTTATATATTTTTATTCTTTGATTGGAATAAAAATATATAAACATATATTTTAATTATGGTAGATAAAATCCATAAAATGAGCGCATCAACTGTGTAGAAGACTTGACACGGCGATGGTGGTGGAATTTCGCGGCAACGTCCGTCATAGTCTTCAAATGTAAGGTTGCGGCGATGATCACAATAACGCGTCGAGTCAGTGCCATCAAAGAACCGGTCACGAGCATATGGCGGGACATCGTCGCCATCAATCCTCCCCCTCTCAAAATCACTCATCACCGATGAGTGGGCCGGGAGAGGAACAAGGTCGAAGGTAGCATCAACCTGCAGGAAATCTGGCTCGGGAATCCATATCGAAGTAGGGCGGTCATCACTCGTCACAGTAAACCTATCAAACAGAACAACAACAGCGAAGCTTTCGAGCAACCTCGAAAGGGTGGCAATCAAAAGAATAATAACTAGAATCTGACCATCCGGCGCAAGAACCAAAGAATCCTTGTGGAAGATAGACACAGAGGAAATCTCACTCCCCAACCCAAGAGAACATATTGTGGGAGAGAGAAATGACAAAGAAGGCCACTCAGGTGGAAAAGCGACATTCAATAATAAATCAGAAAAATGAGAAGAGGTGAAACACCCCATGCATTGTAAAAATCCGAAAGAAAAACATCAAATCCAAAATTGTGCATAACCATGGACGGGTTGATGTTCCGAAGTGCTAAATCATTGACGGTGTCCGTAGACATCCGCGCGGGGAATGACCAGACTAACTCCAAATCGCCAACTTTAGTATAAGACGCACTCGGTAGAGAATGGAAGTGCATGCGGCATAACACAAAGTGACTAGCTAAAGTCATAGACATGTGTAGGCGAAAGTCGTAAACAGGTGGAGTAAAAATATGTGCAACTGAACTGGACAAGTCAGCACGTCGTGAAGATTCTATGTCAAGGGGCATAGTCGCCAAGGAATCATACACGGTCGCAAACGAAGTCATATCCGCAGACGGACACTCAGAGAAGCGGTCAATCATAGGTAGGGCGTAGCCAAATCTACGAGGTGTGGTGAAAAGACCAAATATGAAAGCTAGCAACTCACTAATACCTATCCCACGAATCATGTCCAATGGAGGTGCGAATAACGACGACCAAAGTAAGTGAATCGGACCAGACAAAACAAAGTTATGTCCTTAGGAGTCTGCTAATCGAGCCAAAGGATCAGGAGGGAGGGTCGGAGAAATTGAACCCGGGAGAAATTCAAAATCATATTGAATTTCAAGAAACGATGACAACATCAAAGAAGGCTCATCCGAGTTTACACCACTAAAATCATCCAAAAGTACAACTCCCTCGCTAGGTAATTCGTCCAACGCACTAGGTACATCATCCAAATCAGAATCCGTAGACGTTTCAGAAACAGGCTCGGGAGGCTCGGAGGTACGCTCTAACAGGACCACGACCGTAGTTTGAAAAGGGCACACATAAGGGTTATGGCCAAACAATCCAATAACATTGCGAGTAATAATTGTGTGGCAATCCTCACTGACAGGAATACTCACATCGAGCTGGTCATCCTCAGAATCAAGAGATATCACATCTACATCAGAATCCTTAGGGGTATCATTCACAATCTCAGTTGGCTCAGACGTCGAAGCTAAAAGAGCCAAAGCCCTAGGCGTTGCGGGGCACGCCACGGCATAGTGGCCAATCACTCCACAAGTGTAACATGTAGCGTTCTCCTTGCAAAACGTATCTGTCTGCCTATGCTTAACCTGTGGAGTTATAGCATTCCTAGTAGTGACAGCGACAGGTGGCGGGACAGAGGACCTAACCTTCTCCTTCTCCCTAAAGGTAGGTGTACGTGTGCTCGAAATAGTTAGATCACGGTGGAGCAAGGATCTAGCGGGAGGCTCATAGTCACTCCTATGATCAAAAACGGGTCTAGTGCCCTGTCGTGCCGAGGTGAATGTGTCGAGTGTATTGGCTTGCAGGTAAGTGGGGTCAAAGTGAGTCGTGAGTATATTACGCATTTGCGGCCATGTGTGTGGAATGTCACCAACACGATGCTCCTCATTTAACCAAAACATTTTGGCACGACCTTCTAAGTTCGCGCGAGTAACGACAACCTTTTGGAGGTCGTCCAAGTGGTGCCTAGCAAAATAACACTCCATTTTCGCTAGCCAATCGCAAAAAACTTTTGGGTGTCCGTGGCCGTCAAACGTAGGCACATCTAGCCTAATGCGAGGAGTGTGCTGATGGAGGGGTGGGTTTTGGAAACCATGAGAGAACGATTGGGTCAAAGTGGTGAGTGTCGTGTTTAAGTGAGCAAGTTGAGTGGTGAGATCGCGTTGGACGGCCGCGAGGTGGGCTTGTGTGACTTTCCCATTATTGGGAGTGTCGTCCATGCTATGTGATGGGGGTGACTGCGAAAAATATACGTTTCCGGAATGTGTGTGCATAAAGGGAAAGAGACGCGGGAGGACCGGCAAAGATTAAGAAATCTTTGCGACGAAGTCTGATACCAAATTGATGTAGCACGGGTTACCTCTTGCGCACAATTATCAAATATTTGTGTGAGTGCGACATTTCATCAAACACTAGGCGTGCGATTAATGTGATTCAACCACATACATTAACAACCCAAATGGAGATAATCCGAAATAAAGGAAATGATTCAAACAAGTCCAAATCAGCCCCAAAATAATATAACACAAAGGTATACCAAACCCCTTGAATCAAGAGAGAAATCTAGGGTTGATTCAACCCGATTTCGCAAGCGTTCAAGAGATCTACCCGACCCAAAGATACACGAAGAAATCCGGACAATATGATATTTTAAATTCAGATTTTTTTGCAATACAAAATCAATCAACTTTCTAGATTAAAAATAGAGTCTACAAATCCACCAAATTCTCACAACATGAAAAAGAAACACACAAGAGATAGGGAGAGAAATTACCCACAACCAAAGAGAAGAAGACACAAAGATAACTAGTGGAAGAGTCGCACTTCCACCGGATCCGTTGGAGTCGCACCGGACGGAGGATGCCAGCCACCTTCTTCAGAGTCACACCGGAGGAGGGAGGAGGTCGCCGGACAGTAAGAACACCACCTAGAGGGGCGGCGGCAGCAAGGGGGCAACCTCCAAGAGGGGGCATCGGGTTGGGGGCTTCATGCCAAAGGTGGGGGCAGCAGCCTCACGATTCTTCTTGTCTTCCTTTTTTGCCTCCTCACATCTCTAAACCTAATTCTATTATATAATAAATACCACTCAATCTTCTCCACACATCAAAGAAATAAAAAACTCACACTCTAAATGTTAGAAGCAGCCCAAAACTGAAATTATACAACACTTAAATAGTTATAATTTATATATTTTTATTCTTTGATTGGAATAAAAATATATAAACATATATTTTAATTATGGTAGATAAAATCCATAAAATGAGCGCATCAACTGTGGCGAAGACTTGACACGGCGATGGCGGTGGAATTTCGCGGTAACGTCCGTCATAGTCTTCAAATGTAAGGTTGCGGCGACGATCACAATAACACATCGAGTCAGTGCCGTCAAAGAACCGGTCACGAGCATATGGCGGGACATCGTCGCCATCAGCCTTGTTTAAAATAATTTTTTATTTTAAAATTGGTAAAGGCGGCGTAATCGATGAAAGGGGAAGAGGGGTCGGAGGTGATATATGTACCTGAGGGTCGGTCCGTTTTGGATCGACCACCTCCTTTCCTCTACGGAGGGTTATAGCATTGGCGTTCTCTCGCGAATTGGGCTTCGTGTTTCCCGGCAGTGCCCCGAGCGTGCGCTCGGACATCATCCTCGCCAGCTGTCCAACCTGTTGTTCGAGAGTTTTTAGCGATCCGGTGATGTTCCGGATATTTAACTCGTTGGACGCAATATACTTCGAAAAATTTTCCTCCATCGAGGAGGGTTTTGGAAGAGGAGGATGACGCAGAAATCCGGGCGCATAAGAAATAGGGGGACGCTGAGCATTATTCGGGTTGCTCCAAGAGAAATTGGGGTGATTCCTCCAACCCGGATTATAGTTATTACTATAAGGGTTGTTGTTGGGGTTGAAGGAAGGACGACCCGAATTTCCCATGAAATCCACGAACTCTTCAGCCACGCAGATGTTAGGGGGAATAAAACAAGGCGGAGTGGAGGAAGCAGCAGACATCTCTGCCCCCTGCTTTGTTAACCTTTCAACTTGAAGGGTTAAAAGAGCAGTGGCATCCACTTCAAAAAGACCAGCCGCCAGCTTTGGGCGTCCCCGCGGGATGTTCCATTGATAGGCGTTCATAGCCATCTCTTCGAATAAAGCCTGGGCGGCCTCGGGGGTTTTGTTGTTTAGTGTATTCCCAGCAGCCGTGTCAATCATTTGACGCGTCTGAAAATTAAGCCCATTATAAAAAATTTGAACTTGCAACCACGTTGGCAGCGCGTGGTGCGGGCACCGACGGAGGAATTCCTTAAACCGTTCCCAAGTCTCGTATAGAGACTCAGGATCGTTTTGCACAAAAGAAGAAATGTCCGCCCGTAACTTTGCAGGTTTTGCGGGCGGAAAGTACTTCGTTAGGAAGCGCTCCGTCAACTCAGCCCACGTGGTGATACATCCTCGCGGGAGGGCATTCAACCACGTCTTGGCTTTGGACTTAAGGGAAAAAGGAAATATGCACAAGCGAATGGCGTCATCAGTGACGCCATTAATCTTGAAGGTGTCGCATATTTCCAAAAAGTTGGACAAGTGGACATTCAGGTCCTCATCCGGCAGTCCATCGAACTGCACGGCGTTTTGGACCATTTGAATGACACTCGACTTTATTTTAAAATTATTATTCGCCACCGCAGGGCGAACAATACTAGACCCAGTATTGTCCAGGTTAGGCCGGGCGTAATAAGACATAGTACGCTCGGCCGCCGGGGCAGGGTTAGTGGCGTCCATAACTACAACAGAGGGTTCACCGATAGATTCTTCGGGGTCTAAAGAAGGAATTCGGCGTTGAGCTCGAATACGCGCAAGGGAGCGTTCGATCTCAAGGTCGAAGTCAAAATCTTCAAACTCGGAGGGTTGTCCACGGGTCATATACCCAAAGAGAAAAACAAATAAAACAAAATAAACTCTCCTTTTTTATTTTATTTAAAATAAAGTTTTTAGTTTTTTTTTAGTTTTTTTTTTGTTTATAAAAAATAAGTAAAAGTAATAGACTCCGGAATTCGAAATAGCAACTCGAAGAAGAGTCCCCGGCAACGGCGCCAAAACCTTGATGTCAAAGTTGACTTCCGGCTGGACACATGTCGGTCTCGCGTTGGTCACGCCCCTGGTCACCGGCATGACGGTGGGCATGTCAGCGAGGTAGAACTGGGTGCGGGTTGCGCCGAAAGTCGCCGCGCGGGTCTTGTCGAGCCAGGTGTAATGGTCACGCCCCAGGTCACGGGCGTGACGCTGGGCGTGTCGGTTGGTGTCGACACTCGACAATCGTCGAGCGGAAAGTGTCGAGTTGAAATCGTCGAGCTGAGTTTGAGTCACGCCCTAGGTCACGGGCGTGACTCTGGGCGTGTCACGGGTTCGATGATCGTTGAACAGAATTAGTCGAGTGGAGTGGACACGGGCTTCTGTCACGCCCCGTGTCGGGGACACGGGCGTGTCGCCAGGCGTGTCAAGCTTTTACTTCAGAAATTTACAACTTCATGGGATTTTGAGTTGTCACGCCCTGGTCACGGGTGTGATCAAAAT
Organism: Platanthera guangdongensis; assembly: GCA_039583875.1. NCBI lineage: Eukaryota > Viridiplantae > Streptophyta > Magnoliopsida > Asparagales > Orchidaceae > Platanthera > Platanthera guangdongensis. The sequence continues at coordinate 24,343,542 of CM077159.1, forward strand.
AACACGGGCGTGTACTGCCCAATTTTAGCAGATTTTGGAATTTTTCTGAAAAATAAAATAAAACAAGTTAGTAGTAAATTTACAAGAATATGAGCTTTTTATTGAACAAAAATAAGTAAAAACGATGAAAATAAATGAAAACGACTAAATTAATGTGCACAAAAATACGTATATTTACAGTTCATCAGCATGACCAGGCCCGTGCCAGCCAGGTCGACGTTTTGCGCTCAACGTTCGTCGAAGCCAACAGGGACACGCCCGTGCTCAATGATTCGACACGCCCGTGTCAGCCCGACAAACTGCCGCCGATGACTCCCGAAGTCAACAATGCCTTTAATAGCCGCACGACATGCCCACCGTCACGCCCGTGACCGGGGGCGTGACCGCCGTGTTTTCAACCGCAATGTCAAATCCGTCACTTCACCGAATTCTGCTGTTTAATAGTGCTGACACGCCCACCAACATGCCCGTGTCATAGGGCGTGTACTGGGAAATTTTTGCCTATAAAGAGGCAGCTGCTGTATGAGTTCAGGGTTTCAATTTTTGAACCATTTTGTTGACTAGGGCTGCTGTTTGGAGTTTGCTTAGTGTTATGTAAGGATCCCCCCTCTCCTTTTTAAGTATGTATGTTTGAGCTCTTGTAATCAACCCTTTTTTGTAATAAAAATCGTCATTATTTCATCCTTACATGCTTTGAAATTTCTCCAAAAAGCCTCCTTTTCATCAATCTTATGTACTTTTATTTTCATTTTCATGGTGCGTGTGTTCGTGTATGAGCTTAAAATTGCGAAATTTATGTTTTAAAATGAAAACCTTTTTATTTTACTTCCATTTTTATCAAATTTCTAGTCGTTACTATGGCCATTTTTTTATCATATTCTTTAAAGAATCGGTTAGACTTAGGGTTTTACTTTCATTTTCTGTTTTTACACCTTTTTAACCCGATTTACAAAGCTTTAGAAATAGATAATGCGTTATTATAATTTTTCAAGAACTTAGAATTTTTGCAATTACAAAAAATATTTTCGCTCGAACAATTTTTATTTTCACTTTTTATGCATTTCTATCAAAATCTAACGGTAAAAATGTAAACGTTTTAATTTTTCGGGCACTTACCTTTCTCACTTTAATTTGAAAACTTTTTGCTCAAACAATTTTTATTTTGCCTTTTTATGCATTTCTACTACATTCCAGCGGTAGAAATGCAGTCATTTTAATTGTTCAATAACTTTGTTTTTCTCAATTATTTTAGCACGAGTGTGTGCGTGTATGAGATATTTTTCAGCTTTTAAGTTAATTTATGTAAGTGTGTGTGTGTGTGTTTATTTATGTCGAGTGCGTGAGTAGTTACTTTCAAGTAGAGTGCGTGTGTTGTTTTTTATTTTTTCGCCTACTCATTTGAGTTAATTGGCTGGATTTTATTCAAGTAGAGTGCGTGTGTTGTTTTTATTTTTCCGCCTACTCATTTGAGTTAAATGGCTGAATTTTATTCAAGCAAGTGTTTGTAGCTTTTGTTTTTCCGCCTACTCACTTGAGTTAAATGGCTGGACTGTATTTTCAGTCCTACTCATTTGAGTAGGACTTGTAATTTTCATTCTTTATTTTTCCGCCTACTCACTTGAGTTAAATGGCTGGATTTGATTTTCCGCCTACTCGCTAGGATTTAAATGGTCGGACTTTATTTTGATGTAAATATTTAAGAAAGCCCTGTAACCGCATTTATTTTCTCCTACTCGTTTGAGTAGGACTCGCTTTCATTTCAGTCCTACTCGTTTGAGTAGGACTTGCAATTTTCAGCTTTTATTTCCCGCCCCCACTCGTTTGAGTGGGACCTGCAAATTTCAATTATGCAATTTTCAGCTTTTATGTGTAACTTAGTTTTATTTCTGTCTCTTGTTATATGTTTGAATGAGTGCGGGTGTGTTTAATTATAATAATTTTCTAATGTTAGGGTATTTTACTTTTCTTCTTATTTTCTTTATAACCTTTCAGCGAATAGTTTAGAATGCTCGCATAACCAAACATATAAGCTATCCCCATTTCGATGAGTGGCTAATTGCTTTTAGCCCTCATTATCGAAGAGCTTTGGGATATAAAATGTTTTAAATAACCAAATGTCTAATTTTTTGATTTAATTAAAAAACTTAAGGTTTACCCTGGGTTAACGACGCGTAGAACCACATATCGATGTGTGGGCTCTATTTCTGTTATCCATACGCTAGCTAGCTAAGAGTCCGTGCGTATGGATAGATCACCCCTGGGTAAATTGTAACGCCCTGAAACTCAAAAGAGCGACGGGGGACGTTTTGGGCCAGTTTTGGGTTCTGGCAGAAGGCACACGGCCTGGGACACGGGCGTGTCCTTGGGCGTGTCAAGCTTGTGTCGACACTCAGCCGGTGAAGTCGACATTTTGGTCTCAACATTGTGTCAAGACTGGGCACACGGCCTGCGACACGGGCGTGTCGCAGGGCGTGTCGACCCGTGTCGACACTCAGCCCGCGAAGTCGACACTCTGCGCTCGACGAAGTGTCGAGACATGGCACACGGCCTGTGACACGGGCGTGTCGCAGGGTGTGTCGACCCGTGTCTACACTCATCCCGGGGAGTCGACGAATTTTGCTCGACGATGTGTCGAGACAAGGCACACGGCCTAGTACACGGGCGTGTCCAAGGCCGTGTCATCAGGTCGACGATCTTCGCTCGACGAAGTGTCGAGTGTCGAGACTGTGTACACGGCCTGGCGCCCAGGCGTGTTGAGGTAGACTGGGGCAAGGACACGGGCGTGTCCTAGAACCCGTGCAGTGCTCGGGTTGTTTTCGGGATAAATTGATGGGGGTACACGGCCGGCCACACGGCCGTGTCAGGTGGAACACTGTCATGTCAGGTCGAACACGGGCATGTTCGATGCCCGTGTGTTGTTCCAAGCGCGTCGATTTTGACGGTGAATGAGGCATATGGCCCTGGACACGGGCGTGTGCCAAGCCGTGTTCGGTCTAGATTGGACATTTCAGTCCCGAATCAAAGCCATTCGTTTCTTTATTTAGTGATCTAACGGCTGGGGGTTGTTCTTGATGGGATATACTCGGGATTGGGCCTTAGAAACCCTCACTTTTTCATGAGTTGTTATCTTTCTAAAGCTTAGAGAGAGAGGAGAGCCAAGGAAGGAAGAAGAAGTTATATCCGGCCATTGGAGGAGCTTCGAAACTCCAAATGGAGAGCCAACTCCGGATCCACGGAGACGAAGAGAGTGTGGTGCTTTTCATCCGCTTACTTTTCCATGGCGCCAAAGAGGAACGCTAGGGTAACGATCCTCTTCTTGAGCATGTTAAGCTCTACTTCTTTTACAAAAGGGAAGCCCGCTCTCGCGAGTTTGCGGTGAGTTGGAGGCGTTCCTTCGGGTAGACATGAATAGTTCCCGTTGTTAGAGTTCGTAAGCGAGAACGGACATAGGCATGATGTGTGAAGCCTACCCAGACATGTTGGTCTGGATCGGTGATGTTGAATTGCATAAATGCCGGAGATGACTCCGTGCGATTGGTTGTTTTTCGGGTTTTCTACACGGTAGATTGCAACAGGGAGCCTTGGGGACTAACCCTAAGGTGCACCCGGAAAACTGGGCGGATGTGTGATCTTGCCAACATGGAGGCCTGAACATAACCGAGTTATGTGAAATTTTGTGACGAAAATGGGACTCGGGAGAAGTTTGACCTGCGCATATGGGTTAAATTGTCGTTGCGAAGTGAGCACGTGTTAGATGGAACCATACCCATTTCTATGTCGTTCGGTTAAAGATACCTAAGGTTACGTGGCACTTGCCGTTGGCATAGATGAGGGTCTTCGGCGGTCTATGGCTTAAATTGTCGTGACACATGCCGGGAAGACAAATTGCTCATATGTTTAGCTGTCAAAGTGACGGTGGTGGGTCTGGAATGTCTATGGCTTTAACTAACGTGACATCGACCGGTTCACCGATAATGTGCCCTGAGTGTACGGGGTGTGTGGCCGTGTGAGCATACGCCTGTGATGAAATGAATATTATTATATTGCTCGCTTGTGCTAATAAAATTACAGGGAAGGAGCATCACCGCCCCGAGTTGGGGGCGGGATCGTTATAATTTGGTCAGCATTGCTAACCGTTGCCTTTTTGTTTGTCACCGTGCGGTGGTTATATTGCTTGCAGGTGCTGCTGGACCAAGCGGTCAATAGCGGGCTAAAGCCCAAATTACAAAGCCGGCCCTTGAAGGCCTATTTGGAGTGTTTACTGCTTTATTCATGTATGACTGGCCTGCGTGTCGTGGTTTGTAAATCATGTAACATTAAGTAAACCATTTGGTAAGGCCTTAAGGCCAGTACAGGTGTATGTACTTCGTTTCTGGTTGGCTATTTTAGTGGACATTCATGCTTTAGTGCTGGGTTCTTTATTGCAACTTATATAAACTGCTTCTGCTAGAATGCTCTGTGTAGGACGTTATGATTAGTTGTATGGTTTCCATTGAGTAACCACCCGGTCTGTCTGTAGTATATGGCGTCGGGCCCCGGCCGGACCTACTGCTATATGCTATGCAACGGATAGGGGGTGTTACAATTTGGTATCAGACTACTGGTTTTGGTCGGGCTTCAAATGAATTCGTGGGCGAATTCCTTTTAAGGGGTGGTGAGCACATGTGTGTGCGTCATCGTTATAACAGTAAAAGAACCCATGAATGTCCACTTAGGAATGAAATACACGTGTTTGAGGAACCTGCATGTTCCTATAATTGCTGTTTGCAATTTTATTTGGTCGCTTAACGGTGTTTTGTACCACTATAGGTGACCGGAAGCGGTGCTGGACCGCCAGAATGTCCTGTTTCTGAGGAGCATAGTGCACCCGGTGAGGTGTTTGAGACTCCTCCTTCGTATGAAACCGTTAGAAGTATCGTAGAAGCGGTGTTCGTTGTGACAGGTGCACAGCTTGGAAGAAATGTACAACCCTGTGCCCCTGTTGTGGCTTCAACACTGGTTGGCGTGATGGAGCAGATGACCTTTGGTAGACCATCGGGGCAGCAGCTGAATATGCACTTAGTGCAGGGAGCGCACACAGTTGCGGAATATTTGCAAGCATTTCTTATGATAAGCCGCTACCCATGCTTCGAGTTGGACAATGAGCAAGCTACAGTCGATAGATTTTATAATGGCCTGCGCGCCGAGTTACGAGTTCTACTGCTAGGACCAAAGTTATTGGGATTCCGAGCCTTGGTGGAATCAGCTATATCCTTTGAGGCAGATTTGAGGAAGACCCTCCCGATGCCAGCGACCATGGTATCGAACTATGCAAGCCCCATAGGAGCTGCATCCGGCAGAATGCTGGAGAAAGGGGCTATGACATCGACTAGCAAAGCTACTTACACATGTTTTACTTGTGGAAAGAAACGGCACTTTGCCCGAGACTGTTGGAAAGGTGCTCAGAAGGCCAAGAAAGCTATGACAGGAGCAGTCAAGGACTTTAGTGCAAAGGAGACGGCATTCAAAGTGTCGAACACCTCAAAGTCTGTATATTGAAAATGGTATAAGAAGCATAGGACTTCGGGTCCAGCTCCTTCTGGTGCTTCTGGGGCGACGACGGGTCAGACCCCGGGCACATGTTTCAACTGCGGGGAGCCGGGGCATTATGCCCGTGAGTGCCTAAAGCCCTGGAGGAAGCACGCCGTCGTAAGGGCAGGTATGGTTTAAATATAGTTTTGCCTTAAATACTTGTCGCCCTTGTGCATGTTAGCTTAGAACTACTTGTGCTAAGCTTTGTTACGACTTTACTTTATCTGCGAGAGCACCGTTTTTTTAGGGAGCTTTGCATTCCTTTATTAGGAATTATATTGTGCATCGGAGTACCTCCTTTGATAGTAAGAGACAAATTGGATGCGTTATAGTCCAATGGTGCTCATTGTGCGCGGGTAGAATTTGTTGCGCTTAGTTTTGGATTGGGAATCAGGAGTTCGATCTGCAAGCATCATTACTTCCGTTGGTGGAGTTCGACGTTATATTTGGCATGGACTGGCTCTCGGAGCAGTAAGCCTATATAGATTTTGGTAGCAAGGAAGTCAAGTTGGGAGCAAGTCGTGAGACGACCTTTACGGGCTCGAAGAGGTCGAGCAAGACGTTGGTGTCTGCTCGGATCGTGGTGGTGCAGAGCTGTTCTGTACACTAGTGGAGGTTGCAAAGTCGAAGCCCGTGTTGGTTAATATTTCATTGGTATCGGAGTACCCTGATGTGTTCCCTAGAGATCTTCCTGGAGCCCCGCCTCAACGGGAGATAGATTTCATGATTGAGCTAGTACCAGGTGCAAAGCCGGTGTCACGCTCTCCTTATCGGCTAGCGCCTAAGGAAATGGCAGAGCTGAAGGTGAAACTTCTAAAAGTTGTTGGAGCAAGGGTATGTGCGTCCAAGTCCTTCGCCTTGGAGCGCACCGACCCTCTTCATTAAGAAGAAGAACAGAAGTTTGAGTCTATGTATTGATTATCGGGAGCTCAACAAGTTAACGAAAAAGAACAAGTACTCAATCCCAAGGATTGATGATCTTTGTGATCAGTTGGTCGGGTTAATGGTGTACTCTAAATTAGATAAGGGAGAGTGATATCTCTAAGATAACGTCCAGTATAGGATACAGGCGTTACGAGTTTACGGTCATGCCGTTTGGGCTGACTAATACGCCATCAGTGTTCATGGATTTGATGAACAGGACCTTCCGGGAGTACTTGTACCATTTTGTGATCGTCTTCATCGACGATATTTTGGTGTACTCACAGAGTAAGGAAGATCACTTCAAGCATCTTCTTTTGGTTTTGGAGACGCTAAGGAGGAATCAGTTGTATGCCAAGTTCTCGAAGTGCGAGTTTTGGTCATTCTCAGTGGCATCCTCGGTCTTATAGAGAGTGAGGAAGGCATTGCAGTGGATCCGGCAAAGATTGTTGCGATGCGGGAGTGGCCTGAGCTTTCTACGGTAGCGGGAGTCCGGAGCTTTCTGGGGCTTGCCGGCTATTACAGGCGCTTCGTTGAGAACTTCTCGCGGATAGCGTTACCCCTCACTACTTTGACGAGGAAGGAGCAGAAGTTCTTTTAGACGCCAGAGTGCGCGCGAGCTTTTGAGGAGTTGAAATGTCGGTTGACCACAACGCCTGTGCTGACTTCGCCGAGTTGGACTGAAGGCTATGAGATTTAATAGCGATGCTTCGGGCAGCGGTTTGGGTTGCGTGCTACTGTAACACGGAAGTGTAATAGCTTATGGCGCGAGACAGCCAAAAGTACATGAGAGGAACTATCCGGTCCATGACTTGTTGTTAGCGGTCGTGAGTTTTGCCTTGAAGCTGTGGAGGCATAATTTTGTACGGTGTGAAGATGGATATCTACGCCGGTCACAAGAGCGTGAAGTATCTGATTGATCAGAAGGATCTGAATTTGCGGCAACATAGATGGATGGAGTTCTTGGGAGACTATACATTCAAGATCCACTACATGTCGGGTAAAGGTAATGCGGTTGCAGACGCATTGAGTTGCCGAGATCCAGCTCAAGCCAATTGGCTATCGGTGCATGATGAGCGGTTGGTGCAGGAGTTGGAGGCATTGAAGATTGTTTGTGTGGATAGGCAATCAAGTGCTGAAGCAGTTCTGAATTGGACTGAAGTCCAATATGACCTGGCTGATCGGATTCGGCAGGCTTTGGATATGGATGTCCATATGAAGCAGTTAATGGTAGAGGCTCTGGATGGGTCAAATCCCCAATTCGTTGTGGAGGACGGATTGCTGTGGAAAGACGGTCGTCTGTGCGTCCCAACTGTGGGCAATCTGTGGGTGGAATTGTTGTACGAGGCACACCATACCAAGTACTCGATTCACCTGGGGAGCACGAAGATGTACCGCGATGTAAAGAAACTGTTTTGGTAGCCTGGTATGAAGAAGGATGTGGCGCTCTACGTAGCAAAGTGCCAAACTTGCGCCTTGGTGAAGGCGGAGTGCCAAAAGCCGGGAGGAGTTTCTTAAGTCCTTGCCTATTCCGGAGTGGAAATTCGACGACATTTCTATGGACTTTGTGCACGGTTTGCCAAGCTCGAAAAAGGGGAACGACGCCATTTAGGTGGTCGTGGATCGGTTAACGAAGGTGTCGCATTTCATTCCGCATAGGAAGGATGATCCGGTGGAGAAGTTGGCAAAACTGAATGTGGATAATATAGTATGGCTTCACGGTGTGCCCCGTAGCCTCGTGAGTGACCGAGTTGGGCGGTTCATGTCCAATGATTGGAGGCTTGTGCAACAAATGTTGGGAACAAAGTTAAAATTTAGCACAGCCTTTCATCCGCAAACGGATGGGCAAACCGAGAGGGTCAATAGAACTATGGAAAGCATGCTCCACATGTGTGTCTTGGACTTTGGATAGCAATGGGAAGTCCATCTTTACATGGTAAAAGATGTCGCACGCCATTGTCTTGGCTAGAAACGGGAGAGTCAAAGTTGTATAAGCGATTAGTAGTGGAGGATGCTACTCCTTTGGTGAGAACCATTCGGGAGAGGTTGCTTATCGCTCAGGATCGGCAAGAGAAGTACTATAAGGCCAAGCACATGAACGTGGAGTTCGCTGTGGGCGACTGGGTGTACTTTTAAAATATCAAGCCATTCAAGGGTGTCTCGTGGGTGCGGTGATTGAAAAAGCTAAGCCCAAGGTACCTTGGGCCGTTTGAAGTTCTGGAGTGGGTATGTGAAGCAGCCTATCAATTGAAGCTTTCAGTGGAGCTTAGTGGTCTACATGATGTATTCCATATTTCGGTGCTACAGAAGGCGGTGCAAGAGCCTACACGAGTGATCGCGGTCGATCAAGCACCGGTTGTTAGTGGGTTGATGACAAAAGTAAAGCCCATGCAGATTGAGGACTCGAAGGTCAAGCGGCTACGCAATAAAGAGATCAGGATGGTCAAGGTCCGGTGGGACAATTGCGGTCGTGAGGAGCTCTCTTGGGAGCGAGAGCAGACTATGCTTGACGAGTATCCGGAGTTGTTCCGCTCAGGTACAAATTTTGGTTTTGTACATGACTTTCCTTTTCGTGGACGAAATTCTTTTAAGATGGGGAGAGTTGTAACACCCCGAAACTCAAAAGAGCGACGGGGGACATTTTAGACTAGTTTTGGGTTCTGGCAGAAGGCACACGGCCTGGGACACGGGCGTGTCCCAGGGAGTGTCAAGCTTGTGTCGACACTCAGCCGGCAAAGTCGACATTTTGGTCTCGACATTATGTCGAGACTGGGCACACGGCCTGCGACACAAGCGTGTCGCAGGGCGTGTCGACCCGTGTCGACACTCAGCCCGCGAAGTCGACACTCTGCGCTCGACGAAGTGTCGAGACATAGCACACAGCCTGCGACACGGGCGTGTAGCAGGGCGTGTTGACCCGTGTCAACACTCGTCCCGGGGAGTCGATGAATTTTTCTCGACGATCTGTCGAGACAAGGCACATAGCCTAGGACGCATGCATGTCCAAGGCCGTGTCGTCAGGTCGACGATCTTCGCTCGACGAAGTGTCGAGTGTCGAGACCGTGTACATGGCCTGAAGCCCAGACGTGTTGAGGTAGACACGGGCAAGGACACAGGCATGTCCTAAAACCCGTGCAGTGCTCGGGTTGTTTTCGGGATGAATTGATGGGGGTACAAGGCCGGCCACACGGCCGTGTCAGGTGGAACACAGGCGTGTCAGGTCGAACACGGGCGTGTTCGATGCCCGTGTGTTATTCCAGGCGCGTCGATTTTGACGGCGAATGAGGCGCACGACCCTGGACATGGGCGTGTGCCGGGCCGTGTTCGGTCCAGATTGGACATTTCAGTCCCGAATCAAAGCCGTTCGTTTCTTTATTTGGTGATCCAACGACTGGGGGTTGTTCCTGATGGGATATACCTAGGATTGGGCTTAGAAACCCTGACTTTTTCATGAGTTGTTATCTTTCTAAATCTTAGAGAGAGAGGAGAGCTAAGGAAGGAAGAAGAAGCTACATCCGGCCATTGGAGGAGCTTCGAAGCTCCAAATCGCGAGCCGACTCCGGATCCACAGAGGCGAAGAGAGTGCGGTGCTTTTCATCCGCTTACTTTTCCATGGCGCCAAAGAGGAATGCTAGGGTAACGATCCTCTTCTTGAGCATGTTAAGCTCTACTTCTTTTGTAAAAGGGAAGCCCGCTCTCGCGAGTTTGTGGTGAGTTGGAGGCGTTCCTTCGGGTAGACATGAATAGTCCCCGTTGTTAGAGTTCGTAAGCAAGAACGGACATAGGAATGATTGTAAAGCCTACCCGGACATGTTGGTCTGGATCAGTGATGTTTCATTACATAAATGCCGGAGAAGACTCCATGCGATTGGTTGTTTTCGGGTTTTCTACACGGTAGATTGCAACAGGGAGCCTTGGGGACTAACCCTAAGGTGCACCCGGAAAACTGGGTGGATGCGAGATCTTGCCAACATGGAGGCCTGAGAGCCAACTTGAACATAACCGAGCTATGTGAAATTGTGTGACGAAAATTGGACTCGGGAGAAGTTTGACCCGCGCATATGGCTTAAATTGTCGTTGTGACGTGAGCACGGGTTAGATGGAACGGTACCCATTTCTTTGTCGTTCAGTTAAAGAGACCTAAGGTTACGTGGCACTTGTCACTGGCATAGATGAGGGTCTTCGGCGGTCTATGGCTTAAATTGTCGTGACCCATGCCGGGAAGACAAATTGCTCATATGTTTGGCCGTCAAAGTGGCGGTGGTGGGTCCGGAATGTCTATGGATTTAACTGACGTGACATCGACCTGTTCACCGAGAATGTGCCCTGAGTGCACGGGGTGTGTAGCCGTGTGAGCCTACGCCTGTGATGAAATGAATATTATTATATTGCTCGCTTTTGCTAATAAAATTGCAGGGAAGGAGCATCGCCGCCCCGAGTTGGGGGCGAGATCGTTATAATTTGGTCAGCATTGCTAACCGTTGCCTTTTTGTTTGCCATCGTGCGGTGGTTATGTTGCTTGCAGGTGCTGCTGTACCAAGCAGTCAATAGCGGGCTAAAGCCCAAATTGCGAAGCCGGCCCTTGAAGGGCTATTTGGAGTGTTTACTACTTTATTCATGTATGACCGGCCTGCGTCCCATGGTTTGTAAATCATGTAACATTAAGTAAACCATTTTGTAAGGCCTTAAGGCCAGTACAGGTGTATGTACTTCGTTCCTGGTTGGCTATTTTAGTGGACATTCAAGCTTTAGTGCTGGGTTCTTTATTGCAACTTATATAAACTGCTCCCGCTAGAATGCTCTGTGTAGGACGTTATGATTAGTTGGATGGTTTCCATTGAGTAACGACCCAGTCTGTCTGTAGTATATGGCGTCGGGCCCCGGCCGGACCTACTGTTATATGCTATGCGACGGATATGGGGTGTATATAAATAGAGTTCCGCACTAACCCTCGAGAGAGGAGGCGCGCTAACTCTACCAGATTGGGTTCCCCACCCAATAACGGGGTTCTTTGCGTACTGCGGGCATTAAAGGGAATCCTTCGTCGGACGAGAGCCCGGTCGAAAAGCCTTAATGTCCAGGTGAGCGATATTCCTAGAGATAGGTGAGCTCATTATTTTGAACCTCCACGGCCAAGTTTCCGCTTTAATTAAATTGAAACTTTAGATATCTAGTTATTCAAATCTATTTTTAATACTAACGTAATTCGATAACGGGAGTTATCTCTTCATCGAATATTTTCTTAAATCTATTTTCATTCCTATTTTAATTAAAACCCTCACCTACTATTTCGGTAAAATAATAGTGTTTTCGGAGCATTAGGGGTAATCAACCCGTTCCCGGGAATAATACGACCTCGGTATTCTCCCGAATATCGAGTACTTCTTGCGATAGGTGCACTTGCCTCATCTAGCAAGCCCGCGGCGATCGACTCACCGAACCAACCACAGTAAGAGTCTGTTCGCGGGCCAATCAAGTTTTTGGTGCCGTTGTCGGGGACCTTTTTGAGTTGTTATTCCGAATCCGAAGTCTATTACTTTTACCTTTATTTAAAAAACTAAAAAAAAGCTCGAAAACTTTTCTTCAAAATCCAATCCAAAAAGAAGAAGTTAATTTTCTATTTTCTATTTTAGGGTGTATGACCCGTGGACAGCCTTCGGAGTCCGAAAATTTGGATTTCAATACTGAGATCGAACGCTCGCTTGCGCGTATTCGGTCTCAATGCCGAAATCCCTCTTTGGATCCCGAAGAATCCATCAGAGAAACCTCTGCCGTTACTATGGCCGACCCGAATCGGAACACGGTCGTCGAGCGTACAATGTCATATTACGCCCGACCTAATTTGGACGATACTGGGTCCAGTATTGTTCGCCCGACGGTGGCGAACAATAATTTTGAGATCAAATCGAGCGTTATCCAAATGATCCAAAATGTCGTGCAGTTCGACGGACAGCCGGATGAGGACCCGAAAGTTCATTTGTCTAGTTTTTTGGAGATTTGCGATACTTTTAAGATCAATGGCATCACTGATGATGCCATTCATTTGCGCCTTTTTCCATTCTCCCTCAGATCCAAAGCTAAGGCATGGTTGAATTCCCTCCCACGAGGATGTATCACCACCTAGGCCGACCTTGCGGAATGGTTCTTAACAAAATATTTTCCGCCCTCCAAAACTGCAAAGTTGCGGGCGGATATTTCTTCGTTTGTGCCGAACGATTCCGAGTCTCTTTTTGAGACTTGGGAGCGCTTTAAGGAATTCCTCCGCAAGTGTCCGCACCACGCACTGCCTGCGTGGTTGCAGGTCCAAATCTTCTACAATGGGCTTAATTATCAGACACGTCAAATGATTGACGCGGCTGCCGGGAGTACCTTGAATAATAAGACCCCTGAGGCCACCCAAGCTCTTATTGAAGAGATGTCTATGAACGCATACCAATGGAACGTCCCGCGGGGACGTCCCAAGCAGGCGGCCGACCTCTTTCAAGTGGATGCCACTGCCCACTTAGCCCTTCAAGTTAAAAGGCTGACGAAGCAGGTTGCGGAGATGTATGCTGCCTCCACCACTCCGCCTTGGGCGATTCCCCCTAATGCCGGCGTGGTCAATGAATTCGTAGACTACGTGGGAAATGATGGGCGACCTTCCTTCAACCCCAATAACAACACTTGTAGCAATAACTATAATCCGGGTTGGAGGAACCACCCCAACTTCTTATGGAGCAATGCGAATAATACGCAGCGCCCCCCCAATTCTTTCACGCCCGAATTTTTGTCGCCTCCCCCTCTTCCAAAACCCTCCCCGATGGAGGATAATTTTTCTAAATATATAGCTTCCAACGAGTCAAATATCTGGAACAACACCGGATCGCTAAAAAACATAGAACTCCAGGTTGGATAGCTAGCGCGATTGATGTCCGAGCGCGCGCTCGGGGCACTGCCGGGAAACATGGAGCCCAATCCGCGGGAAAATATCAACGCTATAACCCTCTGTAGTGAAAAGGAGGTGATTGATCCAAAACGGACCGATCCTCAGGTACATATTTCACCTCCGACCCCTCTTCCCCCTTCTTCGAATACGCCGCCTTTACAAATTTTAAATGAAAAAATTATTAAAACGCCCTTGCCATATCCGCAAGAGCTCAATAGTGAGCGTAAGGATGCGCAATACGAAAAATTTATTTTATTATTAAAACAAATTCATATTAATGTTCCATTCTGCGAGGCAATCTCTCAGATGCCTAAATATGCGAAATACTTTAAACAACTTCTTTCAAATAAACAAAAATTAGAAAATATTTCGCATATTTCTCCAAATGATGACTGCTCAGCAGATCTTACTAATAAATTGCCCCTAAAAAGAAATGACCCGGGACGGTTCTCCATCCCGTGCCTTTTTGGCAATATATTAGTAAAATACGCTCTAGCAGATTTAGGCGCGAGCATTAATTTGATGCCGTTCTCGATCTTTCAAAAATTAGGTTTGGGCACTCCGGCCCCTACTAAAATGCGAATCCAACAAGCGGATCGCTCGGTTAAGTTTCCCATCAGGGTAGTGGAAGATGTACTTGTCCGAGTTGATAAGTTTATCTTTCCGGTAGACTTCGTCATCTTGGACATCGAGGAGGACACCGATGTACCAATTATACTCGGTCGCCCTTTTCTCGCTACCTCTCGCGCATTAATTGATGTCAGTAACGGTCGTCTCCTCCTTCGGGTAGGAGATGACAAAGTTACTTTCTCTATTAATCCCTCCATAGGAGACTCGTCATCGAGCGATGACTTTTGTTATAATTTAGACACATATCTCGGAGATTGTTCTTCGCCTATTTTTGAGTCTACTTTTTTAAATGACGATCTTTTTGCGCTCGAAAATTTTAACTGCGCTGAGGATATCTCAATAGACTTGCCTTTCGAACCAATTGGTAAGAAAGACATAGGAATTAAAACCTCGTTAGAAGAACCGCCCTGCCTTGAACTTAAACCCCTACCCGATTCACTCAAATACACCTTTTTGGGAAAAGATGATACACTCCCTGTTATTATTTCTTCGTATTTGAGCGAATCGAAGACTTCCAATTTATTGGGAGTTTTGCTTAAACATCGCCACGCAATTGCGTTGCAAATTTCTGATCTTAAAGGGATTAATCCGTCTTTTGGCACCCATAAGATTTTCCTTCTCGATAATTGCCGCAAAACTATTCAGCCGCAGCGACGTCTTAACCCAAACATGAAAGACATCGTTAAGGCCGAAATAATTAAATTATTAGATGTGGGGATTATTTATCCCATATCGGATAGTACGTGTGTTAGTCCCATTCACGTGGTGCCCAAAAAGGGCGGTCTTACCGTAGTGGAGAATGAGTACAATGAACTCGTCCCAACTCGTACTATTACGGGTTGGCGGGTGTGCATCGATTATAGAAAACTAAATGACGCCACCCGTAAGGATCATTTCCCACTACCATTTTTAGACCAAATTTTAGAGCGTTTGTCCGGTCATCCGTATTTTTGTTTTCTTGATGGATTATCGGGGTTTTTCCAAATCCCCATTTCCCCCGATGACCAAGAGAAAACAACTTTTACCTGCCCATTTGGTACCTTTGCATATCGAAGAATGTCATTTGGCCTCTGCAACGCGCCCGCTACATTCCAACGATGTATGCTGACGATCTTTGGCGAGCTTGTAGGAGACATTATGGAAGTCTTTATGGATGACTTCTCTGTTTTCGGAAGCTCTTTCCCGTCCTGTTTTCGTAATTTAGATCGTGTCCTTCAGCGATGCGAGGACACGCATCTTGTTTTAAATTGGGAGAAATGTAACTTTATGGTTCGAGAAGGTTTGGTTCTCGGCCATATGATTTCGTCGAAGGGGATGGAGGTCGATAAGGCCAAAGTTGAAATTATCGAAAAACTTCCCCCGCCTTCCAATGTTAAATCTATTAGGAGTTTCTTAGGGCATGCGGGCTTTTATAGGCGTTTTATTCAAGATTTTTCAAAAATAACAAAGTCGCTAACTCGCCTCTTGGAAAAGGAATCAAATTTTGTCTTTGATAGCGAATACGAGTCTGCCTTTAATTTCATAAAACAAAAACTTATCAATTCACCTATTTTAGTGGCGCCCGATTGGACCCTTCCGTTCGAAATTATGTGCGACGCTAGTGATATTGCCGTAGGAGCCGTTCTTGGCCAACGTATAAACAAATATTTTCATCCTATTTACTAAGCTTGCAAGACACTCACTTCCACACAAGGAAATTACACGACAACGGAAAAGAAACTTTTAGCCGTCGTATTTGCTTTCGATAAGATTCGCTCGTATATTATGCTATCCAAAGTTATCGTATTTACCAACCATTCCGCCTTAAAATATTTGTTAGCGAAAACGGACGCCAAACCCCGCCTTCTTCGATGGATCCTCCTCTTACAGGAGTTTGATTTAGAGATCCGGGATAAGGGGGGCGCGAAAAATTTAGCCGCCGATCACCTCTCCCGCTTAGAAAATCCCGCTGCGGAAGCGCTTGCCGAATCTGACATAAATGACAGATTCCTCGAGGAACACCTCCTAGCCATAACTACTAGTTCATCTTCCCCGCCGTGGTTCGCAGATTTTGCGAACTATTTAGTTACGAGGGTGCTTCCAAAAGACTTTTCGAGCCAGCAAAAGAAGAAATTCTTTTCTGACTTGAAAAATTTCTTTTGGGAGGACCCTTTTCTTTTTCGTATCTGCACGGACCAAGCGGTCCGAACATGTGTCGTGGGTGTGGAGTGCACGCAAATCCTTAGGCACTACCACGAGGGTCCGGCTGGTGGGCATTATCAAGCTAACTGGACAGCGCGGAAGGCGCTAGAGGCGGGCTTCTTTTGGCCCACTCTATTTAAAGACGCTCACAATTTTATGCGCGCATGAGATAGCTGTCAGCGGTCAGGTAACATCTCTCGTCGTGACGAGATGCCCCAAAATATGTTTTTAGAGTGCGAAGTCTTCGATTTATGAGTCATAGATTTCATCGGCCCCCTACCTCCGTCATTCAAAAATATGTATATTTTAGTAGCGGTCGACTACGTATCGAGGTGGGCGGAAGCGCAAGCTTTCCCCACCAACGATGCACGAGTCATCGTTACATTTCTTAAAAAACTATTTTCGCGCTTCAGCACTCCGCGTGCTATTGTAAGCGATAGGGGGATGCATTTCTGCAACACCTAGATGGCTAAGACGTTAGCTAGATACGGCGTCACGCACAAACTTCCCACCCCCTACCACCCGCAAACTAGTGGCCAAGTAGAGGTAGTCAATCAAGAGATAAAGCGCATATTAAAGAAAACTGTTTCACTTAATAGGAAAGATTGGTCCATCAAACTCGACGATGCGTTGTGGGCTTATCGTACTGCATACAAAACCGCAATTGGTTGTACGCCGTATCGATTAGTCTACGGAAAATCGTGTCATCTCCCTGTAGAATTAGAACATCGCGCACTTTGGGCTTTAAAACTTTTAAATCTCGACGCTAACTTAGCCGCCCAAAATAGAAAACTGCAACTAAACGAGCTCGATGAATGGCGTGCAAACGCTTACGAGTGCAATAAGTTCTATAAGGAGCGTTCTAAGTTTTATCATGACCGAAAACTCAAGCCCCAAAAAACTTTTTCTCCTGGCGATCTTCTCCTTCTTTATAACTCACGACTTAGACTTTTCCCCGGGAAACTTAGATCACGTTTGTCCGGCCCCTTCAAAGTTGAAGAGGTTTGGCCTTATGGGACTGTACTCGTTTCCCACCTGGATAAAGGCTCGTTTAAAGTGAACGGTCATCGCTTAAAATTATATATAGCAGGCGATCCTGTGGGCGGTAATTTCGAATCCATAACCCTCCTAGATATATAAACCGCCAACATAGTCAAGCTACGCGACTATAAATAAAGCGCTCCTGGGAGGCACCCCATGTTTATCTTTTTCGCTATCTCTTTACCTTTTTCTTTGCTATCTTTTTCCTAATGCAGGGTTCCTAAACTGCGCCTTCCCCACATCCTGTCAGGGAAGCTTCTACCCCCCTCTCTTTCTTTTCTTTGTATATACTCTCTTCCCTGTTTTATTCCGCATACCTACATTACAACATTGGGGACAATGTTGGATTTAAGTATGAGGGTGTTTTCTCGCTTTGTTTTTCGCACTTCTATTTTATGCACTGTATTTCTATTTTCTACACTTCCAAAAAAAAATATCTGAAAAACAAATTATATAAAAAAAACAAAACAAAACAAAAAAAATTGAAAATGAAAAAAAATCCCAAAAACTTAAGGTCTTATTTTTTTTCTATCTTTAAAATGTTTTTTTTGTCTTTTTAAACCAAAAATTTCAAAAAAATTGTAAAACAAAATTCCAAAAAAATTATAAAACAAAAATTCCAAAAAAAAAAAAAAAAACAAAACAAAAAATTCCAATAATTGTTAGCTTCATTTTGTAAAAATATTTGTAAATAATTTTGTAAATAATCTTCTCTCTCCCCCTTCCTTTTCTCTCTCATTCTTGTAAATACCGTCTCTTTTTCTCGCACTTTCCGCAAAACCTTAAAAATCTAAAAAAAAGATAATAAGTTCAAAAAATTCAAAAGCCGTCTCTTTTTCTCGCACTTTCCGCAAAACCTTAAAAATCTAAAAAAAAGATAATAAGTTCAAAAAATTCAAAAAACAAAAGAGGAAAACTAAACCAAAATTCAAAAAACAATTTGAATAAAACAAAACAAAAATACAAAAAAAGAGATAATAAATAAAAAACACAAAAAAATGATGAAAAAACTCTAAAAAACCAAAAAAAATATTTTGAAACAAATAAATCAAATATACCATCCTTAATTTTCTTGCTATCAAAAAATTTTGCTTTGAGTTTATTTATATGTGAATTTTATTAATTCTCTGTTTGCTATTCGTTTGTGAATTATATATTGAAAAATTTAAATATTCGGGGTTAAGTTTTAAAGAATTTATTATGCTTTGTTAAAAATAGCGAACTCATTTTAGGCACTACTTCTAATTTTTCATTGATAGGAGCATGTGTATTATGTTAGAAAATAACGACTATAGGATTCAATTATGTTTACTTTTAGTTTTCTGAAAAATTGGAACTTACAATTTATTAAGATTGCTCTCAAAATTGTTTTTTAATAAAAAATCTAGTTTTCGTTTCTCACCTTCCTTATCATGCCCTACTTGGCATGATAAAATTGTTATCCTTAAAAGATCCTATGTCAATGGTAATAAGAATTCGTTCCGTAAACATAGGCACTCAATAGATTAAAAAGATTATATGTTATGGAGTAAGAGAATAAAATTCATTACTCATACACATATACATTGGGTTAAAATTTATTATGAAGTTGAAAAAAAATGATATTAGGAAAATAAGATTTCATTTTCCTAATAATCCAAAAAAATGGAGGTTCGAGAAAAAATTACCTCGACTCAAAATCAAAACGCTCTTCATAAATCAACATCAATCCCCTTGTCAATTTCACGATTCTAGATTTAATTCAAAAATCTTTTTGAGAGCATAATTTGTAAATTGCATTATTTCCAGTAAAACTCATATAGGCTAAAAGTTCATATAATTCCAAACTATTCTTGTTAATCTAACCATTACAATTACCGCTTTCTATTTGATTACATCAAGAAGTCTTTTGGACAAAACTTTTGCGCTATTTAAATCATCTACATAATTTTAGGACTTAACTCTAACACCCCGTATATTTATTTAGATCTCCCTTATAATTGATTAAGCGGTAGCTAAACTTAGAGTTTTTTTAATCTTTATAAGTTCACCTCAAGCTTTTGCTCTGGAATAACAAAAGCTTAAGTATGGGGGTATTTTATGAATTGTAAATATGACTATTTTGATGTACATTAAAAAATTGGTTTTACTTTATTTTTGTTATTTTTACTTCATTTTCTGTAATAAATTGCTCCTATTTTGTAAATATTTTCTAACTTCATTTTTTTTTATTTTCTGAGAAATTTGTAGAAATTTACGAAAATTGGCAAGTACACGCCTGTGTTCCTTGGGACACACCCGTGACCAGGGCGCGACACGTCAATGCCAGTGAAATCAAAGATTTTTGAAGAGAAAAGCCTGACACGCCCGGCCACACGCCTGTGTCAATCCGACACGGGGCGTGACCAGGCCCGTGCCAGCCAGGTAGACGTTTTGCGCTCAACTTTCATCGAAGCCAACAGGGACACGCCCGTGTTCAATGATTCGACACGCCCGTGTCAGCCCGACAAACTGCCGCTAGCGACTCCCGAAGTCAACAACGCCTTTAATCGCAGCACGACACGCCCACCGTCACGCCCGTGACCGGCGGCGTGACCGCCGTGTTTTCAGCCGCAATGTCAAATCCGTCACTTCACCGAATTCTGCTGTTTAATAGTGCTGACACGCCCACCGACACGCCTGTGTCGGAGGGCGTGTACTTGGAAATTTTTGCCTATAAAAAGGAAGCTGCTGTATGAGTTTAGGGTTCTAATTTTTGAACCATTTTGTTGACTAGGGCTGCTGTTTGGAGCTTACTTAGTGCTATGTAAGGATCCCCCCCTCTCCTTTTTAAGTTTGTATGTTTGAGCTCTTGTAATCAACCCTTTTTTTTAATAAAAATCGTTATTATTTCATCCTTACATGCTTTGAAATTTCTCCAAAAAGCCTCCTTTTCATCAATCTTATGTACTTTTATTTTCATTTTCATGGTGCGTATGTGCGTGTATGAGCTTAAAATTGTGAAATTTAAGTTTTAAAACAGAAACCTTTTTATTTTACTTCCATTTTTTATCAAATTTCTAGCCGTTACTATGGCCATTTTCTTTATCATATTCTTTAAAGAATCGGTTAGACTTAGGGTTTTACTTTCATTTTCTGTTTTTACACCTTTTTAACCCGATTTACAAAGCTTTAAAAATAGATAATGCGTTATTATAATTTTTCAAGAACTTAGAATTTTTGCAATTACAAAAACTATTTTCGCTCGAACAATTTTTATTTTCACTTTTTATGCATTTCTATCAAAATCTAACGGTAAAAATGTAAATGTTTTAATTTTTCGGGCACTTGCCTTCTCACTTTAATTTGAAAACTTTTTGCTCAAATAATTTTTATTTTGCCTTTTTATGCATTTCTACTGCATTTCAGCGGTACAAATGCAGTCATTTTAATTGTTCAATAAATTTGTTTTTCTCAATTATTTTAGCACGAGTGTGCGCGTGTATGAGATATTTTTCAGCTCCTAAGTTAATTTATGTAAGTGTGTGTGTGTGTTTATTTATGTCGAGTGCGTGAGTAGTTACTTTCAAGTAGAGTGCGTGTGTTGTTTTTATTTTTCCGCCTACTCATTTGAGTTAATTGGATTTATTTTATTCAAGTAGAGTGCGTGTTTTGTTTTTATTTTTCCGCCTACTCATTTGAGTTAAATGGCTGGATTTTATTCAAGCAAGTTTTTATAGCTTTTGTTTTTTCGCCTACTCACTTGAGTTAAATGACTGGACTGTATTTTCAGTCTTACTCATTTGAGTAGGACTTGTAATTTTCATTCTTTATTTTTCCTCCTACTCACTTGAGTTAAATGGCTGGATTTGATTTTCCGCCTACTCACTAGGAGTTAAATGGTCGGACTTTATTTTGATGTAAATATTTAAGAAATCCCTGTAATCGCATTTATTTTCTCCTACTCGTTTGAGTAGGACTCGCTTTCATTTCAGTCCTACTCGTTTGAGTAGGACTTGCAATTTTCAGCTTTTATTTCCCACCCCCACTCGTTTGAGTGGGACCTGCAAATTTCAATTATGCAATTTTCAGCTTTTATGTGTAACTTAGTTTTATTTCTGTCTCTTGTTATATGTTTGAAAGAGTGCGGGTGTGCTTAATTGTAATAACTTTTCTAATGTTAGGGTATTTTTCTTTTCTTCTTATTTTCTTTATAACCTTTCAGCGAATAGTTTATAACGCTCGCATAACCAAACATATATGCTATCCCCATTCCGATGAGTGGCTAACTGCTTTTAGCCCTTGATATCGAAGAGCTTTGGGATATAAAATGTTTTAAATAACCAAATGTCTAATTTTTCGATTTAATTAAAAAACTTAAGGTTTACCCGGGTTAACGACGCGTAGAACCACATATCAATGTGTGGGCTCTATTTCCGTTATCCATACGCTAGCTAGCCGAGAGGCCGTGCGTATGGACAGATCACCCCTGGGTAAATAGAGTTCCGCACTAACCCTCGAGAGAGGAGGTGCGCTAACTCTATCGAATTGGGTTCCACACCCAATAGCGGGGTTCTTAGCATAGTGCGGGCATTAAGGAGAATCCTTCGTCGGACGAGAGCCCGGTCGAATAGCCTTAATGTCCATGTGAGCGATATTCCTAGAGATAGGTGAGCTCATTATTTTGAACCTCCATGGCCAAGTTTCCGCTTTAATTAAATTGAAACTTTAGATATCTAGTTATTCAAATCTATTTTTAATCCTAACGTAATTCAATACCGGTACTTATCTCTTCATCGACTATTTTCTTAAATCTATTTTCATTCCTATTTTAATTAAAACCCTCACCTACTATTTCGGTAAAATAATAGTGTTTTCGGAGCAGTATGGGTAATCAACCCGTTCCCGGGAATAATATGACCTCGGTATTCTCCAGAATATCGAGTACTACTTGCGATTGGTGCACTTGCCTCATCTAGCAAGCCCGCGGCGATCGACTCACCGAAACAACCACAGTAAGAGTCTGTTCGCGGGCCAATCAATCCACGAGACGGTGTAGCCTTCGATGGCCATCTGGATGACCAGCGTATCGCAAAACGGATATTCATGATCTGGCAAGTCTTTCACCGAGAAGGTAATATTCTCCTCCTGGGGCATGGTCTGGGATGTCGAAGCGACGCTCCATCAATACATCATATGGAGGCTCGCCTTCTGAGTGGCTTCGATCCATACTCCGCCGTGGATCACTGATATACCACCTCGGGGTCCGATATCGACCCGGTCCTCATATATGTCATCCTCCCTGTTGGAACACCCTATTACTAATTTGGGTCAGGATCACTATGTCTCTAGGAATCTATGTTTTGACCTTCTGTATAGCTTAATAGGTCAATTAGAATTGAGTCTAAGGGTTAAAAGGTTAGGATTGGAAGCTGTTCTGAAGACCCAAGTTTGTCTGGAGACCAAGTCCAAATCGTCGAGCTCAGCACGACGTTTCGTCGAACTCCGGTCGACGATCGTCTAGCTCAACTTTGCCAGATCGTCGAGCTCCATTCGACGATCACTGAGCTCAAGCCTCATAATATCGTCGAGCTCTGGTCGACGATCGCTGAGCTCAGGTCGACGATTTTGACTTTGTACTGGATCCTTATCTCTGAGCTCAGTTCGACGATCTTTGAGCTCAGATCGACGATTTCTTTGCTGCTTGCATTTTCCAGTTTGCTGAGCTCAGCTCGACGATAGCAGAGCTCAGTTCGATGATTTCAGTTATCTTTCAGAATTCAAATTCAAATCAGATAGAAGTTATTCTGCATTTAATTCAGAAGATCTGCCAGCCGTTTTCATTTACTTCTGGAGCAAGTTTCAAGGAATTTTTCAAGGAACAATTCAGTGGACTTTCCTTCAGAATATATTATGCAATTAAGGCTGTAATTAATTCAGACCAACGACTATCTTTGACAGAGCAATTTCCTATTCAGACTCAGAGAATAAAAGAGAGAATGTTTTTGAATCAGATATAATATAGACAAGAAAAAAAAGGAAGAAGATTGACAAGAATAAGGACACCTCTCAACATACAAGACTCTAAAAAATATTCTGTCAACAAGAATTCAGAAGAACACTCATCAGAGAGATCAAGCTTTCAAAAAATCTTCAGATCTCTTCAGCTCTCAAGTGTTCAAGGCCAACATCATCTCAAGACTCCAGACACTCAACATTTCAGCTTGCTGAAATCATCTTCTGCTGGAGATCTATCTTTGAAGGCCTATCACCCTCAGCAAAGCTCATCTTCCTGAAGATTTCAAGGACTCAGGGGGAGCTTTGACAACATCACTGAATCCATATAGTCTTCTCAGTTGCTTGAGAAAGAGAAGACTGCCATCACTCTCTCAACCCCATTCTGTAAAGGGTTTTTCAAACTCCCTTCAAAAGTTTGAATCTGGTTTTTGAGCACCTTGTCAAAAGCTCATTGGTGGCAAGACACCTGATCAAAAAATCTGTTTTGGTTTTTGAGCACCTTATCAAAAGCTCATTGGTGCCCAGGACACCTGATCAACTCATCCTGCAGTGGATTCCTACCTAGGGTGGTAGAAGAGTGGATGTACCCAAGTTGGGGAACCACTATATTTCCTTGTGTCATCTGGTTTTGCATGTTTTCTTTTTGTTTCTGGCCTAGATTTTCTTGTGCTTAATTTCTGCATAGCTTAGTTTTATTTCTGCTTCCCTGCTTACACTCATTACAACAATTGTTGTAAAGCTTTGCAAAAGTTTCTCTTTGTGTTTTTAAAAGCACCATATACTCTATTCACCCCCCCCCTCTAGAGTATATCTGATCTAGTTCCCCCTTTCAATTGGTATCAGAGGGAGGTTGGTTAAACATACCATATCTGTTTGGTTGTACAGGCTAACACCTGAACCCCAAGATCCCAAACTAGATCATTCTTTTGTATTCTAGTATTAGATTTAGCTTGCACAAATCATGGCCAAGAACAAAGATTATGCTAGCACCAGACCTCCAGTGTGCAATCTATCAAAGTTTGCACTTTGGAAAGCAAGGATTAGACTCTACATGAATTCTATTGACGAAGATATTTTTAATTCTGTCTTAACAGTGTGTCCAAGACCTCCAGAGAGCACAAGCACCAATGCTGTTCCACCTCCATCAGGAACAGATGCTGACATCAAAAAGTGGAAAGTGGCTGATGCTAAGGCAATGAACATTCTAGCTCAGACAATGTCAGATGACATTTTTCAGAAGGTAGCTGAATGTAATTCAGCCAAGGAGATCTGGGACAAGCTCTCAGAAATAGTTTCAGGATCAGCTGATGAGAGAAAGGACAGAAGATCCCATCTCATCTCCCAATATGAGAACTTCAAGAAGGGAGAAACTGAGTCAGTGGGAGACATGTACAACAGACTGAGTCTAATTGTCAGTGAACTGAGGACATTAGACAAAGAGATCTCACTAACAGAACTTAATGACAAGATCCTAATGTGCTTCCCCAGCACTTGGGATTCAAGAATCTGGCCAATTAAAGATGCCAGAAGCCTGAATGAGATCACCACTGAAGCCTTGTTGGGTAAGCTCAAATCTTATGAGCTACTCATCAAGAACAGAGAAGAAGAACAGAAGGCTGCTTCACCAGCCACAAGAAAGGAGAAGACTATAGCATTCAAGGCAACTGAGGATCTGCCTGAAGAAAAAGGAACAGCCAATGATGAACTTCTCAGCTTGTTGGCCAAAAGATTCTATAAGATGGCCAGAAAGGACTTCAGAAGAAGATCATACAAGGAGCAAGACAAGCCAAGGTATGACAAGTCCATTGGCAATAGCAAGGACATTATTTGCTTTGGTTGCAGGAAACCAGGGCATATGGTTCCTGACTGTCCAGAGAACAAGAACAAGGACAGAAGGGACAGAAAAGAAAGAAGAAAGGAGAAGGACTCCAAAAGGCATGGAAATAGCAAACCTTCCACCAGCAAAAATAAGCACACAAGGAAAGGATTTGTTGCTGAATCCTGGAGTGAGACTGAAGAGGAGTCAGAAGCCTCTTCCAGCTCAAGTGATGATGAGGATGATGCAGAGGAAAAAGAATTCTGCATGATGGCAATCAATGCCTCACAACACAACTCAGAGGAAGAGGAGTCAGAGTCAGACTCAGAGACTCAACCTGAAGAAGATCAGGTAATCAGTTCTTTTGATTTCACTTCAGAAGATTTCAAACTTGAATTTAAAGCACTATGTTTAGACCTGCTAAAGTCTGAGAAAGAGATCATCTCTCTCAGAAGTCAATTATCTGAACAAAATGCTTTAAAATCAGAAAATCTCAAACTCTCTCAGGAGTTGGAGAACCATAGGGAACAGATAGCTTCACTGAAAAGTGAACTCTCTGAGGCCAAGAAGCTTGAAGAATCTCTCAATGGGAGAAGCATCAAGCTGATGGACATCACAAGCACAGTGAACTCAAGATTCAACAGTACACTGGGCTTGGGTGCCTCATCCATCCAACCTATTGTTCTAACAACCCCTATCAAGTTCATTTCTGACAAGGGAAAGGGAGTTGTAGAGGTTGCCAGGAAAAATTCTGATCTGCCTCAGAAATTCAAGTCCCAGCAGAAATCGTCGAACGAAGCTCGACGATCGCCGAATGAAGATCGACGATCGCCGAACGTAGCTCGACGATCTCAGGGAATATCGTCGAACGCAGATCGACGATCTCAGCCAAGATCGTCGAACGCTGCTCGACGATCCCATATACCTGACCTCAGCCATAGTCGACCGTCGAACGGAGATCGACGATCGGACCCACGATCGTCGAACGCAGCTCCACGATCGTCGAACAGAGGTCAGAGCTCTGGAAATTTTTTCAAAGGCAAGTCAAAATTGAATC
This sequence comes from Platanthera guangdongensis, assembly GCA_039583875.1. Classification (NCBI taxonomy): domain Eukaryota; kingdom Viridiplantae; phylum Streptophyta; class Magnoliopsida; order Asparagales; family Orchidaceae; genus Platanthera; species Platanthera guangdongensis. Next base: position 24,369,660 of record CM077159.1, read on the forward strand.
CTAAGGGTTCTTCATCCCAAACCTTTAACCCTTATACTGAATGGATTATACCTCCAAGGAGATATCATCCTGAAGGATATAAGAGTCAGCCAGGGATGTCTTTCATTTCTGAATTTAAAGGTTATCAACCTAGGCCCAAGGTAAACTGGGTCAAAAACAAGTAAATTGTTTTATGTGCAGGTGAAGACCTATCCAACATCTAACCAGCAATGGTATTTGGATAGTGGGTGCTCTAAGCACATGACAGGGAACAAGGACAACCTAAATTCCTTTAGAGCCAAGCTTGGACCCAAAGTCAACTTTGGTGACTCCAACTTTGGACAAACTAAAGGATATGGAGAAGTCCAGATTGGTTCTGTAACCTTCAAGAAGGTAGCATATGTGGAAGGACTGAAGCACAACCTAATCAGCATCAGTCAGCTATGTGATGAAGGCTACCAGGTGACCTTCAGCAAAACCTTATGCAAAATCAAGTCAGAGGACAACACAACTGTGTTGACAGGTAAAAGGAAAGGTAACATCTACCTAGTAGATTTTCTTTCAACTACTATAGATATCTGTTTATTCAACTCAGTCTATAGACCAAATGTTTTATGGCATAAGAGATTAGGACACCTAAACCTTAGAACTATTGCTAGGCTCTCCAAGGACAACCTTGTTAGAGGACTACCTTCTGGCCCCTACAAGAAGGAAGGACTCTGCAAGGCTTGTCAATTAGGCAAGCAAACTAAGAATAGCTTTAAGTCACTTAATAAGAGTGATTCACCTAGGATATTGTATCTGTTACACATGGATCTATTTGGACCCATCACAGTACAAAGCCTAGGAGGGAAATCCTACACTTTGGTGATTGTAGATGACTTCTCTAGATTCACTTGGGTGTTCTTTCTAAGGAAGAAGTCTGATAACTTTAAGTGTCTGACAGAGTTTCTCAAATGTGTAAAGATTGAGTTCAATACTCACATTGCCCTGATCAGAAGTGATCATGGGACAGAGTTTGATTCTCTTCTTATGCAAGAGTTCTGCCAGAGTGAAGGGATCAGACATACTTTCTCAGCTCCTAGAACTCCTCAACAAAATGGTTTAGCTGAAAGGAAAAATAGAACCCTTATTGAATCTGCCACTACATTGTTGTCAGATGCTCATCTACCTCTATCCTTCTGGGCAGAGGCAGTGAACACCTCCAACTATGTGCTGAACAGAAGCCTGATACATAAACTGAAGGGAAAGACTCCCTATGAATTACTCAAAGGGAAGAAACCTAAAGTTGACTATTTCAAAATTTTTGGTTGCATTTGTTATATTCACAATAATGATAAGAAACATCTAGCAAAATTTCAAGCCAAAGCTGATGAAGGAGTGTTTCTGGGATACTCCATGATCAGCAAGGCCTATAGGGTTTATAATAAATCATCACTGAAAATTGAGGAATCTGTTCATGTTTCTTTTGATGAAACTAACATGTCTTTCAAGGAGAAGATTTCTTCTACCATAGAACCTTTGCAGGAACACTATCTAGTTGAAGATATGAACAAGCTACAGGTTGCTCAAGAAGAAGAAAGCAGTGAAGATGAAAGCAATGCTCAACATATTGAAGCTCCATTTGAAGAGCCAGTTGTTGTACCACAAGAGGAAACAACAACACAGGTTGGTGAACAATCAACACCCCCTGTTGATTTAGTAACATCAAGAGACCATCCAATTACCCAAATAATTGGAGAAATCTCAGCCGGTGTGCAAACCAGAAATCAGGTCAACCAAAACCTGTTGCACACCTGCTTTCTTTCTCAAATTGAACCTCAGTCCATTCAAGATGCAGAGCAAGATCCACACTGGATCATTGCCATGCAAGAGGAGTTGCATCAATTTGAGAGGAACAAAGTATGGGAACTAGTGCCCAAGCCTAAGGATCATTCCATTGTTGGAACAAAATGGGTATTCAGAAACAAATTGGATGATCAAGGAGTAATAATAAGGAACAAGGCAAGGCTAGTTGCCCAAGGATATTCTCAAGAAGAAGGAATTGACTACGACCAGACCTTTGCACCTGTTGCAAGATTAGAAGCCATCAGGATATTCTTAGCTTATGCAGCTCACAAAGGCTTCAAGGTTTATCAGATGGATGTCAAGAGTGCCTTTTTAAATGGAGACATCAAAGAGGAAGTCTATGTCAGACAACCTCCAGGTTTTATTTCTCCAACTCATCCTGATTTTGTTTTTAGATTAAATAAAGCATTATATGGTCTCAAGCAAGCTCCTAGAGCATGGTATGAGACCCTAGCATGCTTTCTTTTGGAAAATGGTTTTATAAGGGGTAGAGTAGACCAAACTCTTTTCATTAGAACTCATAAGTCCCATACCCTACTAGTACAAATTTATGTAGACGATATCATTTTTGGTTCTACTGACTCAAAATTGTGCAGAAGATTTTCTAACCTAATGCATTCTAAATTTGAGATGAGTAGCATGGGTGAGCTATCCTTCTTCCTAGGATTGCAAGTCAAACAACATGCTGAAGGCATCTTTATTTCTCAAACCAAATATGCTAATGAGCTGGTTAAGAAATTTGGCATGTCTGAGGCATCTTGCATGAAAACACCCATGCCTACCAATGCTGTATTGGATGCTGATGAACATGGGAAACCTGTTGATCAGACAACATATAGAGCAATGATTGGCTCTTTACTGTACCTTACAGCTAGTAGACCAGATATAATGTTTGCTACATGTATATGTGCTAGGTTCCAAGTTAGCCCTAGAGAGTCACACCTCACATTAGTAAAGAGGATTCTTAGGTATGTTAAAAGTTGTCCAAATCTAGGTCTCTGGTATCCAAAAGATTCAGCATTTGAGTTAACTGGATTCTCTGATGCTGATTATGCTGGATGCAAAATTGACAGGAAAAGCACCAGTGGAACTTGTCAGTTCCTTGGTGATAGACTTGTCTCTTGGTTCTGCAAGAAACAAACATCTGTGTCAACTTCAACTGCTGAAGCTGAATATATGGCTGCAGGCAGTTGTTGTTCACAAATACTGTGGATTCAAAATCAACTCCTAGACTATGGTTACACCTTAGAGAAGTCAAAAATCTTTTGTGACAATACAAGTGCTATCTCCATAGCTCAAAATCCAGTCCTCCATAGTAGGACAAAACACATAGAGATTAGGCATCACTTCTTAAGGGATAATGTTGAAAAGAATAAAATTGAACTGCAATATATCCCAACTGATTTACAAAGGGAGATATTTTCACCAAGCCTTTGGATGAAAAGAAACATACTTTCTTCCTAAATCAGTTAGGAATGTTAGATGGAGGAAGTCTTAAATAATACTCAAGATTTTGAAAGCTAAAAATTGACCAAGACTAGGCAAAATTTCTGATTTTCCTTAGTATCTAAAATTTCTCTGATCTCTGAACTGCGCTCGACGATTTCCCCAAAGATCGTCGAACGGAGTTCGACGATTTCCTGAATCGTCGAACTGAGTTCAGCGCTCCTTTGATAGTATGGACTATCTCCTCTGGTCAACGATCGTCGAACGGCGCTCGACGATGTTGTTCACTGAACGATCGTTGAACGGAGCTCGACGCCTTTCCAGATCGTCGAACGGAGATCGACGATTTTGGAGTCTCTTCAGATTCCTTTAGAAGCCTCGATCGTCGAACTGAGTTCAACGATCTTTCCTTTTCTGCGTCGAACCCTAATATAAAACTCCTTTTTCGCCGTCGTTCTCTTTTGCGCTTTCAATTTCTCTGCAAACTTTTTCTTCCCTCCAAACAGTTCTACCTTGGTCGTTTTGTTTGTTAAATTTTTTGCAGGTACCATGGCCGTTTCAGTTGCTGTACTCGCTGCAATGAAATTTGATGCAGGTTTTGACATCGATCTCGACTCCTTCAACACAACCGATGAAGTCTTCCAGGACATTCTCAGTTTGTTCAAAGATCAGCACTTATCTGCCCTTATGACAACCAGAATCAAACTTGCATCTGATGAAATCAAAGAATGGGTATACACTGCCCACAACCTTGACAATAATACCATAATTGGTTCTATTGGTGGCACCCAGGTACCTCTGACCCCAACAGTATTGACAGAGGTTTTTGGTTTAAGGAATGGTGAAGATTCTGCTGAACTCTCTGGAGATGAATTCTCAGATGTACTTGCCAGGATGGGTCATCCTGAGGGAAACCCTAGCAAGTTGTTTAAGAGGAACCTGTCAGTGGAATACAGGTTTCTGGCTGATGTAGTAGGCAAGGTTCTCTTGGCCAAGCATTCTGCTCATGACACCATCTCCAGATATCAGCTCTGCCTCATGGGAGCTCTGGTGGACAGAAAAAGCTTGAACTGGGGAGAAATCTTTTTTGATCTGCTGAAGAAAAAGATAAACAAAACATTTGTGAATTATGGAAGAATACTGGGAGTCTTCCTTCAGGCCAAGTGCCCTTCTCTGCTAGTCTCCTCTGGAGTGCACATCAATGCCTCCAAGAGACTCACCTGTGCCCTTTTTGGGAAATGGGACAGGCAAATCTCCAAGCCCAGCAGGCCCTCTTCAGGCACCAGGACTCTAAGAGTCACTCCACCCCAGGCCTCTGCCCCTGCAGAGGACCTGCCTGCTGCTAGTGCTGCTGCTTCTCCTCCTCCAAGCTCAACCCTACCTCCAGCTCCATCCACCACTCTAGCCTCATCCCCCATTACAATTTCCAGCCCATCTCCAACCTCTATTCCATCTCCAGCCACCATCTCATCTCCACCAGCAGTCCACTTCCATCCCTTATTCTCATCTCCACCTCCAGATGTCACCTCATCCCCATCCATACCATCCTTCACACTTCTGGATGAATCCTACATGGATGATTCCCCCTCTTCTCCTCCAGACTTCCCCTCCACCTCAACATCCTTCCAAGATCTTCTCCACTATATCCTTGACCAACCATCCTTCACTCCATCCATCTCTATACCCTTGTCCTCCATCTCCACAATTCCCACACCTCAGCCCTATATTCCTTCACCATCCAGCCCTCCACCTCCAGCTTCCTCAGCCATCCCAATACCCTCTACCTCTGCTCCTCTCATTGAGCATGTAGATCTCTCAGCCCTTGCTGATCAGTTGTATGAGCTCCTTGCACCTAGGCTCTCTCTTCTCATGGAGGCCTCTTTAGCTCCTCTACAACAATCAGTGGCAGCTCTCTCTGCCAGGCTTTCCTCTTTCCTTGCTCCTCTAGCAGCACCCCCAGCAGTGTGCCTTGATGCACAGGTATCTGCATCCAGGCAGGGGGAGATGCCCTATGAAGCCAGCCTTCATGCTGCTGTTGCTGCTGCTGCTCCTCCTGCAGTGTCTGCTTCTGCTGCTGCTGCTACACCAGTACTAGCAATAGACCTAAGGTCTTTGCTATCTACTTTTGATACTGCTTACTTCTGCTGCCTCCCAGAGCCCAATGCTGGCCAGCTCTCTGAAGATCTGTCCAAGGCTCTAGTGCCCTTCTCTTGCTGTGACCCCAAAATCATTTCTGATTTTATTCTGTCAGTGACTGCTGCTTCTGATGATGTTACTACTGCTGCTGCTGCTGAAGACAATGCTCCAACTGCTGCTGTTGAGCCCATTTCACAGGATTCTCTGATGACAGAGGCTGTTGCTTTTGAGCCTGCTGTAGAAGTTGTTGTTTCTGAAGCTGCTGCTGCCCTCATGCCTGAAGTAATCACTGTTGTTTCTTCTGCTGCTCCAGTACCTATAGTTACATCTACTGCTGCTCCAGTATCTGCTGTTACTTCTGCTGCTTTTGTTGCTCCTCCTGCTTCTGTATCTTCTGCCCCATCAGCTCTGTTAAACTAAAAGAGGATTTGATGAAAAGGATTGATGCCTTGTATGATGCACAAAGTTCTGAATCTGAGGATTATGACACTACTTCTGATGACTCATCTGCCACAATTCCAAAGAAAAGGAAAGCAAGAAGCAAGGCTTTGAAAAGAGTTCCTCCTGCCAAGGTTAGAAATGACAATGATGTTCCATACTATATTCTGCATAATTGCCCAATCACTGAGCATTGGATGCAATTCTCTAAGAACCAGTTAAAGGCTATGAAAAAGAAGAGGAAGTATGAAAAAGGTCCCACTCAGTTCAAGCACCCTCATCCTCCTCCACCACCTCCACCTGATGCAGGTGCAGGTGGCAGCTCTGCAAGTTCAGGCACTGCTAGAAGCCAGGCTCCCTACCAACCTCATGCAAGAACATATCAAAGGGAAAGCCATTCTAGGGGCTCTTACTCCAAAAGGGGAGGATATAGGGGAAACCAAAGAGAAACTCAGGTTTACTCTAAAGGACACTCCAGGTAGCACCCTTACTCTAGGGGAGGACATGTTCCATCTGACACATCTTCTGGTCCTTTTCCCTACAAGCTCAAAGATACTGTGACTGCCAGGACTCCTCAAGATACTACTTCCAACAGGTATGAGCCACCTGTTCCTTTTGAGGACCCTGAGAAGAATCCTATGGCTTGGACTGCAAGAATGAAAGAGCTGGCTGCTTTAGATCAAATCAAGAAAGCCAAAGAGAAAGGCCTAGACACTTCCAATATCTCTACAATGTCAGAACAAAGACAGAAAGAATTAGAGAGATATGCTTCAAGCAAATTTTTTGATGCAGACAGGTACATGGAATTGCATCCAGCTGCAGTGGTTCCCAGGACATCAAAGCAAATTTATTTGGGTGCAGCTGATGATACCAGATCAAAACAACAAGCTTTAGATCCTAACAGAGAAATTAAAATGGTAAAAGGCAAAGAAAAGGAATAACTCTGTAAGGTGATAACTCTTGGTTTTTCTGACTGCCCTCTGGATATCATATTTATATATATCTCTGTGATGGTTCTGTAATGTCTAGCTTCTGTTGTTTCTGTATTTTTCTGTATGATGTTGTTTGTTTTTCATATGTCTGTAAATAGTTTTCCTAACCCAAATAGGGGGAGATTGTTGGAACACCCTATTACTAATTTGGGTCAGGATCACTATGTCTCTAGGAATCTATGTTTTGACCTTCTGTATAGCTTAATAGGTCAATTAGAATTGAGTCTAAGGGTTAAAAGGTTAGGATTGGAAGCTGCTCTGAAGACCCAAGTTTGTTTGGAGACCAAGTCCAAATCGTCGAGCTCAGCACGACGTTTCGTCGAACTCCGGTCGATGATCGTCTAGCTCAACTTTGCCAGATCGTCGAGCTCCATTCGACGATCGCTTAGCTCAAGCCTCATAATATCGTCGAGCTCTGGTCGACGATCGCTGAGCTCAGGTCGACGATTTTGACTCTGCACTGGATCCTTATCTCTGAGCTCAGTTTGACGATCTTTGAGCTCAGATCGACGATTTCTTTGCTGCTTGCATTTTCCAGTTCGCTGAGCTCAGCTCGACGATAGCAGAGCTCAGTTCGACGATTTCAGTTATCTTTCAGAATTCAAATTCAAATCAGATAGAAGTTATTCTGCATTTAATTCAGAAGATCTGCCAGCCGTTTTCATTTACTTCTGGAGCAAGTTTCAAGGAATTTTTCAAGGAACAATTCAGTGGACTTTCCTTCAGAACATATTATGCAATTAAGGCTGTAATTAATTCAGACCAACGGCTATCTTTGACAGAGAAATTTCCTATTCAGACTCAGAGAATAAAAGAGAGAATGTTTTTGAATCAGATATAATATAGACAAGAAAAAAAAAGGAAGAAGATTGATAAGAATAAGGACACCTCTCAACATACAAGACTCTAAAAAATATTCTGTCAACAAGAATTCAGAAGAACACTCATCAGAGAGATCAAGCTTTCAAAAAATCTTCAGATCTCTTCAGCTCTCAAGTGTTCAAGGCCAACATCATCTCAAGACTCCAGACACTCAACATTTCAGCTTGCTGAAATCATCTTCTGCTGGAGATCTATCTTTGAAGGCCTATCACCCTCAGCAAAGCTCATCTTCCTGAAGATTTCAAGGACTCAGGGGGAGCTTTGACAACATCACTGAATCCACATAGTCTTCTCAGTTGCTTGAGAAAGAGAAGACTGCCATCACTCTCTCAACCCCATTCTGTAAAGGGTTTTTCAAACTCCCTTCAAAAGTTTGAATCTGGTTTTTGAGCACCTTGTCAAAAGCTCATTGGTGGCAAGACACCTGATCAAAAAATCTGTTTTGGTTTTTGAGCACCTTATCAAAAGCTCATTGGTGCCCAGGACACCTGATCAACTCATCCTGCAGTGGATTCCTACCTAGGGTGGTAGAAGAGTGGATGTACCCAAGTTGGGGAACCACTATATTTCCTTGTGTCATCTGGTTTTGCATGTTTTCTTTTTGTTTCTGGCCTAGATTTTCTTGTGCTTAATTTCTGCATAGCTTAGTTTTATTTTTGCTTCCCTGCTTACACTCATTACAACAATTGTTGTAAAGCTTTGCAAAAGTTTCTCTTTGTGTTTTTAAAAGCACCATATACTCTATTCACCCCCGCCCCCTCTAGAGTATATCTGATCTAGTTCCCCCTTTCACTCCCCATTCCGGGTGGAACCTCTTCAACCTGCACCGGCGACTGCTGCTAGACAGGGCTTCTCGCACCCCTCACTCCCAGGAACTCGGGGCAGATAGCCGTTACGTGACCCTCTAACTGGTGTAAATCACAGTACGACAACACTCTTCCTCCCCTCCTTTGGCGGGCTCGGCGGTTGCTTCCATCGCCTCCTCCCCCTCTGTCTATCGCCAAGGCTTGCTACGGTGGTGGTAGGAGCTGCCTAGGGGCTTGCCTCTGGAAGTTGAATCTCCCCTGGCCTCCATGGAAGTTCTTCCCATCTTGGACGAGACCTCTTCCTAGATCCTGAACGGGTCCTCCCTGCTACCTCCAACCTGGCTCCGGACCCTCCTGAGGTCCCTGAAACCTCTAAGCTCTCTGCTCCTCTCTCCTTCTCCACTCCTGATGCCTTGAGCCACCTTACTCTTTCGATTTTCCCTTTGTCAACCTTGCCAACTTCTTGACAAATGTCGGGCTAGCTGCCTTAGTTGCTATCTCCTCTGCCGCCCTTTCCATCAGCTCCTCGAAGGAAAGGGGGGTCTTTCGGGTCAGGCTCATCTTGAAGAACCCCTCGCGCAACCCCACCGTGAACGCCATCTGGAGTGCATACCCCGGCATCTCCTGGATATCCAGAATCTCCTCTTGGAACCTATCAATGTAACGGGCCAGCGACTCCTCGGCCCCCCTGTCTTATCAGGAAGATGGACTCAGGACTCCTCTTCCTCTTCTTGGAGGTGGAAAAGCGAAGCTGAAAGCTCCGGCTCAAGTCCTCGAACCCATAAATCAATCTTGGTGGGAGTTGATGGAATCAGTCCCTGGCCTTATCCTTCAACGTGATCGCGACGAGTACACCAGGATATCGTCGAAAAATACTATCACGAAACGATCCAGGTACTCTTTGAATGTCCTGTTCATCAAATCCTTAATTAGTAGTAGCCGGACTTCAGATCTAACTTCGAATATACTGTTGACCCAACCAACTGATAAAATAGATCGTCAATCCTTGGGATCAGATACTTATTCTTTTCCATAAGCTTGTTCAACTACCGATAGTCGATACAGAGTCGAAAACTCTCATCCTTCTTCTTAACGAAAAGGATCGGTGCGCTCCAAGGCGACGAACTTGGACGGACATACCCTTGCTCCAACAACTCTTGCAGTTACACCTTCAACTACGCCATCTCTCTTGGCACTATCTGATACGGAGAGCATGGCATGGGTTTGGCACTCGGCACCAGCTCAATAGTAAAATCAATCTCCCGCTGCGGAGGGGCTCCTAGGACATCATCTGGGAACACATCAGGATATTCGGACACAACTGGAATACTGCTCAAACTTGGCTTAGGCGTTGAAGTCTGCACTAATGTGACAAACAGCTCTGCCCTAGACCGAACTGCCTTGAACACCTGAAGGGCCGACATCAAAACCTTACCCGACCCCTTCATGCAAGCGAACATAGTCTCCCGATCAGTGTTCAACCCCAACTTAACTTCCTTTCGGTTGCAATCAGTGCATGCTCGCTGCTCTGAGAGCCACTACATACCAAATATTACATCGTACTCCGCTAACGGCAATACCGATGCTTGCAAGTCAAACTCCTGATCTCCAATCTGAATCATAACCACACAGACTCTATCTGCGTGCATTGAGCACCCAATGGGTAACAATACATCCAACTTGTCTTTAGCCATCGAGGAATGGACTCCGTTGAGCGATACGAATCGTTCGGACAAGAAGGAATGTGAAGCTCCCATATCAAACAGGGCACTTGTCGGACAATCCAAAATCAACATGAGGCCTAGCACCAACAAATTTAAGCTAACATATAAAAAGGTAACAACTACATAAAGTTAAACTGCTAAAATTTAACCCATACCTGTCACCACGTCAGCTTGTTTTATGGCCTCTTGCAGACTAAGGTTGTAAACTCTAGGCTGGGCTGGAGCATGGTGGGACACGGTTGACTCCACTGCCTTCACTTTCTCTTCGTATGTTGCTCCAGGCTTCCTCTCGGACTTTGCACGTCCGCTCCAACACTCACGAGCAAAATGCCCCATCTTTCCACAGTTGTAGCAAGCTTCGGGGACTCGACTTATGGTTGCCCCCACTGCACCAGATGAAGGGGCTGAGCTTGAAGTATTCAGCTTCTTGTTCCATCTGCAGAAAACCAACTTTGCATTCGGCACTTTGAACTCTGACTTCTTTTCCCATGGGTCCTTCTTCTCTTGCACTTTCTTCATGACCTTTTCTAAAGACCGGGCCAAATTGACCAAGCCTAGGAAGCCTTCCTCCTTTGGCCCAGCAAGGAGAAGCTATAGGTTGCCACGTAGACCCTCATAAAATCGGTTGGTCTTCTGCTCCTCTTCAGTAAACATAGCACCAGCATAACGACCCAACCGTATAAACCCGTGGAGATACTCATCCACGCTTCTGCCTCCTTGAGTCAGACCAAGGTACAGATTCTCCATCTCTAGCTTCTAAGTAGAGGGTAGATATCTGGCCAAGAACAACCTTAAAAATTTCTCCATAGGCACATTATGAAGTTGCCTTCCCATTAAGACATGAACCTCCAACTCGTCCCACCACAGCCTCGCCTCACCAGCCAAAAGGAAGGTCGCTATGGTGGTATTATGCCACTCAACAGTTTTTGTGGCCATCAAGACCCTCTTTATCGTAGAGAGCTAATCCTCATCTTGAGTTGGCGTTCCAACCCCGTCGAACCTCGGAGGATTAAAGCTCATCACATGCTTGAGTTGCTTCTCCGTAGCTCTCCTTGGTGCTACCTGATCAACTGCCGCATGCTCTACCATTCTGGCTCTGCGGCCCTAATAGGTTCTTGCTCAATAACAAGTGGTACATAGTGCATTTGCCCTGTAGGTTGGGCATTTATCATAGCAAAGACTGCTTCAACAACCAATCTGATGGTTTTCGCTGAAGGTGGTGTTATAGGCACGTCCCTCGGTGCACTACTTTCCGCTGATTGTCGGCGTTCCGATTGCCCAGCACCGCTCCTAGCCGCCTATAATAGCAAAGACCCTTGATTAGCCGACAAATAGATTGCTAAAAACAATCATTGGAACACTTAGATTCTTTAAAAGAAGCGCATTTTTCATTCCTAAGTGGACATTCATGGGTTCTTTTTGATGTTATAACGATGACGCACACATGTGCTCACCACCCCTTAAAAGAATTCATCCACGAAATCATTTAAGTTGACCGGAACCAAAAGTCTGATACCAAATTGTAACACCTCCATCCGTCATATGGCATATACCAGAAGGTCCAGCTGGAACCAGACGCAGTATACCACGGACAGTCGGAAGGGTTACATAAGAATACTAGAACCATACAATTATTACTACTGCCCTACACAAAGAATTCTAGCGGAAGCTTTTAAACAGATTTAAATAACCAATAATTGAAATATCAACTATCATGAATGTCCACAACTACCAAAGGAATGAAATAACAAATACATTGAAAGCACTTGGCCTTACAAGAGTTTCACTTAACAAAATAGTGTCTTACATACATCAGCTCGCAGGTCGGCCACACATGACAAAAATAAAATACAACTATTCGCTTTGGCCTTCGAGGGCCATCTCAACAACATGGGCTTCAGCCCGCTATTTGGTACTCGGCTTCGTAGCACCTGCAAGCAACATTCCACTACACAGTGGCAAACAAAGTAACGGTCAACCAAAGATGACCAAATTATAACGACCCCACCCTTTACTCGGGACGGCGGTGCTCCTTCCCTGCATTTCATTAGCCCAGCTAAACAATAAAAGTGCGAATATACTACGCCACAGGTGTAAGCTATAATGGCCAAAATACCCCGTGCACTCAGGGCACATTATCGGTGAATCCGATCAATTCTGTGGCTTCACCACCATCCCCGGGATGGCAACAATGTGAGAATTATTTCCTTTCTGACCAATGTCTAAGGCTCCCGACTATGCCAACGGCCAGTCCCTCTATGGGTCTCTCGCACCAAACTACATAGCCCGGGTCCAATTCCACTTGCCCGTTGCTCAGACCACGTTGTCACCTTAAGACGTGCACACAAGCCAAGCTTCACTCAGATCCAGCCACAATTCTAAACATCACATAACCCAATTATGTACAAGGCTGGCTCCCCAGCCACCAAATTAGCAGAATTACGTTTCCGCTCAGTTTTCTAGGTGCGCCTTGGAGATAATCCCCAATGATCCCTGCTGCAATCTACCGTGTAGAATCCCGAAAACACAAAAAACGGAGTCTTCTCCGGCAAACCATACAAAATGCAACATCATCGATCCAGACCAACATGTCCGGGTAGGCTTCACACATAATTCCTATGTCCGTACTTCGCTTCCGGACTCTATATGCAACACAAGGAGGGCTATTCCTGTCAACCCCAAGGAACACCGCACACTCACCGCACCTCGCGGGAGCCGATTTCCCTATGCAAAAGAAAGAGAGTTTCACATGCTCAAGTAGATAATTGTTACCCTTGTAGTACGCTTTTGCACCATGGAAAAACTATACAGATAGAATGCTTCGCAATGGGATTTCCTCCGCGGATCTGCTCTCGGTTCTCAAAACGGTGCGCCGATGCTCCGCCGGTGGCCAGAATCCTCCCTTTCCTTCCTCCAATCTCCAACTCCTTAGAAAGAGAATGGTAAAGAGCAAATGAGGAGTTAAACCTCCATTCCAAGCCTTATCAGAGCAGGAACACATTCGGGCCGTTGGATCTTAATTAAAGAAAACGAACGGCTCAGATCCGCCCAAAAATCCTCAAACCTGGGATGAACACGGCCTTGCACACGACCGTGTCCCAGGCCTTGTTCCTCGATCCAGACACGATCGTCGAGTAGAGAAGAGGACACGGGTCGAGACACGCCCGTGTCTCCACCTGACACGCCCATGTCGGTTTCCGACACGCCCGTGCACTAGGGCCATGTCACCAGTAACCGCCACGCCAACCGACACGACTCTTGGGAACACGGGTGATGACATAGGTATGCACATTCCTATGTCATTTGACACACCCGTGTCACGCTGCCGTATTTCTTATCGTGTCCTTCTCTAGACACAGCCGGCCAACACAAAGAACCACACGGTCATGGACACGCCCGTGTCCTAGGCCGTGTACCCCTATACAGGCACCAAAAATTCTCTTGGACACGACCAGCACAATTATCATTTTCGGGGCATTATAGCCTGTGGTAGGAGAAGAGGAGATTTCTCTGAGTTGTAGTGCAACATTTACCTGAGAAGTATTAGTATGGTTGCATTCTGAGGTAAAGTTCTTGCGAAGAACTTGAGGTGTAGGATCTTGGTGATCTGAGTGGTAAGGCTTGTAAAGTCTGAGTTGTAGGAGCCAGCAGGGCTCTGAGCTGTAAGATCTGTGGATCTGAGAAAAGGAAGAAGAAGGAGTTTGACTGAATCTAGTTCATTGCTAGATAGGCCAAGGGGGAAGTGGATGTACCCATAAATTGGGAACCACTATAAAACTGTGTGTGTTGTGCTATGTATGATGTGTTTTATATGCTATGATAGTTCTAGATTGTTGGTAAATTATTTTGATTATCTGCTATGTTTATCTAACTGAAAGAAAATATATCTCTTCACTAAAACGGGGTAGCCAAGATTCAAATTTGACATATTCACCCCCCTCTAAGTCACTCTCAATCGTTAAACAAATATTTACAAGTGGTATCAGAGGTAGGTTTACAGAAAAAGCCATAACAGCCTAGTGAGAACCCTGAGTATTGGAAAGAAAGATTTATCATGGCTCAGAGGGAAATTAATTCCATCAAGCTCCCTGTATGCTCCAAAGAAAATTTTGGAATATGGAAAGAGAGAGTCAGATTATTTATGGAATCAGCATATCCAAGAATTTATATCACAGTGATTGAAGAATCTTTCATTCCCATTAAAGTGTTAGTTCTTGATGCAAACATCAAGACACCCAAGACATACATGGAGATGGATAAGGATGAAATAATTCTGGCCTCTATGGACAAGAGGGCATATAATATTATAGTGAGTGCAATAGATGATTCCACTTTTCAAAATCTGATTCATTGCAAAACATAAAAATAAATATGGGAGTCACTGATAGTCTATATGGAAGAAACTGAAGAGGTTAGAGATGATAGAAAATCTCTACTAAACCAACAATATGAAGCCTTCAGAGAGGACAAAAAAGATTTAGTGGCTGACTGTTTTGAAAAAATCTTCAGAAATGTAAACAACCTGAGGACTTATGGAAGGAGCTTTACTAACTATGAACTTAATGACAAGTTCTTGAGGTCCCTAAATAAGGAATGGGACATCAAGATCTGTGTTATAAGAGAAATGGGCAATTTAACCAATATAGACCCCTAGGCTCTATTTGGCAAGCTATTGTCCCATAAGTTACATCTCAACCTCAGAAATTCTAAAGAAGATTCAGCTAGAGCACACAATAGAGAAAAGTCCTTGGCTATAAAGGCTGAGACTTTTAGGAAGTCCAGAGAAAATTCATCACTCTCAAAGAGACAAGAAACAACATCTGAGTGTAAAAAATCATCCTATTCAGGAGGAGACATAACTGAGGAGGAACTGTCAAGAAGATGTTGAGGAGAAGAATGCAAGGCAGCTGGAAGGGTCCAGCTGGAGACTCTTCTTTCAAAAAGATCAATCATCCAGAGAAACCCAGGAAGAAGAATTCTGGGGATAGGTATGGTTCGTCGCAGAATATATACATTAAGACTAATATTGTGTGTTATTGATGCAATAGGCAACGACATGAAATAGCAGATTGCCCAACAAAAATAAAGGAGAAAAAGTTAGAAAACTTGAAGACTGGATAGCACAAGAAGGATGACAAAAGTCTCTTGGCAAAGAAATAATCTACACTGTCTGATAGTGAGTCTTATTCATCAGAATCAGAAGAGGTGTAGGATCTTATGAGAATGATGGCTATTGAAGAAACTCAATCAGGAAAAGAAGGACATGATTATTCAATTCCTGCTAAGGTAAAACTAACCTCTCCTATTTTTACATCAGTTTCTTTTTCTGCATCAGAAAATGAGTCATGTTCTCACTCCTCTAATAATAGAGAACATGATTCAGACACTGAATTTGATTTCAACACCCTAATCAATAGGTATGGGAAGTTACTAAAGGCCTTGATTGCAAGCAAAGATATTGCTAAGAATCAGGCCAGTGAATTATAATCCTTGAGAGGAGTATCTTTTCAGTTGGAAAGGGCCGACATAAATTTGGACCTACAAAAACTGAAACTTGTAGAACAAACTAACAAGATAGATTGTCGGGCAGAAGTAATAGTAGAACAGGTCAAGACTGTCAAGGACCTAGAAGCGAAGCTCACCAAGGAAAGACAGCTGCTGACAAAGTACTCTAAACCCAAGTCTATTCTACCTATCATAGATACATTTTCTGCATCATTTAGAAGTGGCGTGGGATATGGAAAAAATAAAAAGGCTATTAAAAAGTATGATCCTAAAGGTAAAGCCCCAATGGATCTAGTTATGCTACTCCCTAAGCATCTAACTTCTAACAGATGCAATAAATCATGTGTTCCTGGACACATGAATCCTGAGTGCACTACCAGCAATGTCAATAAAGAACATTGCTTGGAGGGACAAACATCTAAAGGCAATAAAGGCCAAAAACCTGCACAAAGGGTGATCAATCCAAGAAGCCAAGGAATTCTTGGAACTGGTCCCAGTGCACATCAC
Organism: Platanthera guangdongensis; assembly: GCA_039583875.1. Taxonomy (NCBI): domain Eukaryota; kingdom Viridiplantae; phylum Streptophyta; class Magnoliopsida; order Asparagales; family Orchidaceae; genus Platanthera; species Platanthera guangdongensis. The sequence goes on from CM077159.1 coordinate 24,385,923, forward strand.
AAAAACTAGAAAGGTAGGGGTGTAAACATTACACCACTACCTTGGAAGTTGGATGTCCAATCCAAGTTGTACAAAAAAAACTACACATGTACAACCAAAGAAAAGATATGATCGATTTGAGTGTTAGTGTTGTGGGAAGGTTGGGCATTTTGCTCTAGATTGTTGGTATAATCCAACAGCACCTACATACAAGACTCAACCAGAATTATTTTGAAAGTAAGCTGTGTTTCACACAGCAAAGCCTAACATGAACCAAGAACCCAAAACTATTTGGGTTCCTAAGGTAAATTAATTCTGTTTTTGCAGCAGGAACCAAGTACCATAGGAAGGCCAATATGGTACTTGGATAGTGGTTGTTCCTGGCACATGACTGGAACAAGGAGTTTGATAAGGGATTATACTTCAGTAAGGAATGGACCTAAAGTCATCTTTCCAGGGTCAGATAAAGGACTCACCAATGGATATGAAGGATTGATAACATTTCTAATGGTCTTGTTACCATCATTTAAGTGGCTTATGTTGAAGGATTGAACCAGAATCTGATATGCATAAGTCAGATTTGTGATATAGGCTATGAAATTGTTTTCTACAATGACAAGTGTCTAATAAGAAATCCAAGTGATCAAAAGATCATCTTGTCAGGAACTAGGAGTGAGAACATTTATTTTCTAAATTTTTTAAGTATAAATGAGAAATCACCCGCATTCCTTATAGCTAGTGAAAAAGACTCGTTGTGTGTGCAATGAGATAAGAGGCTAGCTCATTTAAACTATAAAGAAATGAGTAAACTAATCTATATGGACTTAGTTAGAAACATTCCACAGCTCATATGCTCCAAAGAAGGCTTATGTCCTGCATGTCAAAAATACAAACATACAAAAGTCTGCTTTAACAGCATACAGTCTAAAGACACAGAGAGGTGTCTGTACTTACTACATATGGATCTATTTAGTCCTATGAAAGTTCTTAGTTTGGGTAGAAAGTCCTATACCTATGTGATTATGGATGATCACTCTAGGTTTACTTGGATATTCTTCTTAAGGAGAAAGACTGAAACACTAGGTATCCTTACTAATTTTGTCAAGCAAATTCAGAATGAGATGGGATGTTCTGTGGTCAAACTAAGAAGTGACCATGGTACAAAATTTCAATCTGAAAAGATGACAAATTTCTGTAAGGAACTAGGGATCTTTCAGGATTTATCCTCACCAAAAACATCACAAATAAATGGAGTTGCTGAGAGGAAAAATAGAACTCTCATTGAGCCAGCTAGAACAATACCGAGTGATACATGTCTTCCAAAATATTTCTGGGCTGAGGTTGTAAATAGAGCATGCTATGTTTAGAATAGAGCATTGATCAACAAGAATCACAACAAGACTCCCTCTGAACTAATGAAAGACAGAAAACCAAATCTGTCCTACTTTAAGATTTTTGGTAGTAAGTGTTATGTTTTGGACATTGAGAAAACTTATGTAACTAAGCTCTCCGAAAAATCTTATGAAGGAATCTTTATAGGGTATAGTGAACATAGCAAAGCATATAGAAACTACAATTTGAAATATCAAGTGTTAGAAGAATCAATTAATGTAGTTTTTGATGAAACTTCTGTTTTATATAATGAGAACTCAAACAACTCTAGTCTATGTGGTATAGACTCTAGGATGGAAAAGTTAAATATAGGTGGTTCACCAGATCTAGTGCTACACACTAGAGATAATGTAAAAATTCCTATAAAAGATACAGTAACTGCCTAGGGGGAGGAAGAGAATCATCTTAATCTCCTACAGAACTTGCTAATGGTAGGCACATGCCAGTAGCAATTAGGCATCTTAAAGATCATCCTATAGACCAAATAATAGGTGATGTCATGTTAGGAGTAACAACTAGAAGTAGACATCATAATGAGATTCTGTACTCTAGTTTTCTCTTTCAGGTAGAACCTAAAAGTTTTGAAGAAGCCAATTCAGACCCCAACTGGATTATGGCTATGCAAGAAGAGCTCAATCAATTTGAGAGATGAAATGTATGGAGTATAGTTCCTACACCTAGTGATCATAATGTCATAGGCACTAAGTGGATTTATAGGAATAAACTAGATGAGCATGGGGTTATTGTTAGGAACGAAGCTAAATTAGTGGCTAAAGGATATAGACAAGAGAAAGGGAAAGACTTTGATCAAACCATTGCACATGTAGCTAGGCTAGAAGCCATAAGGTTGTTGTTAGCTCATGTAGCATTAAAAGGATACAAGTTCTACCAGATGGATGTAAAGTCAGCATTCCTTAATGGTACACTGAAGGAGGAAGTCTATGTGGAGCAGCCACCAGGTTTTGTCAACCCTAAACACAAAACCTATGTCTTCAAATTGCACAAAGCTTTGTATGGGTTAAAACAGGCACCTAGAGCCTGGTATAAGACCATGTCTAGCTTTTTTATAGAGAACAAGTTCTCTAGAGGAAAGATAGACAAGACACTATTCCTTAGGGACATCAAAGGTTCAAGCATCCTAGACCAGATTTATGTAGATGACATAATCTTTGGGTCTACTAATGAGAAGCTGTGTAGAAAATTTGTCAGGCTTATGTAAGGCAAGTTTGAAATGAGCAGCATGATTGAGCTAAAGTTCTTCTTATGATTCCAAGTTAGACAATTTGAGGATGGTATATCCATTTCTCAATCTAAGTTCACCAAGGAGTTGATTAAGAGATATGGTATGGAAAATTCTTCTACCATGAGAACTCCAATGGGTTCAATAGTGTCACTACACAAGGATGAATCTGGGAAACCAGTCGATGGAAATTTGTATAGAGGCATCATTGGATCACTCCTGTATTTGACTACTAGTAGGCCAGATATTATGTTCTCAACATGTGTCTGTGCAAGGTACCAAGCATGCCCCAAAGAGTCACATTACATTGCTGCGAAGAGAATATTGAGATATCTTAAGGGCACACCCAATCCCGGGCTTTGGTATCCTAGGGATAGTGATTTTGAACTCACAGGCTACACAGATATAGATTTTGCAGGGTGTAAAGAGGATATAAAAAGTACTTCTGGAACTTGCAAGTTTCTAGGAAAAATACTAGTAAGTTAAAGTAGCAAGACGAAAACAAGTGTTGACATTTCTACAGCAGAGTCTGAGTACATAACTGCTAGAAGCTATTATGCTCAGTTGCTATGGATTCAACATCAATTACTGGACTACAATGTACAGCTAAGTAAATCTGTTATGTTTTGTGATTCTACTAGTGCAATTTCTATTGCTAATAATCTTGTTTCGCACAGTAGAATTAAACATATAGAGATTAGATATCACTTTCTTAGAGAGAATGTTAAAAAAAAATATTAGCCAACATTATACTCAAACAGATAGACAAGTTGCTGACATCTTTACAAAACCCCTAGATGAAAGCAAGTTCAATTACTTTAAGTTTGAACTAGGCATGTTAAACACTGAATAGATCTTTTCAATTAATAACAACAAAATCAATAAATTATATTCATAATACATATTTTGTCTAAGTTAAATAATTATGTCGAGAAACCATAGTGTGTCGACACTATAGGCAGTATTGTGTCGAGACATCAGAATGTGTGCCGACAAATACGTAGTCTTGTGTCGAGACACCTGATAGTATGTCGAATTGATTTGCGACAATGTGTCGACACACTATAATTTAGTGTCGAGAAATAAGGTTGACGAGACCTTGAGGTCTGTGTCGAGAGACATGAACCTTGTGTCGACTAAAGTCGAAACAACTCGAGAAAATAGGTTTTTCATGTCGACACTAGAAATTTCCCAGTATTGAGAAAATTACTAAGTGCAACGCGCCATTTCACCTTCAATAGACAGTTACTTTAAATAGGAGGAGAATGGAATAGTCGACTAGGCTTATAGGAAATCTTGAGAGGGTGATCGCTGTGTGTCGAGAGCTAGAAATTCTTAGTTGACACCTCTAAATCTTAAACTCTTTCAACTACAATGGCACCCAAGATGGACAACAACATTAACAATGGTTACGAACTTGTGTGTCATGCCTTCGTCGCCACATCAGAAGAAATAAGGAAAGTGATTGACCTTGTCACTGAGGCAGGTCTTGAATATCTACTTTCAAAACCCACTAAGATTTGGAAGAGAGAAGTATCTGAATTCTATTTCAATGGCTCACTAAACCCTAAGTCAGGTAAGATCAAATCCAATGTTAATGGAGCAAGAGTAAACTTCACAACCAAAAGACTGGCTAAAGTCTTTCAAATTCCAAGTATTGCTCAAGAAGATAACCTGGATTCTAGCAAGACTACAGAGGCTTTAGAGTGTTGTGGTTTGGCTCCAACCACTAGGTTTAGAAGTTCTTTGAATAGGAAGGGAATGAATTACCAAGAGAAATTTTTATCTGAAGTAATTGGAAAGGTGCTCTTCTGCAAGACTGGAGCAAATGACAGAATTTCAACCCATATGTTTAGCTTGATGACCAATTATCCTCAGAATCAAGACTGATTGGAACAAGATAGTCTTGATAAAATAGCAGTGGGGATTCAGAAACCCAATATATGCATAATTGCTAGTCTCTATCTAGTAAAGGCAATTCCAGATAGTATTAATCAAAAGATTGGATACAAGATAAATCATATGAGGAGGATGGACATGAGAATTTTCTCCAGATGAGAAAGAGTCTTGTCTAAGGACACTCCAGAACCCAAAAAGACAAAAGAGGTAAAAGGAAAGAAAGTAGTGATAGAAGAAGAAGATCCACAAGTGATTCTGAAGAACATGTAGAGTTTAGCTCAGATAAGGATGCTGAGGAAGAACCAAGAAGATTTCCAAGACTCTCACCTGGAACTAGTGAGCGGGTGGAGGGGAAGAATATTCTTGAAAAAGAACAAATTAAGGGGGAGAACCTCAATGAAATGCCAATGGATACTGCTACAACTATAATAATTGATGTTGTACAGGAACTGGATGACTCAAGGATATCTAAACAAGAAATATCTGAGAAAGAGATGGAGGCAGAAATTCCAAAAGAGACAAAAGAAAAACTTCTTTCTAAAGAAACAAACATGCATGGGGAGATAGATGAAATTCCCCAGATTGCACTTCCTGATGCTGACATTCAACATACTGATGATAACTTAGATAATATCAAAATAAATGAGGAAGATACAAGAACTGAGGGGTAGTTGGCCCCAGATACTGATAAACCTAAAGAGACACCTCAAGTTGAAGTGGTAAGTTATTTTGAATCATGAGATGTAGAAGAATATCAACTAAAGATAAGAAAGTTTTCTGAAATGAAGAAGAGGAAAAAAAGCTACAAACAATATTTTCAATCTGGGAAACCAACTGCTCATACAGAAGATACTAGCTCTCTGCTAGTACAAATTCAAATAATGTTGGATAAGCAAAGGTAGGATTTGGAAAAGTATGTAGATGACAACAATAGAGCTGCAGTTTCAACTGGCTCAGGAGATTAAGTCAATAAAATTTGAAGTCAATCTTTTTAAATCTGAAATGACTACCTTCTTTGAAAAAGGGTCAAATGCCATAGTATATCTTGCTAAATAGTAGCAAGAAGCCAAGTCAAATGTAGATGAGATGGTTGTTAAACAAGGCTATGTCCTTGAAAATGAGAGTATTTTGGATGAAAATATGACAGCCTTGCATATAGAAACAATGGTTAAACTGACTGAGCAGTCTACTTAGTTAGACAACAAAATAGTTGCTGCTACTAAGGCCATAGAAACTCAGCTGGCAGACTATTCAGCCTCTTTACTTAAAGATATAAAGGCTTGTGACAAGAGTTTTGATAACAATTTACTGAAAGTATAGAATACTATCGCCTCAGGTATCAATTACCTTGATGGACATGTAATATTTCACAAGAATGAGCTAGGTGATCATGTTGAAAGAGAAGTCATAAAGGGGGAGATGGTAATGATAAGAGTAAGTTCAGAACATGCAACCTGAATATCAAATAACATCAAAGACACTTTAGAAATTCCTCCCCTATGGTATGATGGAGATCAGATTATTGAATCTGGTTGTCAACCAGCTTACCTTGAAGCACCTTATACCACTAGAACTCCTGCAGATGAGCAAACCATAAACAATCCTGCAGCACAAGCTACCTTTGAGACTATCCAAGCAGCTATCTCTCATAAGTACAGTCCTTGACCAGTAGTTCAAAATGTTATCTCTGAAAAGGTAGATATGCTTGAATCTGTTATGCTAAAAGAAAACGAAGCACAACTTTCAAAGAAAGGTTTCAGAGAACAAGCTGAGACAAGACCGGATTTTAAGCAGTGGAACCCAACCTCTAGATTAACAATTCTTAATGCATGGAAGGCAGTAAATGCATATGTAATAGATAGAGGCAAATGGTATTCCGAATAGGAATGGGCAAAATATTTAAAGCAGCAAGAAGTTATGCAAAAGTTCAGACATGATCTGAAGAGAGGAAAGCTACCTGCTAAGTCAATTGAGCGCATTAAATACTTTCCAAAGACATATCATTATTTTGAAAGACAAAGATTGAAATAAGAAGTCATTGCAAAATATAAAGCTAAGGATGACAAAGGTAAGAAGGTTGCTGATGACAATGTGCCAGAGGTGAAGGCAAAGATTCAATCTGGAAAAGGCATAGTCATCAAAGAGCCAGAGTAGCAATAGAATGTTTTTAGTTTTGGATTTCATAAAATACCTGTTATGTAACTATTGTATAACAAAAACTTGTAGTTGTAAACCGTGTGGTGAACATTCAATGAAAATTTTGGTTTACTTAACATTTCATGTGTTATTAATTAGGATTGGAATTGTTTGTTTTAATTTGTGATTCAACATTATTGGTTTTAAATATGTATTTTTTATCTGTGGTATTTCACAAATTATACTACAATGAACTTTTAAATATTTTTATCATAATTTATTTTTGGTACCATATTGTATATCATTAGATTGGGGTTATGACTTCTCCAAATATGGGGATATTATTGGGTACATTAGCCACAATGTACTTGATTTGAAGAAGATATTTTATTTTAATGATATACACATAGTTGTATTTGATGAATGTTAAGTTCATGAGTGCAGGCAAATAAAGTTATATACAAAAGTGTCAAGATACTAGATATGTGTGGATACCTTTGTTAAGGATGTGCGGAGACAAGGAGAAAGTTATGTCGACACTCATGACTAGTGTCGACACACTCAAACAAGAAGTACTGAGTCAAGGAGGAAGTTGTGTCGACACCCGGGACTTGGGTCAACACTATAATACAAGAAAACAATTGTGTCGACACTCAGGACTAGTGTCGACACACATTGCACAAGTTGTGTCCAGATAAAGAAAAGCTGTGTCAACACTAAGGACATGTGTCGACACACTCTATACAAGCAGTGTCGAGACTAAAGACAACTTTGTCAACACTCAAGATAAGTGTCAACACACTTCATAGGCTGAGTCAAGACTGGAAGCAAGCAGTGTCGACACTTAAGACTAGTGTCGACACATTCTACATCAGCTATGTCGAGACAAGGCGAAGGTTGTGTCGACACATTCAAAAGTATGTCGACACCACTACAAGAGTACTGTCGACAACCAGGAATGGTGTCGACACATCCAACTGTCAAGTTTCAACACTTCAAGAAGTTTTGTTTACTAAGTATAGAAATCAAGTAAGAGGGTCTGATAACTATCATAACTGTCAGAACTGTCAGATGTCAATTATTAATTGGATCAGCCAGTTACCTTTGATGAAGCCTATATAAAGGCATCAACTCTTCAGAAAAGTCGAGAGAAAAATTTGGCAAGTCTAGATCTAAGAAGTTATCTTCTAGAATACAGAAGGTGGAGAGATGTCGGATCAAGAATCGTATTCAACATCCTCCAGCCTAGATCTACCCTAATTTCAACTTCAAGAAGCTTTGAAAAGCTAAGAAGTGCAGGATCAAATCTATTCCTTCAAGATCAAAGGAAGCTAACCGATCAGGAACAGATCAAGAAGCAATCACCCATTCCTTTCTTGCAGGGTGACATGTTCTCAATCAATTTCTTTCACTTTTATTAAATTATAAGATCTACCAGTAGATCTGAGTGTAGGAGAAACATTTTCTCTGAGATTGTAAGCTTACGTTATAAAGGCTGAGGTAGGGCAGGGATTGCCTGAGGTAGGAGAAGAGGAAATTTCCCTGAGTTGTAGGGCAGCATTTGCCTGAGAAGTAGGAGTGTGGTTACATTCTGAGATAGAGTTATTGGGAAGAACATGAGGTGTAGGATCTTGGTGATTTGAGTGGTAAGACTTGTAAAGTCTTAGTTGTAGGAGCCAGCTAGGCTTTGAGCTGTAAGATCTGCGGATCTGAGAAAAGGAAGAAGGAGTTTGGCCAAATCTAGTTCATTGCTATATAGGAGAAGGGGGAAAGTGGATGTACCCATAAATTGGGGAACCACTGTAAAACTTTGTGTGTTGTGCTGTGTATATTGTTTTTGATATGCGGTGAAAGTTCTAGATTGCTGGTAAATTATTTTGATTTTCTGCTATATTTATCTAACTGAAAGAATATATATCTCTTCACTAAAAAGGGGTTGCCAAGATTCAAATTGGACCTATTAACCCCCCTATAGGTCACTTTCAATCCTTAAACAAATATGTACACAACTGCCGCAATCCCGTGTGTATGTCGCCCCACTTCCTCCGCTCGGAGAGAGGCAGTCTATGTCGCAACCGATTATAACTACGACTGGCCTTGTCGAGGTTGGCCGCCTTGTTTCCAATCTTTGGCACGCCGGACCCCACGAGGGACCAGCCACCCTTAGTCATCCATGAAGTGGAAGCCACACCTTGGCTACCCCATTGCTGGGGGAAATAGGCGCGACCCACGCAAGGGCCTATTCTTCCTTGGCAGTCCGCAAAGGGGAGGCCACTCCACGACCGACCTATTGCAAGCAGCCTTGGTCACATCCCCCACCAAGGGGTCTGCCACCCCATGGACGTCTGATCACAAGGGGGACTCGAATGTATCCCCCTTAAAGAGGGCGGTCTACCTGATGCGTGGAGTCTTAGCCATATCCCCCGCTAAGGGGGTGGCCTCCCCGTGTACGGCAAGGCACAGACGGCCTCGTCTGTAAACCTTGCACGGGCCTTAGCCCCTTATTGGAAACAACAGACTTGCCCGAGGCCGCCATCAAAGTGGGCGGGTAGCCCTTGGCTTCCCTGGCCAAGGGGTGGCTTTGGCCGTACCCACCAAGGATGGATGCCCCATCCCGGCCGATTCTCGTAAGGGATAGAGGTGGACACCACTTTAGCGCCAAGCCTCGGGCTATCGATCCCCATGTGCGAGCATTTTCACGGCCCAGGGATGGGATGGTATTTTCCCTAAAAGTGGCGATCCATGTGCCCAGATCCGAGCTTTTTTATTGGTCCGTCTCGTAGTTACTGTGCAAAATTACTAGACTTCCCCCATAAAAATTTATAAATAGACCCACATTCTACTTCAGTGGGATCCTTTTTTCAGTTCGCTAACTCCGGTCATTTTCCTATCTTTCTCTCTTTATACACACTCTCTCTACAGGTTGTCTACCCACAAGGAACTTCGCCAAACATCTTGGCCGATGGATTTTAACAAAAAGCAAGTGGAAAGTTCAGAAATATACGGACTCCCAGACATCGACCAAGACCTTCGCAAGATGTAGAAGATAATGACTAAACCACAAGTGGCCACCAGAACGGGTCCAGGAAGCAGTCAACTGAGCCAGCTAGTCCCCTTAGTGGTGAGAAGAGCAAGACCTCTGAAAGAGCTTGGATATCCGTGTTGCTCACAACTTGCCCAAAATCTTTTATCCCTCAATGTGTAATGAGGATCGGCATGTCGCCCTCGCCTTCATTTGAACTTTTTAATGAACTCTGGATTAGTGGAAGTTAGCTCAACATCGAATCAACCGTATAGTTTTTCACCCCGATTGTAGGTTTTTCACGTAAATAAATCTCTCATGCATAAGTCAGGGAACCCTTGACTTTGCAAACTCGACTTCTCTTTGGGCTAGGATGGTTTAGGGGGTCCGATCTACTAGGAGATTCGAGCGAATCACAATAATACTGCTCCTCGTTACACTCATTTTCCAATTTTGAAGGATAATGAATTGAAGAATTATTTGTTTTGCGTGGAGCTAAAGTAGAAGATGAAATAACTTGCTAAGAGTAAGTTGAAATGTTTACCTTAGGCTCAACCAAATTTATAGAAGTTACCTCCTTTCTACTGTTGAGGGTTATTGCATTGGCGCCCTCCCTTAGATTGGGATCGGTGTTGCTAGTCAAAGATCTTTGTTGGAGTTCGGAAAATAATTTGGTGTGTTGTCCAATTTGAATTTCTAGACTTTCAATAGATTTGGTGATGTTCCTGATATTGGACTCTTTGGAGGCAACATTTTTAGTAAAGTCCTATTTAAGTGAAAGGGCTATTCGGTGGTGGCGCAGCGAATCCAAGAGAATTCATTTGTGGTGGACGTTAAGAATTATTGGGGTTGCTCTATGAATATTTTGTGTGGTTCCTTAAACCCTGATTATAATTATTTTTAAAAGGGATATTATTACTCGGGTTAAAAGGAGGACGATAGGAGTTCCCCATGTAATCTACGTGTACTTCAATAAAGTAAAATTATAATTATTAATATTATAATTAGTGTCGGAGGAATTAGTCATCTCTGCCACTTGATTAATTAAATGTTCTACTTGAAGTTCCAAATTATTGGTGGTCTCGATGTCATAAAGTCTGGTCGGCTTATTAAAGCGGGACCGAGGCGCATTTCACTGATAAACATTCACGGTCATCTCCTCAAAAATCTCTTGAGCGGTCTCAGGTGTTTTATTATTAAGAGTAGCCCCGACGGCTACATCAATCATTTTACTTGTTTGGAGATTCAAACCACTGTATAAAGTTTTGAATTGTTGCCAAACAGGAATGACATGATGATGACATCTTTGCAAAAGTTCCTTGAAGCACTCCCATCTATCATACAAAGACTCCATGTCAATTTTCGTGATGGAGAGAATGTTCGTACATAATTTTCTTATTTTTGTCGGAGGTCAGTATTTAGTTAAGAACTTCTCTGTCATTTCGGCCCATGTATTGAAGGATCCTTTAGGATGACAGCCCAACCACTTCTTGGACTTTGTCTGCCAAGAAAAATGAAAAAAGCGCAAACGAATGAAGTCATCTGTAACACCATTAATCATGAATGTGTCGCAAATTTCTAAAATTATTGATAAATGTAAATTTGGATCTTCATCTGACAAGTCATCAAATATAACCAATTGCAGTACCATTTGAATGATACTTGTTTTAATTTCTAAATTATTATTTGCCACCGTCGGGTGAATAATGCATGATTGTGTTCCTTCTCAATTTGGCCTCCCATAATAGGACATGCTTCGTAGCAGTTCCTCGTCAGTCTTGGTATTATCCATAACTCTTAAGTCATTTCTATGATTGGTTCTTCGAGAATTACTAGTAAAGTTTGATCACAAAATCTAAGGCGTCGCCGCAAGGTGCACTCAATTTCCTGGTCAAAATTTGGATCATTCGAAGTACCCCCTCAAAACGTATACAAAAATAAAAAGAGAAAATTAGGGGTGAGGAGAATAAAAGATGAGGAACGAACAATGCAAAATTTAAATGATTATAATATCAGAATAATTAAAATCCACGGAACCCGGATTTAGATAAATCCGGATTTAGCTAAATCCGAGTTCCGTGTGCCTTTTGAAAATAGACAAATTATAATGTATTTTTAGGAAAAGTGTCCAACATGAAAGTTGTAGTCTAGTTGAGATATACAACTTTCTTGTTGGACACTTTTTCTTAAAATGTCATTTAGTAGGTCTATTTTCAAAATGGGCTGTTGGGTATATTGAAAATATGTAAGAGATTTGAAGAAGCCTCACCCTACTCAATGATATACATCAAGGTGTATTTGATGTGCTTTGAGTTTATATGTGCAGGTTAAGTAATTGCAAGATTGCAGGAAAAATTCTAAGTCCATGTGTCGACACCTAGAGATGCTGTGTCGACACTTATGAAAGCTTGTGTCGACACCTAGAGAAGCTGTGTCGACACTTGGAGTTTTTTTTGTCGACACCAGGAAAGGCAGAGTCGACACCAGAAGAAAAGTGTCGACACATACAGGCAGTGTCGACACACTATGAAGAATACTCAACATATATCATGTCGACACTTAGAGGCCGTGTCGACACCCAAAGAAGCTTAGTCGACATCCAATGTGTCGACACCAGGAAGCTGTGTCAACACACTGAAGGCATTGTCGACATCAACTATGTCGACACACAGGACTTGTGTCGACACATAGCAAAGCTTCACCAAAGTTAAAGTTAAAGAAGTTCTTGTGTCGACACAAAGGAGATGTGTCGACACTCAGCAAGTTTCAACACAAAAAGGCATGTGTCGACATAAAGGAGATGTGTCGACACACATCAGAATTCAACTAAGTGTTCAAGAAGAAGTACTTGTGTCGACATACAGAATCAGTGTCGACACATTCAACAGAAGGCTTGTAGCGACACACAGAATCAGTGTTGACACATTCTGAAGAAGCAGTGTCGAGAAGCTGTTACAACAACACAAGGAGTTGTGTCGACACCATGAAGGCTAGTGTCGACACTTAGTCCACTTATGTCGACACTTGGTCTATTTGTGTCTACACATAATGAAGAACAGTCTCGACACATTCAGACAGAGACAGTATTTTCAAGAAGTGACTGGATGACTTGACAGCTGCCATTTCAGCCGGTCTACTGTAACTGTCAGAGCTGTCAGAAGTTCGTTAGAAACCGGATCAGCCGGTTACCTTGGAGGAAGACTATATAAAGGCCTTTCTCCTTCAACAGAAGTATCCATTAAGAATCAACAAATAGAATCAATCAGAAGATTAAGAAGGTCAATACAGATCCAGAGAAAACTGTAAATCAGTATTTTGAAGAAAATTTCAGATTTACTTGGAGAGAGAGAACTCCAGTATCTGAAATCAAGAAAGTGACTTGTTAATCAAATCTCTTAAGAAGCAGATTCTGAACCAGACTGCAAAGTAGGATCTAGATTTAATTCTCCATCCTAAGAAGGAAGTTGCCAGTCGGTCTACTTCAAGAAGATCATCTTTACTGAGTTCAGACTCAAGAAGTCTTGAAGAAAGCAAAGACAAAGTTGATCTCAGGAATCAGTGCTATCAAGAACTGATCAAGAAGGTTGACCTCTTCATTCTCTCAAATAGAGTGGTGACCTAGAACTTGTTATTATTTTCCTTTTGTAGGATCCTAAGGGATCTGAGTTGTAAGCCTGAATTTATAAAGGCTGAGGTAGGGCTTTTAAACCTGAGTGTAGGAGAATCAATTCTCTGAGTGTAGGCCTTGTTGAAGGCTGAGGTAGGGCTGTTTAGCCTGAGTGTAGGTCTTGTTGAAGACTGTGTGGTAGGGCTTTGTGCTGAGTTGTAGGAGTGGGGACACTCTGAGTTGTAGGAACCTGGTTTGGGGTTCTGAGCTGTATGATCTGAGGTTCTGTGGAGAAGTGCAGAAGTTAGGCCGAATCTAGTACTCTACTAGATAGGCGAAGGTGGAAAGTGGATGTACCCAGACCTTGGGGAACCACTATAAACACTATGTGCACTCTGTGAATGTTCTTAATTCATTGTAAAACCTCTAAAGAAATGCGGAATACATTAATAGTCTATATGGAGGGCTCAGAGGAAGTAAGACAAGATAGGAAGTCCATGTTAAATCAGGAATATGAAAGCTTCAGACAAGGAAAGTCTGATAGCATTACAGAATGTTACAAGAAGTTCTGTAGGATAGTTAATGAATTGATGTCCTATGGAAGAGACTTCAGTAACTATGAGCTGAATGACAAGTTCTTAAGATCTCTGACTAAGGACTGGGACACCAAGATTTGTGCCATTAGCGTAGTGGCCAAACTAGCTGATATACCTCCTCCAACTTTGTTTGGAAAACTGCTATCTTATGAGATGCAGTTAATGGCTAGAAAGGAAGAAGAGAAGAATACTAGAGTGGAGAACAAGGAAAAGTCTGTTGCCTTCAAGACTGAAGCCACTAGGAAGTAATGAAGCAAGTCTCCATCTCCACCTCAAATAGTTGCTGAGGCTGTGACGGATAATTCAGATAGCAAGAATTCAGATAGTAGTGAAAGTGATGAAGACTTTGCTGCTTTTACTAGGCATTTTCAAAAATTTCTGAAGAAGAAGCAGTAGAGGTCTAAGCCTTCTACTTCTCAGCCAAAAGATGACTACTATCAGAAGAGAAAGTCATCCAGGAATGACAGAAGAAGGTCTAAGCCAAGCAAAGCAACATCGTCAAAGATTGTGTGTTATTGCTGCAATAGACAGGGACATATAGTGGCTGACTGTCCTGAAAAGAGGAAGGAGTCAGCTGATAAAAAGAAGACACAGTTTAAGAGCAAAAAGGAAAAAGTCCTTTGTTGCTAATAAAGACAAGAGTCTAACAGATCAGTCATCTTCAGAAACAGAATCAGAAGTTGAAGCCTACATTGGATTATTTGCTGAAGAGGAAGAAGATGAGTTCATGCAGCTAATGAACTCAATTTATGAGCATGAGGACCATCAATGCAAGGGACTGATGGCTTTATCTGAAGGAGACAAGAAACAGGATCAGCCTAGACCAAGTAAGGTACAAAGTTGTTCTTCTAGTTCAATTTGTAGTACTGAGTCAGAATCAGATACATCTGCATCAAGTGATGTGGGTGGGTCTGAATCTGAAGGTGATATTCATCAGTTAATTGATGAATATAGTGACTTGTTGCAGGCCTTGAAGAAAAGCAAAACTTTGGCCAAAACTCAGGCCAAGGAGATTGCTAGTCTTAAATTGGCTGCTGCTGATTCAGACAAGTTATTAGATCAGAAACTGAATGAGATAGCCAGACTGAAAAACATTAATGTTATTCAGATAGGTACTATTACAATTAAGAATGATCAAATTAGAAATCTAGAGGTTAGACTTCAGAAGGAGAAAGTGATAGTAGCAAGTTTTTCTAAACCTAAATCTGTTTTACCCTTGATAGATGAGTTTGTACCTCAAAAGGGTAAGGCTGTATTAAGGTTTAAAAAACCTGCCTGGATTGCTAGGTCCAAATCTAAGGGCAAAGCCCCAGTACAAAATAAGAAGCCTGCTGTAGTTAATTCAGCCGGGGTTGTACCTAAACAAAGGTACAACAGGTTTGTGTGCTGCTGTTGTGGCAAGATAGGCCACTTTGCCTTAGATTGTTAGCACAATTCTAGTGTCAAAGAGAGTAGCAAACTGCCTGCTATAAGAGTTACAGGTAGTTTTGTTAAAGGTCAGACAAACCTGCACCAAGGACCCAAGAGTTATTTGGGTTCTAAGATTAAGTAATCTGTTTTGCAGGTGAGTCCAAGTGGCCATACCCCTATATGGTACTTGGATATTGGATGTTCCAGGCACATGACTGGAACTAGGGGGTTGCTGAAGGACTATACACCTATCAAGAATGGCCCTAAAGTAACCTTTGGTGGTTCAGAAAAAGGAATCATCAAAGGCTTTGGTAACATTTCTAGTAATCAGATTACTATCACTCAAGTGGCCTATGTGAAAGGTTTGAAACACAACCTTATATGCATAAGTCAGCTGAGTGATTTAGGATATGATATCTCATTTGTCAAGAATGGTTGTCATATCAAAAGGTCAAGTGATCAAAAGATCATTTTGATAGGATATAGGAAGAGAAATGTTTATTGTCTTGACTTTGTATATGAGAACAATATTTCTTCTATTTGTCTTGTAGCTGATGAGAGAGTCTCACATTGTGTTAAATGGCACAAGAGGCTGGCTCATCTTAACTATTAGACAATTGGCCAACTCTTTAGCAAAGAGTTAGTGAGGAATGGTCCTCAAGTTAAGTGTATAAAGGATGGGATATGCTCAGCTTATCAAAAAGGAAAGCATACCAAATCCACCTTTCATAGCCTTGAAAACAAGGATTTAGTGAGGTGTCTATACCTCTTGCATATGGATCTATTTGGTCCTATGCCAATTCACAATCTAGGTAGGAAGGTCTATACATTTGTGGTGGTTGATGATTACTCTAGATATTCCTGGGTGTTCTTCCTAAGACAAAAATCTGAAACCCCAAGTATCTTATATAGTTTTGTTAAACAAATTCAGAATGAGTTGGACAGTACAGTGGTCAAAATCAGAAGTGATCATGGCACTGAATTTCAGTCTGAAAGTATGACAAAACTGTGTGAAGAATTTGGGATTTTTCAGGAATTTTCCTCAGCAAGAACATCTCAGCAAAATGGTATTGCTAAAAGGAAGAATAGAACATTGATAGAGGCTGGTAGAACCCTATTGAGTGACACTTCTCTCCCAGAATATTTCTGGGCTGAGGCAGTAAACACTGCATGTTTTGTAATCAATAGGGCTACTATCACCAAGTGCCACAAGAAGACTCCCTATGAGAATGTGAAGGGCAGAAAACCAAATTTATCCTATTTTAGGATCTTTGGTTGCAAGTGCTATATACTTAACAATGGCAAGTCTTATCTAACCAAGTTTGCTGCCAAATCCCAAGAGGGGATCTTTGTTGGGTACATCAATAATAGTAAAGCTTATAGGGTCTACAACTTGATTACTCAAGTTATAGAAGAGTCTATACTTGTAGTCTTTGATGAAATAAGACTCATTAACTATGAATTGCCAAGTAGTGTTTGCAGCTCTACAGGTATAACTGATGGGATGGACAAGCTTACCATTACAGAAGGTTCTACTGCAACTCAGCAAGTGAAAAATGATGCTTACTGTCCAGGGGGAGTACAAGACTCTCTAGATGCAGAAGAAGACCAAGAGGTGCAGCTAAATGAAGAGGCTGGAGGTGTACAACCTGAAGATAGACTACCTCCAGCAAATAGACACTTAAAGGATCATCCAGCCACTCAGATAATTGGTGATCCCAGACAAGGAGTGAAAATAAGAAGCAGGAATCTGAGTACAGTTCTTTACTCCAGTTTCCTATCACAAGTAGAGCCAAAGAAATTTGAAGAAGCAGTTCTAGACCCTCATTGGATTGATGTCATGCAAGAGGAGCTGAATCAGTTCAAAAGATGCAAGGTCTGTTAGCTAGTTTCTAAACCAAAAGACCACAACATCATTGGAACTAAGTGGATCTTTAGGAATAAGTTGGATGAGAATGTAATCATTATAAAGAATAAATCTAGACTTGTTGCAAAAGGATATAGGCAAGAAGAAGGTATTGATTTTGATCAAACCTTTGCTCAAGTAGCAAGACTGGAAGCAATAAGGATGTTCCTTGCCTATGCAACATATCAAGGGTTCAAGGTATATCAAATGGATGTAAAGTCAGCTTTCCTGAATAGAAATCTAAAGGAAGAAGTCTATGTAGAGCAGCCATTAGGTTTTGTTGATTCTCTCAAACCTGATTTTGTATATAGACTTAGGAAGGCTTTGTATGGGTTAAAACAAGCCCCAAGGGCTTAGTATGAAACCCTGTCTAGTTTCCTCATTGAGAACAAATTCTCCAGGGGGAAAATAGACAAGACTCTATTCCTTAGGGAATCTAAAGGCAAGATTATTCTAGTCCAAATATATATATATGACATAATATTTGGGTCTACAGAAAATAATCTTTGCAGAAAGTTTGCAAAACTTATGCAAGGAAAATTTGAAATGATCAGTATGGGGGAACTTAAGTTCTTCTTGGGTCTCCAAGTTAGACAAACTGAAGATGGCTTGTCCATATGCCAGTCTAAGTTCACCCTAGAGTTAATAAAGAAGTATGGTATGGAATCATCCTCTACCATGAAAACTCCTATGGGGTCAAGTGTATCTCTAAGCAAAGATGATGCAGGGAAACCTGTAGATGAAACTTTGTATAGAGGGATAGTCGGCTCCCTATTATATCTGACTACTAGCAGACCAGATATCATGTATGCTACATGTGTCTGTGCTAGGTACCAAGCATGCCCTAAAGAATCTCATCTGACTGCAGTCAAAAAAATTTTGAGATATCTTAAGGGTACACCTTATCTAGGCCTTTGGTACCCTAGGAATGGAGATTTTGTACTGACAGGTTATTCAGATGCAGATTTTGCAGGCTGTAAGGAAGATAGGAAGAGTACTACAGGAACCTGTCAATTTCTAGGTAGAAGGCTGATGTCATGGAGCAGTAAGAAGCAGACTATTGTGGCAATTTCCACAGCTGAGTCAGAATATGTGGCAGCAGGAAGTTGTTGTGCACAACTTTTGTGTATACAACATCAGCTAGAAGACTATGGTATCCAGGTAAGTAGAACACCTTTGTTTTGTGATTCTACAAGTTCCATTTCTATTGCAAATAATCCTGTCTCACATAGTAGGACTAAACACATAGAAATTAAATACCATTTTCTCAGAGAACATGTATAAAAAGAAGACATTTCACTAGAATATGTTAACACAGATAATCAGATTATTGATATGTTTACTAAGCCCCTAGATGAAACCAAATTCAATAATTTTAAAATTGAATTAGGAATGTTGAACTTAGAATAGGTTCATAAAATTGGCTAAGTAAAAAGGTGTCGACACATGAAGTTGTCTGTGTCGACACATAGAAGTGGTGTCGACATTTCAGAGAAATGGTGTCGACACATCTAGAAAGTCTGTGTCGACACTTCAGAGAATTAGTGTTGACACATCTAGAGTAGGTGTCGACACATCCAGGGTGGTGTCGACACTTAGATTTAACACTAATTTCGTCGAGTAGAGTTTCGACTAATCGTCGAGCTGAGATGTATAAGTGTCGACACATATATTCTGTCGACTATATATTTGTGTCGACACATAGTGGTCGAGACATTAGAAGTAAGTGTCGACACTTTTCAACTGTGTCGACACATTTCAAATATTTTGACGCACGTTTTCACCTTCGATTTTAGAAAGGTATAAATAGGTCTTCACTATTGTTTGTCGACACGCTCACCATAGTTTCGAGACCAAACTTGTGTGTCGACATCTCTCTTCTCTAAATTCAAAATTTCTGCAAACCCTAATGGCGCCCAATCTAGAAGAGAACATCAATGAAGGTTATGAGCTAGTGTGACATGCCTTTGACGACGCGGAACCAGATATTCAAAGTGTTGTTACCCTAGTTGTAGATACTGGGTTAGAGTATCTAGTTTCAGAGCCAATCAAGATTTGGAAGAAGGAGGTCATCGAATTCTTTAGTGTAGCTACCCTTGATGCAACTGGACTCAAGATTAAGTCCACAGTCCATGGGGAAAAAGTAAAAATCACCCAGAAAAGTCTAAGAAAAGTTCTACATCTACCTAGAACTAAGGAAGAGGAAGATGTACCTGCATCAAAGATAAGGGAGGCACTGCAATGGTGTGGACTTGATTCAAGCATGAAGATTGGATCAGTCTTTAACAGGAAAGGCATGAACATGCAAGGAAAATTTTTATCTGAGATAGTAGGTAAGGTGATTTTGTGCAAGCCTGGTGGGCATGATAGAATATCAGCTCTCATATTCAGTTTAATGTCAAGAATAATTTTCCAACTCAAAACTAATTAGTCAGCAGTATTGTTTGACAAGATTAATGAAAGTCTGAAGAAGCCCAATCTGGGTAGGATTATGAGTTTATACTTAGCTGGAACTATTCCAGAAGTGATGAACCAAGCTGCAGGCTCTAAGATAAATCACATGAGAAGAATGGATGTTAGGATTATCTCAAGGTGGGATAAGGTGTTGACAAAGGACATGCCTACTCCAGAAAAGGAAGTTCCTCAACAGAAGAAGAAGAAAGCCATAGTGGCTTCTGAATCCTCAAGTAGCTCAGAGGAGCAAGTAGTTTTCAGTTCTAATGAGGATGAAGGTGATAAGGAAGCAGCTGATGTTACTGGAAGGTCACCAGTAAGGACTGAAGATGCCCAGAGGTAGGGGGAGCTACCATCTGCTATCCCCATCCACCTGGATCCACTCCATGGGGAGCCTCAACATGTGGATGAGCCAACTCACTTAGATAGTGAAAGGGCAACCCAAACAATTCTTGAGGTAATCAATGAAGTTAATCAATCAATTTTCACTATTGAGAATGAAGTATTGACTGAATCATTAATTTATGTTGATCAGCAAACACAGATACATAGTCAACCACAAGATGTTGTCATGGAAGACACATCCGTTGCAGAAAATGCTCCTGAGATAAGAAATTCTCCAGTCCCTACTCAATAGGAGTTTACTCTAGAAGAGTTGTTCCCTGATCTATTACAGACAGCTTTTGAGGGGAGTCAGCTAACCTTGAGGGGGAGTATGTATGGTCACAAGAGGAGACTGCTAGAAAAGAGACTGAGGAGCAAAGGAGTGCTGAGGAGCTACCAAGAGCAGAGAAGGAATTGCCAACTACTCCACAGGATAGAGTAGACATTGCTAGTACTTCTGATTCAGAAGATGAAGAGGCTGCTAGAGCAAAGAAAAGAAAGCTACAGGTCTTCAAAAGGAGAAGCCAGACCTACAAGAAGGCTCTGCAAACAATTACTCCTCAGCCTACCCCAACAGCTGATTACAGCTCTTTGTTGGTGGCTTTGCAGATCAAAATGGATGAGCAAAGAAAGGCTCTAGAAAAATATATGGATGAAGGAAATAAATCACTTCAATTTGATCTGGCTCAAGACATCAAATCTATAAGATTTGAAGTTAATCTGAATAAGAAAGAAATGAATGATTGTTTCCACAAAGGAGGCAATGCAGTGGTATATTTGGCTACTCATCAAGAGAAGATAAAGACACAGGTTGATGATATGGCAGAGAAACAAGTATATGTTCTTGAGAATCAAATTAGAATGAATGACAATTTAACTAAATCACATAATGTGATAGTAACAGAAATACAGAATATTGCAGCTGCTCAGAGTGCAGCAAGGACTGCTGCCAAGGCTGAGTTTGACAAGCAATTACAGGAACACCTAACTGCTATTAAAACTGCAATTGAAGATTCTCAAAAGGCTATTGCTGATAAGCTCCAAAAGTTAAAACCTTTTTATAAAGATGGTGTTAACTATCTGAATGCTCAGATCAGATTTCAGAAGGATGATCTTAGGGATCATATAGAAAGAGAAGTCATAAAGGGGGAGAGGGTATTAGTCAAAGCAGGCTCTGACCATGCTAAATGGATTTCAAACAGCATCACAGCTACCCTTGGATATCCACCCTTGTGTGATGATGATAATGTAGCAGAATCTGGGATAAATCCTGCTGTTTTTGGAGGTGAGCAAGCTGAAGTGGCTCAAGTTATCTACCCTCCAGTAGATTTTGAAATGATACATCAAGAGGTACAATCTATGTATAGTCCTCGAGAAGGTGCTCAAAATATGATCATTGAGAAAGTAGTACAGCCTGTGCCAGAGGCAGTATTAAAAGAGCAAGAAGCTCAATTATCTAAGAAGAGGTTTAGAGAACAGATAGAGTTAAGGCCTGATTTTGAACAATGGAGCCCAACTTCTAGAAATATTATTCTGACTGCTTGGAAGGCTGCAAAGGATAATTTCCTAGAGAGGGGTAAATGGTACTCTGACCTGGAGTGGAGAAAACATGAAGCTAGGCAAGAGGCCATAGTTCAGTACAGAAGAAAGGCTAAACTAGGGAAGCTACCTCCTAATGCACAGGAGCCTAGTAAGTATTTCCCTAAGCCTTATCATTATTTTGAGAGACAAAAGATAAGGGCTGAAGAACAGAAGAAGAAAGATCTTAAGGGCAAGAAGCCTACTGATGACACTGATGCTCCAGTTCAAGCCAAGATTCAATCTGGAAAGGGCATTGTCATCAAGGAGCCAGAGCAGCCATAGAATAGAATTTTCTTAAGTTTACAACTTTGTAATCATTTGCATTAAAATCCATGTAAACTTTTGATTAATGAAACTATTGGAAGTTGTAACAAAACAATGTTTAATGTTTAATCTATTACATTGTTATTCTGAGAAGATTGTTTATACATGTTTTGTTAAGTATTTACCTTATCATATAATACTGTTATACATCATATTGAGTATTTGTTATGAATGGTGTATATCATTGACTAAGGGTTATGACTTCTCCAAATATGGAGAGATTGTTGGGTACATTGAAAATGTGTACCAGATTTGAAGAAGCCTCACCCTACTCAATGATATACATCAAGGTGTATTTGATGTGCTTTGAGTTTATATGTGCAGGTTAAGTAATTGCAAGATTGCAGGAAAAATTCTAAGTCCATGTGTCGACACCTAGAGATGCTGTGTCGACACTCAGCAAGTTTCAACACAAGAAGGCATGTGTCGACACAAAGGAGATGTGTCGACACACAGCAGAATTCAACTAAGTGTTAAAGAAGAAGTACCTGTGTCGATACATTCAACAGAAAGCTTGTGTCGACACAAGAATTAGTGTCGACACATTCTGAAGAAGCAGTGTCGAGAAGCTGTTACAACAACACAAGGAGTTGTGTCGACACCATCAAGGCTAGTGTCGACACTTAGTCCACTTGTGTCAACACTTGATCTATTTATGTCGACACATAATGAAGAACAGTCTCGACACATTCAGATAGAGATAGTATTTTCAAGAAGTGACTGGATGACTTGACAGCTTCCATTTCAGCCGGCCTACTGTAACTGTTAGAGCTGTCAGAAGTTTGTTAGAAACCGGATCAGCCGGTTACCTTGGAGGAAGACTATATAAAGGCCTTTCTCCTTCAACAGAAGTATCCATTAAGAATCAACAAATAGAATCAATTAGAAGATTAAGAAGGTCAATACAGATCCAGAGAAAACTGTAAATCAGTATTTTGAAGAAAATTTCAGATTTACTTGGAGAGAGAGAACTCTAGCATCTGAAATCAAGAAAGAGACATGTTAATCAAATCTCTTAAGAAGCAGATTTTGAACCAGACTGCAAATTAGGATCTAGATTTAATTCTCCATCCTAAGAAGGAAGTTGCCAGCCGGTCTACTTCAAGAAGATCATCTTTACTGAGTTCAGACTCAAGAAGCCTTGAAGAAAGCAAAGACAAAGTTGATCTCAGGAATCAGTGCTATCAAGAACTGATCAAGAAGGTTGCCCTCTTCATTCTCTCAAACAGAGTGGTGACCTAGAACTTGTTATTATTTTCCTTTTGTAGGATCTTAAGGGATCTGAGTTGTAAGCCTGAATTTATAAAGGCTGAGGTAGGGCTTTTAAGCCTGAGTGTAGGAGAATCAATTCTCTGAGTGTAGGCCTTATTGAAGGCTGAGGTAGGACTGTTTAGCCTAAGTGTAGGTCTTGTTGAAGACTGAGTGGTAGGGCTTTGTGCCTAAGTTATAGGAGTGGGGACACTTTGAGTTGTAGGAACCTGGTTTGGGGTTCTGAGCTGTAGGATCTGAGGATCTGAGGAGAAGTGCAGAAGTTAAGCCGAATCTAGTACACTACTAGATAGGCGGAGGGGGAAAGTGGATGTACCCAGACCTTGGGGAATCACTATAAACACTGTGTGCACTCTGTGAATGTTTGTTTCTGTGGTTGATGTGTTGTGATAGCTGTAGAATTTGCATTTGCTACTTAAAGTACAAAACAGTTTGTCTTCCTTAAAGTAAAAAAGAAAAAGTACACCTATTCACCCCCCCCCCTCTAGGTGGTTAGACACTATTTCTTTCATGGGCGGAACTCGAGCGAAGCAATGCGATTCGAATAGTTCTGCCCGGGTTCCACCCATTTTGAAAATAAACCTACTAGATGGCACTTTTAGAAATAGTGTCCAACACGAAAGTTGTAGATCTCGACGAGATCTAACACTTTCATGTTGGACACGATTTCTAAAAATGAAAAATAATAGGCCTATTTTCAAAAGGCTCGCGGAACCCGGAACTAAATCCGGGTTCCACGGATTTACATCAACTCTCTCTCTCTATATATATATATATATATATATATATATATATATATATATATATATATATATATATATATATATATATATATATATACGAGTGACAGGCATGGGCCTTCGGCCCGAGTGGCATTCGTCGTGGGAGCAACATTTGTCGTGGGAGCGACATATGTCGTAGTGGAGACATTTGTCGAAGAAACGACATTTGTCATGGGGGCGACATTTGTAGAAAAATGACATTTGTCATGGGAGCGACATATGTCATGGTAGGGACATTTGTCAAAGAGGGCGACATTTGTCGTGTGGGCGATATTTGTTGTAGGGGGTGACATTTTCTGTGGGTGCGATATTTGTCATGGGGGTGACATTTGTCGTGGGAGTGACTTATGTCGTGGGAGTGCGTTTTGTCGTGAGAGCACATATGTCGTGGGAGCGACATATGTTGTAGGAGAGACATATGTCGTGGTAGCAACCTTTGACATAGAAGAGAGAATTTCATGTTATGTTTTCGTGTATTCAAAAAGTTCAAAAATGAAACTAAAACATAGAAATTATAGAGGACTTGCAAATTGGTAACATTTCTTTATTGTTTATAAACTCAATTTATCGAACGTCAACATTTGTTGAAGATGAATATAAATTAATATATGTGCGTGCGGAAGACCTCTTTTTTGAAATTCAATATATCATTATCGTCGGGTCGACCTGATCAAAAATCTCTTTGAAGAACACATTTTTGGTGTACATGCCCTCATGACCTTTGGTAGCATAGTTTTGACCAAAACTCTCGTGCACTGCGCCGAAACCCCACTTGATAAAGCAACATACAATTGTCCAATACTGAAGATGTGATTTGGAAGATAAATTCCGACATTTCCAATTGTTTGGCCCTGCGACTTGTTAATTGTTAATGCAAAACTCAATCTGACTGGAAATTGTTTCCTCGTTAGTTCGAATGGCATTTTGTAATCTTCTGCGCTTTTTAGCGATATGCGTGGAATGAAAACTCTGAGTCCCTTGAAATGCCCGACCAATATAGTTGCTTCAATAATATTCCTTCCAAATCTGCGACAAATTAGCCTTACATCGTTGCATAATCCAATTTTGGGATCTATATTTCGGAGAAGCATAATTGGACAACCCCGCTTCAGTGTCACCTTGTGTGTTGGTAGATTTCCTAGATTAATAGAGTTTAAAAATTCCGGGAGATATAAGTCATGGTCATCAGTTGAAACTGAGTCGAAAGAGTAGTAAGTTGTGATATCCCCCGGAAATATTTCCATGCATTTTTTGTTCAACTTGTTAACATCTTCATTTAATGGAGTGATTAGAGCTCTTGTCTCCATATACGTAGCATCAGTGTTGTTGACATCATAAGTTTGCATATTTGGAAAAACAAAATCTATTAAAGCATCAATTGATTGATCTCCTTCCCAAGGCATAACAATTGACTCCTGAAGGCAAATCATGGCATTTTTTATTGTTGGCTCGACCCCAATTCCGACCCTTAGCAAGAAATCTGCAAATTCAATGCCATTGCGTGCTCTCATATTTTCCTTTAATTTAAGTATCTTGACACCTGGCCATAAGTAAGACTCAATGATGCTTGAGCGAATTATTTCCAATCTTGTGCCATTCACAACAACCGGCGTCACCTGCCTGAAATCTCCTACAATGATTAGGACTTTCCCACCAAAAGGCTTATTTATTTCTAATACATCTTGCAATGTACGGTTTAAGAATTCGAATGTTTTTCTATTGGACATGGGTGTCTCGTCCCAAATGATTGCGAAAGAAAGTTCAACCAATTTTCGGAGATCAGACTATTTACTGATATCGCAATTTAGTACATTCTCTAGTTTTATAGGAATTTTAAACCTTGAGTGAGCTGTGCAACCGCCTGGGAGTAAATTTGCTGCTATTCCGGATGTTGCAGTTGCTATCACAATATGGACTTCGTTACGGAAAGTTGCTAGTATAGATCGATAGAGAAATGTTTTACCTGTTCCACCAGGACCATCAACGAAGAAAATACCTCCATTTCCTTCTCTTATGGAAGTTCATATTGTGTTGTACGCTATTTGTTTCCCCTGATTTAGTAGCGATGTTGAATTTAGATCTGTTGTCGATATTGGAATTGATAACTCATTATCAATCAAACCCGGCAAGTCAATTGAGTATTGTATGCCCTCGCTTAACCTTGGCAGGTCAAAATCTTTTGTGCTTTTGTTATATTGCTCAAAGATATTATTTAACTCACACAATAATCTATTTATTAAGAAATCTCTATTTACAGAGCTTGTGCTACCGTAATCTTCGATCATCGCCGCATGATTATCATCACATAGTGTTCTTACCCCAGTTGGTTGACAGTACAATAAAATTTTTGCAAATAATCTTCGCAGTGCCGTAGGCATTCTGAAATTTCTAGCTTCCGCAAGACTTTCTCTAATGCTATTATCTTCTTCAAGTAGACCTCGTTTCTCAGCAGCTTCCTTAAAAGTGGTGTAATGAATACCATGAACAGTATATAGGAAATTAAATGATGTTGATGCTGGAATATGATTAAGCAGAAGATGTAAGTAAAAGCGCTCACCCTCGGTTGGCGATACAGCGTATATACGGCCTACTACTGTTCGATTTCGAATTCTTCTTATCCATTTTCGCGATGATGTTAGCCACCTACAATGTTTTGCAAAGTCAATATATAAGTAACCAACAGTTTCTAATCCGTTGTTGTATGTGTTGAAGAACTGTGTTAGCATTGTCTGTGAATTCTGTTCGTTAGTCAGTACATTGGAAATAGATTGATTGCTTCGAAATTGAACCTGATGTAGATCTGGCAGATGTATTTGCAATCAGACAACAGAAGGGAATGTTTGGTACATATGGAACTTGAATAGCTTCCATGATGCCTCAGGTGCACAAATCCAACGGCCATCGACGTATTTACTTACTTCGTCATAGTTCGGTCCCGGACGCACCTCGAATGCAACCCAGTCAGGCCCCTTGTACACGTACTTGTACAAATATTTGATACTCTTAATACTGCTACAAATTTCCACATTGATGTGACAATCGTATTTAAGTAGAAGATACGGGTTATACGGAACTACCCAACCATTGTCAGCCATAAAGTTCTCATCTCTTCCCAGAGGTATTTCTTTGTTGTCATCACGACGATGATAGAGTGGGTATGAATTCAATCCGTGTGTAGTGGCTTCCACGAAAGGTTTTGGAAACCCTTTTTTGCAAACATTATTTTTCATGCACTGCGCATTTGGTCTTAAGCGTCCGCATGGTCCATGCATCATATGTCTAAGCACTGCATTGTATAACTCCGGTTCATCTGTCTGTATTAGAATTTTGGCTCTGACTACGCAGTCGTAATCGTCAGGAGTACTTAGTTTATCGTGTTCATTGAAAATAAATAACATATGTGCGTGCGGATGACCTCTTTTTTGAAATTCTACCACGTAAACTCTACCCAGGACGCCCTTATGGAAGATGTCGTCCTTTAGGCATTGTAATTTTGTTTGAAATATTCTCGAGATTAAATCAAGGCTATCTTGCGCCATTTGTCCAGGATGAAGCTCATTTATTATCTCTGGCCACGAAGGATTACAAGTCATTGTTAAAAAAATATCTGGACTACCAAAATTTCATACAACTGTCATTGCATCTTGATATCGTTGGAACATATCCCTCAGACTTCCAATAAAATAAGATGAAAAAATTGTCCTACGGCCGACATTACCTGTAGTGAGGTATAGTTAAACTTTGAAGAAAAAATGTAACTTCATTGAAATTATATATGATTAAAAATCGATGGTAAATGTAGGTACCTGCATCATTTTCACTGTTTTGTAAGCAATCCTGCAATCCCTGATATAACTCGGCCCTTACATTGATTTGGTGTGATCTAATCCATCGTAGTTTTTGTGTTTCAACTTTTATGTACATATCGACGATGTATTGTTGTAGTAGACGACCTGCATAGTGAAGCACGGAAATTCAGTTTGCACGGATCTACATGGAGATTGTATAATTTAGTAAATATTCAGCAGTAATATTTTGTTATGCGTAAGTGAGAGTAATTGTTGAAGTACTTGTAGTTGGTAGGAGTAATAGTCACAACATCTTGTTCGTTCTGCATGATTTAATAGTTCATCTCCACGCCACCCATGTGAACCATGTGGAAATAGCAAAGGATATTGTAGAGGGTCGTAATAGCCAGAGTATTCTTTTACAGGTAATAATTCTCCGGAATATGTTTTTACAATTATGTCTCTATCATTTGCCTCCATGAAATCATCTGCGCCAACTAATAACGCTGCAACTTGTGATGATATTGGAAGTGAGTACTGACGCTCCATTAAAGGCCTTTATTTTATCAGAAATTTGCATTGGTGGAGATCCTAGTGTCTTGTTAATTGCCATAAGGTTTGGACGAATGGATTTACTGCATCCAGTATGTTGGAGATCTTTTCAATTGTTTGTAGAGTGAGGCCCGGACTCTCGTTCAACCTATTCTCCATTTCATGCTCTGTATCATAAATGAACATTTGCAGAAAACGTTGTCTACAACCATATTCTTGTAGTAGAGAGCCAATTCTATGATATATTGCACCGTGTGCTCTAAAAGTGTAGATACCCTGATTAAATGCTGGCATTCTTTCACCGAATGTTACTCCCATTGAGATGAAAGAGAATGCATGGTTGTATGAACGTATATTCTATCTGAAATGAAATCCTTCTGTAGTTTGTGTTGTAAAGAATTCCAGAAGCTCGGGCGGTACTGGAATATCTGGTACATCGACCAATCCTCCTTTGCAAAACAATGTCATGGAATCATTGTGAAAAGCTTAACGTGACAATGACGGCAAGTAGTAGGTGAAGAGAGAGTAACCGGAGGCACATGTATTGCCGGGTAACAGTTTCTTGCACTCAAATGGCGAGTTGATCCTTGAGTAGGAGCATTTCCTGTGTGATAGTAAGAAGATCATAGTGAGAGTAACGTAATGTAATGTTCTTACTTGTTTGGTTTAGTTGTATGCATTAAGATTGAGGCTTACCGTGTGTTGTGTGTTGTTCATCCTCAGGTTGCATTTCTTCTTCATAGTTTGTTGTGCTTGCAGTGTCAGTTTGGATTTCGAGTGTTGTAGGAGTGCGTTGTCGAGCGCGATGATTTTACCTTTGTCAGGCATTAATTGCTTCTCGTCGGTGGAGAGTGGATGCGTATATTGGTGGCCTTCCTCTCGGTCGTACTTGTCGTGGTGCTGTAGTGGTTGTTTCTAGCGCAGTTGTTGCATCATGTAGGTTATTAGTTGATGTATGTATTGGTGGCCTCCCTCTCTGCCGAGTTGTTCTAGGGGGTAAGTAGGTTGCTTGATCGACGTTAAGGTCACTCTCTATTCATTTTTTGCTTTGACAGAGATGTGAGAAACCGCACAATTCTACATATATTTCAAATATTTTTTGTTTTTATGTTTGAGTAAATATGAACGACGTAATACCGTATGTAGTTGTTGTTGAAATTAGAAGTGAGGGTTCCGTAACGGTAGTTTTATTTGGAACTGGCATTGGATTGCTCTCCGAATGTTGGTTGGTTAGATTGATGGACTGGACATTTGACGCTGAAGTTGAAGTAGTCAAGTGTAGTAATTGAAACCAAATGGATGATGAAGTTAATATTGTGTTTTTATAGTTTGTGTAATGTATTTATTACATCTATTGTATATTACCTGATGCGTACGCATCGATGCTTTGCAGAAATATACGTCGTTCCCTTCTTTGGGCGTTAGATGCCTTAGCTCTAATTTGGTTTGATGTGTATGTCGGAGGTCTTCCTCTTCGGTGGCTTGCTTGGCTTGTTAAATTGCTAGCATTTGTGCCTGTTGTGACAGTTGTGTCAGGTGTCCCATCTTCTACCATCGGTTCACTTTCT
Organism: Platanthera guangdongensis; assembly: GCA_039583875.1. Classification (NCBI taxonomy): domain Eukaryota; kingdom Viridiplantae; phylum Streptophyta; class Magnoliopsida; order Asparagales; family Orchidaceae; genus Platanthera; species Platanthera guangdongensis. Next base: position 24,415,812 of record CM077159.1, read on the forward strand.
ATAATGGAGTGTAGCGGTCGATCTTGATGTTCGTTTTCATTGATCACCTTATCTTGACTCACTCTTGACATGCTGAAGGAGACATAGAATGATTTTTTTATCTTTGAATCATACAATGAAATTTCTTAAGCATACGTGTTGTTTCGCCAAAACCTATTTCTATGCATATATCACACAGTCTGTATATATGTAGATTTAAAGATGGAATCTGGAAGTCATAACACGAATATATTTCAAAGAATTAACCAATTAGTGCGCATAAAGAAAAAAAATGAAGGCAAAAATCTATTTGAATACAGATTGAAAATCGGGGTAAAGCCCCAAATTTTTGAAACCATATATATGTAGAATGAAAAATAACAAAAAATCAGGGTTTGCGTCTATATGCGAGGATCCATATATATATATATAAGAATGAACAACCACAAATATACTTGTAGATTTCAATAATCGGGGTTTCAAATGTATATGCAGATGGAAATATACCCAAAAATCGGGGTTTGCTCACTAGATTGAGTGGCTGGAGGAGAACCAGTTTCCTAACATTTTTATTGCCCTCAGCATCCTGGAATTAGAAGAAGGCAGGGGGAAAAAAGCATAAAGAAAAAAATAATCAATCATGTTAGCTACTGTAGAACTCAGATCAGAAGTTTTTGTGCCCTTGCTAACATTTTTATTACCCTCGGCATCCTGGAATTAGAAGAAGGTAGAGGGGAAAAAAGCAGACAGAAAGAAAAAAAATCATGGTAGCTACAGAACTCAGATCCCACATTTTTGAGCGATTGGTAACATTTTTATTGCCCTCAGCATCATGGCAGGGAGAAAAAGCATACAGGAAAAAAATAAGCAATCATGCTAGGTACTGTAGACCCGAAAAAATAAGCAATCAGGAAAAAAATAAGCAATCCCAAATTTTCGTGCCCAATCTACTGAAATCCATCAAGAGACCCAAAGCAGTTGGCGGTAAGAAAGGATGGGAAATATACCTGTAGTTTGAAATATATTCTTGAATGTGAAACTGAGAGGCGATGCTGTGAAATCAGAAAAAAGAGAGTGAAATTCGTTGGATCTGAAAATACAGAGTAGAGGAAAATGAAAATGAAGCACAAACCTTAGATGTGGAAGGAAAACAGAGATATCAGGAGAAATGCGAACGTCAGACGAAGACGAAGAAGAACCTCCGCTTGCGAGAGAGCGTGAGCGAAAAGAGAGCTACCAGGGGAGTTGTAGGACTGCGCGCCACAGGGTGGGAATAACTCGTCTGAGAGGATGTGAAACTGAGAGGCGATGTTGTGAAATCAGAAAGAAGAGAGCGAAATTTGTTTGATCTAAAAATACAGAGAAGAGAAAAATGAAAATGAAGAACAAACCTTAGATGTGGAAGGAAAATAGAGATATCAGGGGAAATGCGAACCTCAGACGAAGACGAAGAAGAACCTCCGCTTGCGAGAGAGCATGAGGGAAAACAAAGCTACTGGGGGAGTTGTAGAACGTGCGCGCCACAGGGTGGGAAGAACTCGTCGGAGAAAATGGGGATCGTGGACGTCGTCAACTGCGGTGAAAATGGGGAGCGATGAGAGTGATGTTGTGCGGTAAAAGAGGAGAGAGCGGGTTTTTTTCTACTTCCGCGGGTATGATTAGGGTTTTATTATAGAGCAGCGGGAAATGATCGGAGGGTGGAGAGAAAATCAAGCCATACTGAACGGTTAGAATTATTTGCCTTATTTATGAACTCATGCTATTTGCAGGCCTTGGATATATATTTTTAATATAGTGTATATATATATATATATATATATATATATATATATATATATATATATATATATATATATCAAAAGCAAGTTAAATTAGTCCTGGATTCCCGAGGTCTATCCTGTGAAGGGTTCGCACTGGTACTATGCGATGTGCTGTGATGACAAGCCCAAACTACCTTTTTTGAAAATTTAGATTGCGCCTTAATAGATTTTCTTGAAAATAAAATTTTAAAATACTATTTTAAAAAATAAAATGATAAATTAATAACTATTTCAGTTTTCAAATTATCAACCAAAGTCCTCAGCAGTGTCGCCAAAAACTTGATGGTTTCTAAGAATAAGACCGACAACAACAAGTGTAGAATATCAGAAGCAGAATAGGATTTACAATCATGGTCGTATTAGACTCGGGGAGGTTGAATAAATCAACTTTGGAAAATCGCTATTATTCTATCAATTAGAACTTGGAGTTTGAGTTTGCAAAAATTTAAGAATAGAAAAGCTAACAGATTAAAATTAATGGTTAAAAGCTAGAACTCGATCTTTGAATCACCTTGGACTAAGAAAAATAAAATGAAATAGAAGTTCAATTCTCTTGTTGAAGAAGTTTTGACCATGGAGGTTTCTGAAGCATTCAACTCCTCTTTTTACGATTAGGTTCAACTAAGCTTAGGTGTATCGACCAAACATTTGTTCTCAACTTGCATCACCAACGACTTACTTTAGGTAACGAACCCTGCTATTGTATTTTACTTTAATTCAGAAAAGTTACTTTGCCCTATCTCAAGGATTGCATTCTACCCTTTTTACCAATGAGTGATTGATTCGTCTTTTGAGACTCTCAACTAACTAAAGAACAAAAACAAATATAAAAACTATATATTGATTATATAACCTCAACAATTTGATCAACGGTAAATCGTAAGCGTTCAACAAATTTGAGAAAATGATTTTTATTCATAACAAAATTACTTCATCCTCGGGTCATCTCTATCGAGTAGTATATGAATTAATTAATCATGGAGATGGAGGAATCATCAATAAAAAAGTAAGATATTATGAAGAAAAGAGAAGGGAGTGGGGGAAAAGACTACAATTTTATTACTTCAAAAGAAAAGTACAAGATTGGAACCATATATTACTCAGTCCTTAGCTTTTCCATTATGCATGGTTCACATACATTGGAGGCTCTTGTCATTAGATGAGAACATTAATATAGATCAACTGGATGACATATCTGCTGAGTTTGAAGGGATAAGCCGGAGATTCTATGTTGCAAGTTCTAAACAAAGGGAAGAAATAAAAAGGAAACTTCGTGAAATTATGGATCCAACCTCCTCTCAAACAGTTGAGCCTAAAGTACCTTTAAAGTTAAAGGGTCGACCGAAGGGAGCCTACAAAAAACTAAGTGAGGACTCTAGGTCTACTAAAAGAAATCCATCACACTTTGAGCACGTGTTAATGAATGAGGAAGAGAAGAGAAAACAACAACACAAGGTAAAAATGACGGCTAGAAAAAGAACATGTTACTCATTTCGGAAGGCTACGCTTACTACTACCCAACAATTTTTTGTTGATGTATGTAGGCAAATGTCGGTATATATAGCAGTCATATTAAAAAAGTGATTAATGTTCTTGGTGACGAACATTGTGGCTATCGAGTGATTAGCCGAGCTATGGATATGGGAGAGAACTGGGCTCAAGTGAGGTTGGACCTCACTAGGGAACTACACATTAAGGAGAATATGTACAAAAATATTTATGGTGTATCGAGATTTGACTGTTTATTATCATCCCTTGATTGTGCTCAAATACCGACACCACAAGAAAAATCGATGTCAATGCCAGATATGGGCCTTGTGGTGTCATCTTGTGACAATATTGCATTAATCTAGCTTTCAACATTTCAAAGTCTAACATTTCTACCCCTAAATTCCGGCCCACCGGGTACACCAAGACTAGTATGTATGGGCTTTATAGATGATAATCATTTTGTACACTTGATGTTGCGCGACGGGTGTCCATTGCCACGTCTTGTCTCGCCATGGAGAAGGTTTCGAGATCCTATTGCTGAGTCATGGGAAGATATATTTATTTCAAGATTGGATACCACTCAAATGCAAGAGATACACAAGAGGATATAGTCAATTTGGATGGTTAGTACTTTTGAGGTATGTTAATGCTCATTATAATATTGATTTTAGTTTCCTAATGTAATTATTGATTAGTACCAATATGAGTGTTAATAATTTGAAGATATTTCTTTTACAGGTCACTGGCAAGGTGTTGGTGCTATTGAACACTTGTGATTTTGAGCTACTTATATAATATTTTGATGGAGACTTGATATTTTTTGAGCACTTGTGGTGTTGATGCTTCATACCTTTTGATGTCGCTTATGTATATTTTGATGTACTTGATATTTTTTGAGCAATTGTGGTGTCGGTGCTTCTGATTTTTTGATGCAGGTTATATAAATTTTGATGTAGACTTCAATTTCGTGGGTAATTAACTATGCCCTTGCTGGTGGGCTCCTTGATATTTTTTTTACTTTTAATGTTGGTCTGCGAATAACAATAGTTTCTGTGAATAACAATTCTGAGTATCTTTGGATCTGCGAATAGTAATAATCTGCGAATAGCCATATTTGATCTGCGGTTAACAATCCCCTAATAAAATATCAATTTTAAGGTGATTTTTTATAGGAAGATGACATGGACTTATACGCATTTTTAATTTTTTTGGCTGCAACTGAATTAATAATATAAGAGAAAAGGCTTTGACATACGCTTAGGATATCAATGTCGCCAACAGATTTAGGCTCTGTTTGGCGGAGCGGCAGCACAGCTGCATGCATCTGTTTTTGCTGCCGCTCCGCCAAATGAAAAGTTGGCGCGGGCGGTGGCAAGAAGCCACCGCCCGCAGCAAGCAGCGGCAGCAGTACTGCAGCCCCTTTTCAGGGGCTGCAGTGCTTATTTTATAAAAAAATTAATTTTTTTAATTTTTATAAAAAATAAGTTTAATATTTATAATGAATATATATTTAAAATTTTAAATTATTACATATAAATACATTAAAATAAAATTTATTTATAAAAAGTAAAATTTTAAAAAATTTAGTGATAGCGGGTCACTCGAGTCGTGCGTGAATCGGGTGAAAACGAATCGTCCTAGCACTGCAAATTGTTTATTTATGTATTAATATTTTAATTAATATATATTAATATTTTATTATTAAGGTTGATGATCGTCCGGCTTGAAAATCGAATCGCCGTAACCCTGAGTCTGAGCATGTTTGCTTTGAAAATTTCTAGGGAGAGCCTCATTAATTAATAAAAAAAACTTATATTAATTTATAATTAAAACATTTCAACATTCTAATTATTTTGGGGATACGTGTGTTCTGACGTCCTAGCTCATGAGCAAGTCGAGCGCGCATACGTGTGTTCTGACGTCCTTTTGAAAATTTTCAGCTCGTCCGAACATATTTTGGGGAACCCATCAATATTAATATTTTTACTTTTATAATTAAATAAAATAAATGCCGAACAATTATTTTTTTATTTTTAGATTTCTTAAATTCTCTTTTTTGTTTAATTATTACTATCACTTTTTAATTCTGCACCACTGTTTCATACAGCACTACAAATACAGTTTTCCAAATAGTTTCATAAATTTTTCCACCACTGCAAAACAGCTGATTCATACACCATTGTTTCCCACCACTGCTTCCTGCACCGCCACAGCTTAGCCAAACAGGCCCTTAAATAATAGCGTTAATTTTCAAAAGTGTAATTAACTAAAATGATAAATATATAGTTTAAAACTACGATAGTGATTCTTCTGGTGAATTTGGTGGACATAAACCATTCTAATTTTTTTTATGTGTACAAATTCGAATTAAAGATGTTATTGGACATTTTGTTTTTGTTTATTATACGTTTGGTTCATTTGTTTTTTTAATCACTAGTGATAGATTAAACGTTTAAAGTCTGACTGGTTGGACCGTGGCTGAACCACAATGTTACAATAAGTAATAAAAACATATAAAAATTATTTATCAATACTATATATTCAAAGTTATATCAACAGATAATCAAAATTCACAGTGTAACACCAGTATAACGGCGACACCCACAAAATTAATCTAGATTGTCCGATCTGGAAATATCATAAGATCTCACTCATTCGATCATATAAATGAATCAAGATCATCCGTATATATTTTCCTAGGTCTCCTAAATCTAGAGTAGTATGGTATTCTAGATCTATAAATTTTATAAGGCTGTAACAGTTTAGTTTGGTTTGGTTTGTAAGAAAAACCATAAACCGAACAATCCCTATGTGGTTCCAATATATTTTATTCGATTTGGTTTGGTTTGGTTTTGATGGTTTAAATAATGTGATAAAGTCTAAAAATTAATAGATAGAGATCAGGTATGGTGCAATGAATGAGGCTCAACCACCCAACATGATAGTGCTGTCTGAACACAATTCCTATCACCTAACTGTTGAAACCGAAAAACGGTCTCCTATGGAGTTCACCCTTGGGGAAGGGGTGGTCTCGCACCTACTTCACTCCTGCAAGCAAAAGAACAAAGAAAACAAGGAAAGACCTACCCAAGGGCTCGGTGGGGAGGACTCACCACACACCCGGAAAATCTGAGAGCCCTTCCCCTCCTTAGCTAGAGGCCGAGCTAAGGTACCCTCAGAAAGCACTTGAAAACTGGAGTAGGAGAGCACATGAAGCATGTCTTCTGAGGTACCCCTTGGGTCCTATTTATAGTTTTTGGAATCTGAACTGCCAATAACCAAATGAACTGACCTGAAGTTACCAAAAAACCCTTGGCTGGGTCTGCCAACAGCCAAACTCCGCTGTTTTGAAGGGCTATAGGCAGACCAGCGGGGGCAAAACAGTAAAAAGTACCTCACACATCCAGGCGAGCTGGGGAGCTTGATCACCACGATAGGTCCTGCTCGTCTGTTATTGCCGAGCTCCGCTGTGAGGGCGCGAGCTGGGATGGTGAGATCGCCCATCCATTGGTTGCCATCAGTTAACCTGAACTTTGACGATTTTCGAACTAGCTCGGCGGATGCCGAGCTCGGGTTCGACGAATGATGATCTCTGGTCGATGAATACCGAGCTTGCGTTCGACGACTGCTGATCTTCGGTCGATGATTGCTGATCTTTGGTCGACGAATGCCGATCTCGGGCTCGACTTATCTACTGCCGAGCTCGCCCACTATCTTCAGCCCAATCTGTCTGGTTCTTGGCGACCTTACTCGCCGGACACGGGGTTGTACATAATCCCAGCTCTTTTGAGCTTGGCAAAGCTCGAAAAGAAACATCCAACCCCAAGTGTGCGACGTGTGCGGGGTGGCGAGTTGAAGGGAATCTTTGGGTGGGGTCCACCCGCGGCTATATATATGCACCTGCTCACCTGCCTGACTCTTATCATTCCCTTTTCTCTAACCCTGCCAAGATGCCGCTCCCCAAGGAGATTCAAGAGCGTCTAGACCGAGCTTGCCAGGCTTCTGTAGCTCGCGTAGCCGCCCTGACGGTGGTCCCTGTCGCTGTGCCGTAGGGTGGCTCTACCGAGCCCAGCTCCAAGAAGATGAAACCATTTCCCCAGGCAGCCGAGCCCATCTACAAGGACCTGAGGGCCACCTTGGAGCACGAGACCGGCTCCTCCACTCTGCCTGCCTCTGAAAGAGGGAGGAACGTCATCGAGGTCTGCGACGGCCCTGACAGCCGCCCTGGTGGTGTAGAAGACACTGCACCGAGAGACACCTCCCTGCGAGCCAAGACCATTCTCGGGGACTCGCGGTTCATGACCCCAGAGAATTGCCACCGGGATCCGTCCCCTCCCTTTGGGACTTTGGGGTTGAGCTCGCAGAGGGCGAGCTCGCCGGTGTGCGCCCCCTCTCCTCGGCAAACTGCTGTGGCCGTGGGGGAGGGTCTAGGGACCATTCCCACCCCGGGTTTCAAGCTCATCTCACCGGGGACTCACGGCCCAGGTCGCGGGAAGGATCTGAGGTTCCTCCCTCCTCATATCTCCTTCGAGTTGCCAAGCTCGTCAAGTCAATTTTGCGTGGATTCTTGCCCCAGGAGATTTTCCTGCATTCCTCCTCTTGCTGACATTTCTCTTTACAGCTCCACCCAGCCAATCCGCTGCCGAGGAGTCTTCACGGGCAGCCCACTACTCTTCCCTCACTTCCCCAAGCTCGCTGGACTCTTACCTGGGCCCTGAAGTGGATCAAGGTGAGCTGACATGGAGGGAGGTCAAGCTTCTCAAGAAACTGGTGTGCGGGCTGTGTGAGGTGCAGGGGGTCAACGAGACGCTACAACGCGACTACGCGCGTCTCGCCGATGAGGTGCGAAGCGGCCGGGATAGCGAGATGATGTCCCCCTCCCAGCTTCTGGACGAGATATATGATGGCCTCTCAGTGGTGCAGAGGAATTCGGGGAGGATCCGCAAGCTGCTCCGCGCGCGGAAGTCTGGGGAGCAGGAGCCGCGAGGCCGGGGTAGGTAAGAGAGCGGCTCCTTCGCTGAGCCGACCGGTACTCGCATCCTGATGCTCCCCCTTCTCGTGCACCAAGCTTTTTATTCCTGAACTTGGTCTCTGTAATAAGTAGTTTTTAGAATATTCTTGGACATGTGTTATTCAAATAATATACTGGTATGTTTGACTTAGCCTTGGTTGGGATGCACCGGAAGTCGGCGAGCTGGGGTGGCGAGTTAGGGTGGCAAGCTGGGGCAGTGAGCTGAGCCGACTAGACGGCCTGACCCCAGATTTCTTTTCCTATAAATAGCCCCTCCCCCTCACCAACCCCCGTACTGTGCTTTTATTGTTTTCTGTCCCTCTCATCCCGCGCTTTTCTCCTTTCCTGCTTGCGCTTTGATTCTTCCTCTGTGAACATGGGCAAGGCCAACCCTGATGCCGACGGCCGCTCCAAGTACGCGCAGCACTTCACTGACTATTGCTTCTTAGAGAGGCACACCAGCGAGGAGGAGCTCGCGGAGTTCTGGGCTGAGTATGTGCCGCCGGGCTTCGAGGCGTGCAGGCCGAGGCAGGGGGAGGCCATCAACACTTTCTACGAGGACGAGCTCGCCTTCCCCATCTCGCATTTCGAGGTGGCGTTGCGCCTCCCCCTTTGGCCGGAGATCTGGCAAATCCTGAAGTACTATGGCACAGTACCCGCGCAGTTGAACTCGAACGCCGTCGCGATGATGGTGGCGTTCGCGAGCTACCTTCGGCGGGAGAGGATTAAGTTCAACCTGACAGTGTTCAGGAAACTATTCTCTTACAAGGCGACGCCGGATGGGGTCGCCTACTTCGGCGGCTCGCTGATCAAGGTTCGCGAGATCGCGAACAAGTATCAAACATGGATGACCAAGATCGCCTTCATCAAGGGCGATCTCGGCAACATCCCCTACTCGCCCCAGCAGAAGGGCGAGGAGGTCTACCGTCCTCCCACCGTGTACGGAAACGATGTCGAGCTCCACAAGTATTTCCTCCACAAGGACTTCGAGGTCGCCTTTCTGCGAAGGGTCCTCGACTTGATTCTCCCCGTCCCACCCGGCAAAGGTGTTGTTCTCTCCTCATCCTGCCGAGCTTGCCATATTACTGTTGAATTTCTTCTAACCTTTTCTAAGTACTTTCTTGCAGGGGAGCGAATAATTCCAGCGAACCCTCCTTTTGCGGACTCGGGGTCGCACCCGAACCTCTTGCTCGCGAGAAGGCAGCGGCGGCCTGCCGAGATGAGGCGGCCCTCTCTCAACCCTCTTCCAGCAAGAGGTGACCTGAGGATGCGGGGTCGAACCCGCCACACCGCTAGTGACTGCCAAAAAAGATGCGGAGAGCCCTGTTGTCTTCGCGGGGGCAATAACAACAACATCAATACAGCCCCAAATAAATTAGCTCGTCTGAGACCCCTCCCGACGCGTCGCCGGAGAGCCCGCTGAAGGAGATCACCAGGAAAATCCGGAAGGGCGGCGAGGCTCCTTCTTCTGCGGCGGCAATCTCCCCACCCCCTTTGGCGAAGAGGGCGGCTCGCGAGCGCGGGGCGTCGAAACAACATCCCCTCTTTAACTTCGGGGGGCGGTGGAGGGACTCGGCGGGCGAGCCCATGGTGCAGTGGGACGAGCTGGCCCATCGGGTCTCCATCTCCACTCTGCATCCATCCTGGCATGACCGCGAGCCCGTCATCAGCCATGCTTATGCCCTCGGCTTCGGCCTCTATAGCCGCGAGGACTCCGAGGCCTACAAGAACATGACGCTCCGGCAGCTCGACCATAAGGGTCTACAGGCCCACCTGCGGACCATGGAGCTCCACCACATGCTGACCCGCCGCAGCTTTGCCCTCGGCAATCAACTCCTAAAAGCCGAGCAGGCCCGGGATGTCGCCAAGGACAAGGTTGCTGATCATGCGAAGCAGCTCGGCAACGCTGAGGGCATCCTCGCCCAGGCCGCCGGCGGGCTGGTAAGTGTCAAGTTCTCTGTTCTTTTACTTAGAAAATTTTGCGCTGCTGCTAACCGGGTTTTCTCTTTACCAGGATGCCAAGGCCGCAGGGGAGCTTCGGGCTCGCAATGCCGAACAAGGGGACGAGATCAGCCAGCTACGCGCCCGCCTTGCCGAGCTGGAGGGGGCGAACGCGAAGATGAAGGAGGAGAATCAGCATCTCAACCGCGAGGTCCGCCGCCAGGCGGAGATCTTCTTCCCGGCCAGTGGCTCCGATCCTTCCCTCCCCTACAAGAGGCCGCGGATCTTTGGCGAGGCCGATCTCGCCGAGTGGCTGCGAATTAACTCCATCCAGGCTGCCGAATGCACCCTCCAAATGATGAAGGATACGTGGGTGCTGGTTCAGGGGTGCGAGGAGATCTCCGTCAGGGACCTGATGCCGAGATTATTCCCGGCAACGCCCCCCAGCGAGAAGGAAGATATCCTGGACGCAATGTTCGGGAAGGGCTTCCCGGACCAGCCGGGTGAAGGGGAGTGTTGGATCCCTAGTTGATTTGGGCTAGGTTAACTAACTTAGGATGTGACCCAACATGTATAGCCAGGGTCAAAGTTATGTCCTAGAGTCTAGGTCAAGTCCTTAGAGTCAACATCAGATGGACCAACTATCAACAAGACTATCAGGGAATTAAGACTTAGAAGATTTCAAGACTAAGTAAAAATGAGTTCGACGTTTGTCGAACTCAGGTTGACGAAAAACGTTCTTAGCTCGATGATCTTGAGACATTTCTCTTAGCTGAGCTCGACGATCTTCATTTTCTGGTCGATGAAAACTGGGATACTTCAACAAACTAAAGTCAGGATAACTCCAGATTTTTCTAAGTCCAACTTCAGACTTTGGTCGACGAACAAGATTCTGAGCTCGACGAACTTGGACCTCAAGTACACAACTTCTCAGGTCGACGAACTCAGTACTCTACTCGACGAATTCTGGAACCAAAAGATTCATGTCGACACACAGAATATCAGTCAACACAAAATACTCGACTAAGTCCAGAATGGTTGCTGAACTTCAGTCGACGAATGCAATTGTCAGCACGACGAACTTCAGACAGAAAAGGCAAAGGTTCTGAAGCAAGCAAGTTCTGTTATCAGCTCGACGAACTTGGAACTCAGCTCGATGAACAGAAGCTGTCTGGTTGACGAATACAAAATCTCAGTTCAACGAACTAGTAACTCAGCTCGACGAATTCTGTTATTCGTTCGACGATTCCAGACTTAGCCATTTCCGGCTTTCTGTCCCCATTCTAATGCGGAAATTCCTGAACAATTAATGCTCTAACATTCTCTGAATGTAGCCGTTAGAGGAAGCATTAATTACAGTCTTCTTTAGGAATATTACTTGCTGATTTTCCACAAGACATTTGGGGAAATACATTAATGCCGATTATTCTCAGGCCGTCAGCATTAATTACAGAGGATTCAAATTTTTGAAAGGTAATAGAAGAAAAAGACACCAAGGATCAAGTGATTAGTAATCGATACTCAGTCTAACAGTCAGAAAAATAGACACACACAGACTGACTACAAGATTTCATACAGCAGTAGAAAATCTTTACACATGACTCATATTGAAGCTTACAGTGACAGGCAGTGATCTTCATTCAGAGGAAGAAGAACAATCAAACTATATCAAGAGTCTTCTTCTTAAATATTCTCTCCAGGACTTCCAAGGACAACAGATTTCAAATCAGTCAAGAAGCTCCTGCATCACTGCTTGTCAAGGACTCTGATTGAAGACCTATCACCCTGCAGCAAAGCTCCAGATCTTCCCTGAATCATTCTACATCTCAGGAGGAGCTTTTTGCTAATATCATTGAATCCACAAGTATTCTCAGTTTATTGAGAAAGAGAAGACATAATCACTCTCTCACCCCCTCCTATATAAAGGGTTGTCATCTCCCTTCAAAAGTGATTCCTGGTTGCAAGTCTCCTAACCAAAAGACTTGAGTTGCTTTTTGGGGACCTGATCAAAACCCATTGGTGTCAGGCACCTGATCAAAAACCTGAGTGGATTCCTACCAAGGGTGGTAGAAGAGTGGACTACCCAGATTTGGGGAACCACTATAAACTTCTTGTGTCGTCTGATTGCTTATATTTTTCTTTTGTTCTTGTTGTGTGCCTGTGATTAGGTTTATTAGTTTCTGTTTTCTAGTTTGTTACTTACTGCACATTTTCAGCTTACAGCAAAAGCTGTAACAGCACCCTTAATGGGACCTAACAAATTTTAAAATATACTCTATTCACCCCCCCCCCCCCTCTAGAGTATTGTAGACCTAACCCTCACTTTCAATTGGTATCAGAGCAAGGTTCCTTTGGTTGGACAAGTTAACCCTTCAACCAAAGATCCTGTGTTAGATCTACACATCACTTTATTCACATTTAACTGTTAAAGTAGAAACACAGCCATGACACAGAATAAATATTATGCAAGCACCAGACCTCCAGTTTGCAACTTGCAAAAGTTTGGAATCTGGAAGGCAAGAATCAAGCTATACATAAATTCTATTGATGAAGATATTTTTGCTTCTATCTTAATAGGTGTACCTCCACCACCTGCTGCTCCTCCCAGCACTTCTACAGATATGACTGCAGTCCCTCCTCCAGATTATAATGATGCTTATAGTAAAGCCAAGATGGCTGATGCAAAAGCCATGAACATATTGGCACAAACATTGTCTGATGACATTTTCCAGAAGGTTGCTGAGTGCACATCAGCAAAAGCCATTTGGGATTCCCTAAACTAAATGGTTGATGGATCAGCTAATGAAAGGAAGGATAGGAGATCAAATCTCATATCCCAATATGAGAATTTCAAGAAATAAGAAGCTGAGACAGTGTCAGAGATGTACAACAAATTAATCTCAATTATTAATGAGCTAAAAACTTTGGACAAGGTCATCACTCTCACTGAAGTGAATGATAAAATTCTGATGTGCTTCCCAAGCTCATGGCACACAATAATTTGGCACATCAAGGAGGCCATATGCCTAAATGAGATTTCAACTGAATCTCTACTGGGCAAACTGAAATCTTATGAGCAGTTAATAAAGACAAGGGAGGCTACTGAACAAAGAAAATCCTGCAGCCAGAAGAGATCAGAACATAGCATTCAAAGCCTCAGAAGAATCAGAATCCACTGCATCAAATGAAGAGCTCATGAGTCTCTTTGCAAAGAGATTCTTTAAGATGGCTAGAAAGGACTTCGGGAGAAAGTCAGCAAGAAAGGATGACAGGCCAAAGTATGACAAGACACCAACAAAGGAAGTGGTGTGTTATGGATGCAGAAAGCTTGGGCACTTTCTCTCTGAGTGTCCAGAGAATCAGAAGAAAGAGAAGAGAAAAGGAAAAGGAAAAGGATTCCAGAAAATAGTTCACCAGCAAACCCTCTTCCAGCAAACACAAGAGGAAGGAAAAGGGGTTTGTAGCTGAGACTTGGAGTGAGACTAAAGAGGAGTCAACATCTTCAAGCTCCAGTGAAGATGAAGAAGAGGAAGAAAGAGCAAAAGAGGTTTGCCTCATGGCAATTGATACCTCAAGAAGCAAATCAGAAGAAGGAGAGTCAGAAAATGAGGAAGCTTCTGAATCAGAAGCTGATCAGGTATTATCATGGTTTGATTATAATTCAGAATCTTTTAAATCAGACTTTAAAATCATGTGTTTGGATTTAATCAACTCTGAGAAGGAAATCAAACTTCTCAGAGATAAGCAAGTTGACTATGATAGCTTAGTATTAGAAAACACTAAATTGAAAAATGAAATAGATATGTTTAGTGAACAAATCACCCTTCTGAAAGATGAATTAAATAAGGCAAAACAGCTAGAAGAATCACTAAATGGAAGAAGCAAACAACTAGCAGTAATCACCAACATATCTAATGCTAGATTTAATGGAAGTAAGTTAGGATTAGGTGCATCATCTAGTGAACCACCTATTATTCAGAAAAACCACCTGCTACAACCCATCAATTTTATTTCTGAGAAAGGAAAGAAGAATACTGAGCAAGTATATAAAGTAAATAAAATTCTTGAAAAAATTCAAACTAAGGACAAAATTGAAAAACAGAAAACACCCAATAAAAACAAAGTTCAACAATTTTCGTCGACCTCAGATCGATGAAAAGGGGCCAGTTCGTCGAACCCCGATCGACGAACTCTGAACGCCAACTATAGTTATTATTATTCATCTAACTGCGATCGACGAACTTTGTATGGTTCGTCAAGCAGAGTTCGACGAACGTGGGGTGCAGAGAATGAACATGTTTATTCTCTGGGCAGAGATCGACGATCTCAACCCAATTCGTCGAACTCTGGTCGACGAACTTACATAAATTCGTCGAACCCATGAAGACTTAACCAAAACTATAACTTTAACAGAAACTTAAATACTTCTAGGAAATCATTTAATCCCCTAGCTGACTGGACCATTCCACCTAGGAGATACCCCCCCTAGGATATAAATCCCAGCCAGAATTTTCTGTTATTTCTAGTTTCTCTTATCAGCCATACAAAGGGCCTAAGGTAACCTAGGTCAAAAATCACTAACTGTTTGCATTGCAGGTGAAAAGGTATCCATGGGTAAATGAAACTTGGTACCTAGACAGTGGCTGCTCCAAGCATATGACTGGCAGCAAGGACATCCTACTCAACTATAAGTCCAAGATGGGGCCAAAAGTCATTTTTGGTGACTCAAGATGTGGACAGTGAAAGTGCAAGTTAGATCTGAAATACTCTAGAGGGAGGTGAATAGAGTATTGTGCTCACTAACAAAAATTCTTTACAGCTTTTGTTGTAATCCTAAGTGAATAGATTAAAAAATAAGGAAATAAGCACAACAACCTAAACAATCACAGAACACAGCCAAAACAAAAGAAAAAGGGCAACCAGATGACACAAGAAATTTATAGTGGTTCACCAACCTGGGTACATCCACTCTTCTACCACCCTGGTAGGAATCCACTCAGGTTTTTGATCAGGTGCCTGACACCAATGAGCTTTTATTCAGGTGCTCAAAAACCAAAACCTCAAGTGTTTTGGTAGGAGACTTGCAACCAGGAATAATTTTGAAGGGAATTAAAACCCTGTACAGAGGATGGAAAAAGGGTGATGAGGTCTTCTCTTTCTCAATAACAACTGAGAAGACTTGTGGATTGATTTCAGCAGATTTGCTCCCCCTGAGATCTTGAATGGATCAGGAATTCTGGAGCACTGCTTTAGGGTGATAGTCTTCAAATAGCTTGAGTGCCTGGATCAGAGATTGCTTCAGGAACTTCTTTGATAGATAGAGATTTGTTGTCCTTCTAAAGTTATCATGTAGGGTTGAAGGAAGAAGACTCTTGATAGTGATTGAAAGTTCTTCTTCTTCTTCTTGATGTTCTCTAGCTTAGGCTGATTGCAGAAAAGAACATTTTTGATTGCTATAAGATTGTTCTTGAGTGCAATTGTCTGTCTGTGTCTGTAGTACTACTTAATCCTTTCTTTTCTGACTTTTTATTGACTGAAGAAAATTCAAAATTTGAAATCTTGAGCAGTAAATGCAATCGGCCTGGGAAGGAAGCGGAAATCAATGATTTCCCTAACTGTCCCATGGAAAAATGGCATGTAATAATCCATGATCAATGCTCATTCCAACGGTAACATTCCCAGAAGATTGAGCATTAATTACTCAGGATTCTTCGCCAAGAAAAGGGACGGAAAATTGGAGAAGTCATAGTCTGGAATCGTCGAACGAAGAACAGCAATCGTCGAGCTGATTTCAAAGTTCGTCGAGCTGAGCTGATGAGTTCGTCGACCATACAATAGCAAATAGTCTTCGAGGGAAACTTGTCAATTCTGCTACAATATTCGTCGAACTGACAATCTTCATTCATCGACCAGAGATCCAGAGTTCGTCGAACAGATAATCATCACTTGTCAATCTTTATTCGTCGAACAGAGATCCAAATTTGTCGAGCGAAGAATGATTGTGGACTTAGAATCTGAGAAGTCTTTGACTGAGAAGGATTCAAATCGTTGAGCAGAAATCGTCGAGTAGAGTAGTGCATTCGTCGACCTGAGAAGTTGAATTCGTCGACCTGAGAAGTTGTGAACTTGAGGTCCAAGTTCGTCGAGCTCAGATTCTTGTTCGTCGACCAAAGTCTGAAGTTGTACTTAGAAAAAATCTGGAGTTATCTTGACTTTAGCTTGTTGAAGTATCTCAGTCTCATCGAACAAAGAACAAATATTGTCGAGCTCAGCAGGAAGGAATATCTCAAGATCGTCGAGCTCAGAACGCCTTTCGTCGACCTGAGTTCGACGAACGTCGAACTCATTTTACTTAGTCTTGAATTCTTCTAAGTCTGGAGTCTCTGATGGTCTTGTTGATAGCTGGTCCATCTGAAGTTGACTCTAAGGACTTGGCCTACACTCTAGGACACAAATTTGACCCTGGCTATACATGTTGGGTCATATCCTAAGCTAGTGAACCTAGCTCAAATCAACTAGGGATCCAACAATCTCCCCCTATTTGGGTGAGGTCACTAAAAGACTCAAAGCAGATAAACAAAGCAAGAAAAAGAAATATATCTGGCAGAGAATTACTAACACATGCAGCATATATATATATATATACATACAGGCTTTGTTTAAACAAAAGAACATAGTTTGAAAACATATGCAGAAGGAAATTGAAACGAAATAAAGATTACTTCTTTGGCTTCTTCTGTATAGACTTGTCTTCTATTGTCTTCTCTCCTGACTTTTTGAAGATAATTTCTCTGTTTGGATTTGAAGCCTCTGTCTGGGTCATTGTCATGTCAGCTGCCCCAATGATCTTCAGTGATGTAGATCTGGGGACAAATGCTTCAGGATAGAGCTTCAAATAATCATCAACATTGAAGAGTTTGTTGCCTTTGTCAAACCTTTTTAGTTCTTCCTTTCTGTACTTTAACATAGTTGTGAATCCAGAAGTGTCTTTACCTTCAGCTTTTGCTTTATTGATCAATGATAGGCCAATTAGTTCCTGGAACCTAGCCATTCTTGCAGTGTTGGCTGTTTTAGGGTCCTCAAATGGAATAGGAGGAGAGTAAGGTCTTTCAGGATTGTCAGCTTTCTGTTCTTCAGATATATGTTGCTGTTGTTGCTGATGTTGATTACCTGAAGATTGTTGATGGCCTTGCTGACTGCTTCCAGAGGATCTCCCTTGATGTCTCTGATATGTTTGCATGGGGACAGATCTCTGAGAGCTAGAGCCAGGGGCACCAGCTGCTGGAGGAGGAGGAGGAGGAGGTGGATCCTTTCTATATCTGTGAACTGGAGGAGGAGAATATCTCCTACTTCTTTTCCTTTCCTTTTGTTGGTTATTTGATAGCCACATCCATGCAAGCATTCCCTTGTAAGGAGTGACATTATGCAAAATGTAGTAGGGAGTGTCAGCAGTTGGATTAGGCTTAGGAGCTGGAGGAGGAGGAGCCTTCCTTTTCTTTGACAGAATTTTCTTTTTCTTCTTGGCAGCATCTTCATCAGAATCATCTTCATCATCATCTTCATCATCTTCAGTACCAGAACCCTGAGGGTTATCATATAAAGCATCCAATGCTTTTAAAGCTTTATCATCAATAACAGCCTTTGCTGTAGCAGGGGCAGAAGTTGAAGTTTCAACAACTAGAGTTTCAGCAGTAGTGGAAGAAGAAACTATACAAGAATCAGAGGTAATTGGGACAGAGCTTTCAGCTGCTGCCCTAGATTCCTCTTCAATATCAGCCAGAATTAGCTCATCTAGATCTGGTATAGGTGAGTCATCCATAACAAAAACTAGAGCTGAGACATCTTCTGGAATAACTGGAGAGGTTGGAGCAACAATAGGAATAGCAAAACTGTCACAGAGTTGCTTAGCAACTACTGGACTTATTGGAGATGTATAGGGCACAATAGCCAACTGTGGCTTAGTGAAGTCTTCTGGAAGAGACTGCATATATACAGTATCAAAATTTCTCAACAAAACAATCAAATTAACTGTGGGATTTAAATGGAAATCACCAACAGATTTTATTTGCTCTGGAACTGACTCATCTAAGTCAATGTCAGTATCCATAAAATGAATCAATTCAATCAACTCAGAATCAAATTCTGGCAAAATTTCTACATCTACATCTGAAATTACTTTAGAGGGAACTGGTGTTGTATTTGCTGTTTTACCTGCTGCTGCTGCTTTTGCATCTGCATCTGCTACTGCTTCATCACTAACGCATCTCCCCCTGCCTGGGTTCAGGAGAACCTGGAGCCAGGCCCCTGAATGAAGAGGGGGCAGCAGAGAGGAGAGAAACTTTGGCAGATAAAGAATTGATAGAAGTCACAAGAGGTGTAATGGCCTCTTGGATGAGAGATTTGATGAGGGGAGTGAGCATGGATATGATTGTAGATACAGTTGAGGAGTCCAAAGATGGAGAGGGAGTTGTTGAAGGTAGAGAAGTAGATGAAGAAAGGGGAACAGATGGAGGGGATAGAGGTTGAATTGCATCTGTTATGGTGGTGTCTGAGGGTAGGGTGTAAGATGGGATGGAGGATAAATGTGGGGGAAGAGGAGACTGTGGTGGTGTAGGAATAGATGTGTCATGAGGTGAAGCAGGGGGTGTTGGAATGTTAGTGATATCAAGTGGTGGAGATGGAGGTGGAGTAGGCACAGAGGTATGCTATGGAGATTGAAGTGTTGAAGAAGGAATGGGAGAGGAAGGGAGTTGTTTTGCTGGAAGGGGTGCTGGAAGAGATGGAGTTGCCTCTTCTGCAGGGTGGGGAGTGGCCTTCACAGCCCTGGTACTCTCAGAAGCGGGGATGGAGGAGGAGGAAGCCTTGGATGGCTTGGAGATCGTCCTCTCCCATCTTCCAAACAAAGCGCATGTGAGGCGTTTGCTGGAATTGATGAAGATGGTCGGAGAGACCATGAATTCACCAGCTTTTTCTTGAAGAAAAATCCCCAAGATTCTTCCGAAGCAGACCTCTTTCTTGCTGTTCTTCTTCTTTATCAACTCAAAGAAAATCTTACCCCAATCGACTTGTCTCTTGTTGACTACTACGCACATAACAAGGAACTGGTGTCTTGTTATGTAGTCGTGCGCAGAGTGCTTTCCCATCAACACTTTTCCCAAATGTCCGCCAAGAACTGGTAGGCGGCAGAGAGTTGTTTCTTTAACTACTTGTTAGGGTTGCTCCCAGCAAACCCCATCAATTTCAGCATCGAAGTAAACTCTTCGGAATCTATATCCAGATCGTCTTCTCCATTTACCAATACAAACATTTCAGAAAGAACGGCGGGAGATAAAGAAACATCATTACTCCCGATATTTCCTGTCAAAACATTTTCCTCAGAAACAGAAGAAGTGTATACCCATTCTCGAATTTCAGTTGCATGCAGTTTAATCCTTCTGGTCATAAAGTCCTTGAGACCAAGTTCTTCTAGTAGTTCCAGAATATAGAGAAATATTGGGTCAGAATGCTGGAATGAATCAAAATCCATGTCAAACCGGTGTCGAATTTCATGGCAGCCAAGGTGCTCGCTGGAATCGCCATTGATGAGCTACAAGAGAAACAGAGAAAACGACGATCAAGAGCAAGAGAACATAAAGCGCAGGATGGAGGTAGAAGAAAACCTAGATATAAGTTTTCCAGAATATGAATCGACAATCTCCATTCCATGAAAAAGAACCAGTTCTTCGAACTGAGGTCGGCGAAATAAATTATAGATAAATAATTCGTCGATCTCATCCAGAAGAATCGAAAACAGTTCGTCGAACTCCGCTCAACCAAATATCTTCTGAAGCAAAGTTCATCGATCTCCGGTCGACGAAAATTGTTTCCGTACACAGAGAATTCGTCGATCTCCGTTCGACGAGCATCTCCCAAACTTTTCCTAATTCGTCGAACTCCGCTCGACGAACTCTGGAAAATTCATCAAATGTAGACATAAATTAATTTAACTCTTCTCCATTGATCATCCCCAGTTGATTTATAAAGAACAGATGATTTTTCTCATCCAAGGGTTTGGTGAAAATGTCTGCTCTCTGTAAATCAGTAGGAATATGGATTAGGTTAATTTTCTTTTTATCTACATTATTTATAATGAAATGATGTCTTATATCAATATGCTTAGTCCTACTATGGTGAAATGGATTCTGTGCTATAGCAATAGCACTAGTATTATCACAAAATAATGTTGAATTATTTAAGTTGACACCATAGTCTAGGAGTTGGTTTTGTATCCATAACATTTGTGAACAGCAGTTGCCAGTAGCCATGTATTCTGCTTCTATAGTTGATGTGGACACAGATGTTTGCTTTTTACAAAACAAGAGACAAGTCTTATACCCAGGAACTGGCAAGTTCTGAGGTACTCTTCCTGTCCACTCTACATCCAGCATAGTCAGCATCTGAGTATCCAGTTAACTCAAACTCTGGCTCTACAGGATACCAGAGTCCTAGATTAGGACAACTCTTTATATATCTCAAAATTCTTTTTAAGAAAATAAGGTGAGATTCTTTAGGGTTCACTTGGAACATAGCACAAAGGCATGTGGCAAACATGATATCAGGCCTGCTAGCTGTTAGGTATAATAGGGATCCAATAATTGCCCTATAATGTTTCTGATCTACAGGTTTCCCTGCTGCATCAGAATACACAACAGCATTGGTAGCCATAAGTGTTTTTATTCCTGAAGCATCACCCATCCCAAACTTCTTAACAAGCTCTTTAGCATACTTAGCTTGGGAGAGGAAGATACCGTCAGGGTGCTGCATCACTTGGAGACTGTTGGAACCCCAGTTTGGATTTGGGCAAGGAACACTAGTAGGAATATTAGATTGACCCAACATGTATAGTCATAGGATTATTTCTAGGACAGGTCATTCAGAAGGACTCTCCAGCATTACAGAAAAGAAGTCCAAGAAATGTAGTTAAGACAAAGGCAGAAAATCAGATCGACGATCGTCGAATGCAGTTCGACGATCGGCAAACGTCCAACGCAGTTCGACGAACGGCGATCTCCAGTCGACGAGTTCTGAGTTGCTCCTCAGAACTCAGGTCGACGATTGGTGGACAACACTTGCTTAGCTAGACGAAATCAACAAGTCAGTTTCTCAGCTCGACGAAATAGAAACTGAGCTTGACGAACTGCAAGCTCCGGTTGACGAACGCAGGCAAGATACTCAGCTCGTCGAATCTAGTTGAGTTCGATGAATGTCGAACTCAGGTCGACGATCGATGAACTCGATGAAAGTTCAGGTCGACGATTTCTGAGCAATCAGTAACAGTTGGCAGAATTAATTGGGGATTAATTACAGTCAACATTCCCAGTGAAAATATCCGTTCAACCGAACAGTTACAGAAGAATTAAGTGAGGATCAATTTCCAAAGCTTCTTCACTCTCGGGAATGCCTCCTATGCAATCAAGGTTAAGGAATTCAAATACAGGGAAGAAGACAGACAGAGACAGACATGACACAGAGAAAAAGATAGATACAGAAAGGGCAATATCTCTACAGTAACTAGAAGCCCTAGACCAGAGTGATAACAGTCATCTGAAGAAGAAGAAGAACAACAAAATACTATCAAGAGTCTTCCTCTTCTCTATCTCTGCAGGACAACTTCAAGGACAACAAATACTCTTTCAGTCAGAAGTTCCTGAAGGATACACTGGTCCAGGCCTGAAGATTGAAGGCCTATCACCCTAAAGCAAAGCTTCCTGCAAACCTGAACCAATCAATATCTCAGGGGGAGCCTTTGCTAACATCATTCCACTTGAATCTTCTCTCTGATTGTTGACAGAGAAGATAATATCACTCTCTCACCAACTCCTGTACAAAGGGTTGTCATCTCCCTTCAAAAGTGATTCCTGGTTGCAAGTCTCCTTCCAAAAGACTTGAGTTGGTTTTTTGGGACCTGATCAAAACCCATTAGTGGCAGTCACCTGATCAAAACCTGAGTGGATTCCTACCAGGGTGGTAGAAGAGTGGACTACCCAGATTTGGGGAACCACTTAAAATCCTTGTGTCTCTTTTGGTTGCTTGATCTTCTTTCTTTATTCTATGCTGTGATTTTACTTTAATTAAGTTTGTTAAGATCTATATCTTTCAATTGGTATCAAAGCGAGGTTGGTTAAAAATACCACACCTTAAGAGGTTGGTTAAAAATACCACACCTTAAGAGGTTGGTTAAAATACCACACCTTAGTGGTTGCACAGGCTAACACCTTAACCACAAAGATCCTTTGATAGATCTTAAAAATATTTTGAGTTTTATCATGGCACAAATTGCAGATTTTTCAAGCACCAGACTGCCCATGTGCAATCTAGACAAACTTTCACTATGGAAGACAAGGATTAGATTTTTTATGGACTCCATTGATGAAAACATCTTCAAATCTGTTTTGTCAGGTCCAGCTCCACCTCAGCTAACAATAAGTCCAAATGTTGTTCCATCATCCCAATGGACAGATGCCCAGCAAAAGATGAAGATTGTTGATGCACAAGCAATGAACATTCTGGCCCAATCAATGTCTGATGACATTTTTGAAGAACTTGCTGAATGTTCATCTGCAAAGGAAATGTGGGAATCCCTCACAGCAATGGCTGCTGAATCAGCTAAAGAAATAATATTTGAAGCTGAATCTTGGAGTGACTCAGATGAAGCAAGAGCAAGAGAATTTTGCCTAATGGCAATAGATGCTTCTCGCAGCAGCTATGCTGAAGAATCTGAAGAATCAGAGTTTGAATCAGAAGAAGAAGATCAGGTGATCTCTACCCTTGACCTTTCAGCAGGTATAAATCTTCAGAAAATCTTAGTTCAAAATCATTCGTCGAACGGAGATCGACGAAATCAATCCTATTCGTCGAACTCAGATCGACGGTCGTTGAACAAAGATTTTGCCTTGTACTATTCAGAAATCTGTGCTCGACGAAATAAATATCATTCGTCGAACAGGGATCGACTAAAATAGATCACAGAAAACAATTATTATCATTCTGTGAACAGAACTCGACGAACTCAATATCATTCGTCGAACTCCGCTCGACAAAAGTACTTTAATTCGTCGAACTCAGAATTTCAAAATAGAAATTTTTATTCTTTTATTTCTGATTATTTTAAAAGAGAACCAGGACCCAAGGTCATCTGGGTCCAGAACTCCTAACATCTCCTTGCATGAAAAGAATTTAGTCCAGCAAATTTACAGGCTATATCAGTGGCTATTGGATTTGGGCAAGGAAATGCAAATAGGGGGAGATTGTCTGTTTTACCATAGAGGAATAAAGGCTATGAAAATAGGGGGAGATGCCTATAAATAAAGCTGCAGAAATTCTAGCAGCAGCAACAACGGATTATAATGCTGCAGATTTGGGCAAGGATCAACAACAGCAACAACAGATTATAATGATGCAGATTTGGGCAAGGATCAACAATAGCAACAACAGATTTTCTTGATCCAGATGTAGGGGGAGATTGTATTTAATTGCCTTGTATTTTACTTACATTTATGTAAATAGTGTCCTTGCTCAAATAGGGGGAGATTGTTGGAACCCCAGTTTGGATTTGGGCAAGGAACACTATTAGGAATATTAGATTGACACAACATGTATAGTAATGGGTCATAGGATTATTTCTAGGACAGGTCATTCAGAAGGACTCTCCAACATTGCAGAAAACAAGTCCAAGAAATGCAGTTAAGACAAAGGCAGAAAATCAGATTGACGATCGTCGAACGCAGTTCGACGAACGATGATCTCCGGTCGATGAATTCTGAGTTGCTCCTCAGAACTCAGGTCGACGATTGGTGGACAACACTAGCTCAGCTCGACGAAATCAGCAAGTCAGTTTCTCAGCTTGACGAAATAGAAACTGAGCTCGACGAACTGCAAGCTCCGGTCGACAAACGCAGGCAAGATACTCAGCTCGATGAATCTAGCTAAGTTCGACGAATGTCAAACTCAGGTCGACGATCGATGAACTCGACGAAAGTTCGGGTTGATGATTTCTGAGCAATCAGTAATAGTTGGCAGAATTAATTGGGGATTAATTACAGTCAACATTCCTAGTTAAAATATCCGTTCAACCGAACAGTTACAGAAGAATTAAGTGAGGATCAATTTCCAAAGCTTCTTCACTCTCGGGAATGCTTCTTCCGCCATCAAGGTTAAGGAATTCAAATACAGGGAAGAAGACAGATAGAGACAGACATGACACAGAGAAAATGATAGATACAGAAAGGACAATATCTCTATAGTAACTAGAAGTCCTAGACCAGAGTGATAAAAGTCATCTGAAGAAGAATAACAACAACAAAATACCATCAAGAGTCTTCCTCTTCTCTATCTCTGCAGGACAACTTCAAGGACAACAAATACTCTATTAGTCAGAAGTTCCTGAAGGATACTCTGGTCCAGGCCTGAAGATTGAAGGCCTATCACCCTGAAGCAAAGCTTCCTGCAAACCTGAACCAATCAATATCTCAGGGGGAGCCTATGCTAACATCATTCCACTTGAATCTTCTCTCTGATTATTGACAGAGAAGATAATATCACTCTCTCACCACCTCCTGTATAAAGGGTTGTCATCTCCCTTCAAAAGTGATTCCTGGTTGCAAGTCTCCTTCCAAAAGACTTGAGTTGGTTTTTTGGGACCTGATCAAAACCCATTGGTGGCAGTCACCTAATCAAAACCTGAGTGGATTCCTACCAGGGTGGTAGAAGAGTGGACTACCCAAATTTGGGGAACCACTATAAAATCCTTGTGTCTCTTCTGGTTGCTTGATCTTCTTTCTTTATTCTGTGCTATGATTTTACTTTAATTAGGTTTGTTAAGATCTATATCTTTCAGAGACCAAGGAAGTAGGAAAGCCCATCCATGCTACTCATCTCAAATTTGGAATGCATGAGGTCAGCAAATCTCTTGCATAACTTGGGATCAGTAGACCCCAAAGATGATGTCATCCACATATATTTGTACTAACAAAATTTGGACCTTATGATGTCTAGTGAAAAGAGTTTTATCTATGGTTCCTCTTGTAAATTTATGCTTTAAAAGAAAGCTTGTTAAGGTCTCATACCAAGCTCTTGGAGCTTGCTTTAGTCCATAGAGAGCTTTATGCAATTTAAATACAAAAGAGGGTTGAGTTAGAGAGATAAAACCTGGAGGTTGTTCCACATAAACCTCTTCTTGAAGCACTCCATTCAAGAATGCCCACTTGACATCCATTTGGAAAACTTTGAATCTCCTATGAGCTGTATAGGCAAGGAATATTCTTATGGCCTCTAACCTTGTAACAGGGGAAAAGGTTTGGTCATAGTCAATTCCTTCCTCTTGCATGTAGCCTTGAGCAACAAGCCTAGCCTTGTTTCTCACAATGTTCCCTTGAGCATCTAGCTTGTTCCTATAGACCCATTTGGTTCCAATAACTGGGTAGTTATGAGGTCTTGGAACCAAATCCCAAACTCTACATCTCTCAAACTGATTTAGTTCCTCTTGCATTGCAATTATCCAGTGTGGATCTTGCTCAGCTTCATGGATGGAGAGAGGATCAATCTGAGAGAGAAAACAGGCATGCATCAAGTCTTGGTTGAGTTGTTGCCTTGTCTGAACACCTGTTGAAATGTCTCCAATCACTTGAGATCTGGGGTGATCTCTAAGTGTGACAAGATCAGTTGGTGGAGTTTGTTCAGCAACAACTTCTATAATTAATTCCTCTTGAGGAATGTTATTGGCTGTTGAGGGAAGTTCAGCCACTTCCACTTGAATTTCTTCTTCACTGTCTTCAGCAACCTGTGGAGAAGGATGGGTTGACACCTCTTGGGTAAGGTTTAGTCCATCCATAGACTCACACAGTTGTGGAACCTGCAAAAAGCTATTGGTAGAAATCTCTTTCTCCTTATAAGACATGTTAGCTTCATCAAACGATACATGGACTGATTCTTCAATTTTAAGAGTGGATTTATTAAAAACCCTATAGGCCTTGCTTACTTGGGAGTATCCTAGAAAAATCCCTTCTTCAGCCTTAGCCTCAAACTTTCTAATGTATCTTTTGTTGTTAGTGTGAATATAACATATGCAACCAAAAACTTTAAAATATGTGATTTTAGGTTTCTTCCCTTTAAGTAATTCACAGGGGGTCTTATTTTTCAGCTTATGTATAAGGCTTCTTTTCAGGACATAGTTAGCAGTGTTTACAGCTTCTGCCCAAAAGGATAGAGGCATGTAAGCATCTAATAAAAATGTGCCTGCAGATTCAATGAGTGTCCTATTTTTTCTTTCAGCTACCCCATTTTGTTGCGGAGTTCTAGGAGCTGAGAAGCACTGGCTGATACATTGCTTCTCACAGAACTCATACATAAAAAGAGACTCAAACTCTGTGCCATGATCACTTCTGATCAATGCAACATGAGTAGAGACCTCAATTTGTATGGTCTTGAGAAAATCTGTAAGAACCTTGAATGTATCTGACTTAGTTCTCAGAAAGGCTACCCAACTAAATCTGGAGAAGTCATCAACAATCACTAAAGTGTAAGACTTCCCTCCTAGGCTTTGTATAGCAATGGGTCCAAATAGATCCACATAAAGTAAATATAAAAACCTAGGTGAATCACTTTTATTAATGGATTTGAAACTAGTTTTAGTTTTCTTGCCTAATTGATAAGCCCTACAAAGGTTTTCCTTCTAGTAGGGGCCAGAAGGTAAACCTCTAACAAGGTTGTCTTTAGATAACCTAGCTATATTCTTAAGGTTTACATGACCTAATCTTTTATGCCACAACTCATTTTGGTTACTAGTGATATTGAGTAAACAAACATCTGTTTTGGCAGAAATAAAATCTACTAGATATATGTTACCTTGTCTAATTCCAATTAAAACAGTTTGGTTTTCATTATTAATAATAGAACAAGAGGTAGAGTTAAAGTGTACCTGATAACCTTGATCACATAATTGGCTTATGGATATTAGGTTATGTTTGAGTCCTCTTACATATGTTACTTTCTTGAAGGTAACTGTTCCAATCTTTACTGCTCCATATCCTTCAGACTGGCCACTGTTTGAATCACCAAAGATCACCTTTGGTCCTAGCTTGAGCTTGTAATTGGATAAATTGTCCTTGCTGCCTGTCATATGCTTGGAGCAACCACTGTCCAAGTATCAAGTCTGACTCACTCTTGGACAGCTCTTCACCTGTATCTGTAATGAAAAACAAAACTCAATTGTTCTTGACCCAGGTTACCTTGGGTCCTTTATTTGGTTGAAAAGAAAAGCTAGAAATAACTGCCAAAGTAGGTTAAGATTTATAACCTAAGGGGTGATATCTCCTAGGTGGAATAACCCAATCAGCTACTGGATTGAATGTCTTATTAGCTGGCTTAGAATTTCTGTAAGAGAAATGATTTATGTTTGGTCCTTCTAGGTTCGATAATTTTCTGTAAGTTCGTCGACCAGAGTTCGACGAATAGGGCTGAGATCGTCGATATCTGCTCAGAGAATGACAGTAGTCATTTTATGCGCCCCAAGTTCATCGCCCTCTGCTCGACGAACCATATAAAGTTCGTCGATCGCAGTTAGACGAATTGTTATAACTGAAGTTTGCGTTCAGCATTCGTCGAACTAGGTTCGACGAACTGGCCATATTTCGTCGATCTGAGTTCGACGAATGCTGCTGAACCTTGTTTTTATTAGCTGTTTTTTGATTTTTATTTCTCTTGTCTATGGGTTTTGGGTTGTTTTCTGACATTGGTTTGTCTATTATCTTTTCTTTTCCCTTGGCAGAGACAAATTTAATGGGTGTGGTAAGAATGTTTTTCTTAATTATGGCGGGCAAATCTGATGATGCACCCAAGCCCAGCTTGTCATTTAATCTGACATTTACTGTGCTTGTTATGTCCATCAGCTTGAGACTTCTCCCATTGAGAGATTGCTCAAGTTGTTTATCCTCACATAAATCAGATTTTAATTTAATTATCTGTTCATTTGCTAGAGTTAGTTGATCTTTTAGTTTAATATTTTCTGAGTTAACAGATTCAAGATTTCCTAGTCTTTCTCTAAGGGTTTTTATTTCCTTTTCTGAACTAATTAAATCTAAACATATATTTTTGAATTCAATTTTAAATAAATCAGAATTAAAATCAAAACTTGATAGAACCTGATCTGCCTCTGAATCTGAGGCTGCCTCATCTTCAGATTCTCCTTCTGATGCTGAACTGCTCCGGGAGGCATCAATTGCCATAAGGCAAACCTCCTTGGATCTTGCTTCTTCCTCTTCTTCACTTGAGGTGGAAGAGGATGATTCTTCTTCAGTATCACTCCATGTCTCAGCAACAAAGCCCTTGTCTTTCTTTTTGTACTTGCTTGAGGAGGGTCTGCTGCTGTGTTTTCTCCTGGAGTCTTTTTCTCTGCTTTTCTCCTTCTTCTGGTTTTCTGGACATTCTGAGATGTAATGTCCAGGCTTTCTGCATCTAGAGCACACAACCTCCTTGGTTGGTGTCTTGTCAAATCTGGGCTTATCATCTTGCCTGGATGACTTTCTTCTGAAATCCTTTCTAGCCATCTTATAAAATCTTTTTGCAAAGAGGCTCATGAGTTCCTCATTGGATGTTGAGGTCTCACTTTCCTCAGATGCCTTGAAGGCTATGCTGTGATCCTTTCTCACTGGAGTTGTTGACTTCTGTTCAGCTGCTTCTCTTGATTTTATCAACTGCTCATAAGACTTTAATTTGCCTAACAGAGATTCAATTGATATCTCATTTAGGCTTCTGGATTCTTTGATAGGCCAGATTCTTGAGTCCCAAGAGCTAGGGAAGCACATAAAGATTTTTTCATTCACCTCTATAAGGGTGATGTCTTTATCCAAGGTTTTGAGCTCATTGATGATTGAGCTCAACCTGTTGTACATTTCAGCCACCGATTCAACCTCATCCTTATTAAAATTCTTATACAGGGATATGAGATTTGATCTCCTGTCTTTCCTTTCATCAGCTGAACCAGCTACCATTTGGTTGACGGAATCCCAAATGGCCTTGGCTGAGGTGCACTCAGCCACCTTCTAAAATATGTCATCTGACATAGTCTGAGCCAAAATGTTCATTGCCTTTGCATCTGCAATTTTGGCTTTCTTGTAGGCATCATTATTTTCTGGAGGAGGTACTACAGTCATGTTGGTAGAGGCGCTGGTAGAAGCTACAGGTGCTGGAGGTACTCCTGTCAAGATGGAAGAAAAAAAATCCTCATCAATAGAGTTCATATATAATTTGATTCTTGCCTTTCAGATGATAAATCTGTTAAGATTGCATATTGGAGGTCTGATGCTTGCATAATCATTGTTTTGAGCCATTTCTATGAAGAAGTAAATCTAATAAGGGAAACAAAACACTCAGATCTACAAGTGGGATCTTTATGGTTCAGGTGTTAGCCTGTGCAACCAATTAACCTCTCAAGGTGTGGTAGATTATCAAACCTCCCTCTGATACCAATTGAAAGTGCAAGTTAGATCTGAAATACTCTAGAGGGGGGTGAATAGAGTATTATGCTCACTAACAAAAATTCTTTACAGCTTTTGCTGTAATCCTAAGTGAACAGATTAGCAAATAAGGAAATAAGCACAGCAACCTAAACAATCACAGAACACAGCCAAAACAAAAGAAAAATGGCAACCAGACGACACAAGAAATTTATAGTGGTTCCCCAACCTGGGTACATCCACTCTTCTACCACCCTGGTAGGAATCCACTCAGGTTTTTGATCAGGTGCCTGACACCAATGAGCTTTTGTTCAGGTACTCAAAAACCAAAACCTCAAGTCTTTTGCTAGGAGACTTGCAACCAGGAATAATTTTGAAGGGAATTAAAACCCTGTACAGAGGATGGAAAAAGGGTGATGAGGTCTTCTCTTTCTCAATAACAACTGAGAAGACTTGTGGATTGATTTCAGCAGATTTGCTCCCCCTGAGATCTTGAATGGATCAGGAATTCTGGAGCACTGCTTTAGGGTGATAGGTCTTCAAATAGCTTGAGTGCCTGGACCAGAGATTGCTTCAGGAACTTCTTTGACAGATAGAGATTTGTTGTCCTTCTGAAGTTATCATGTAGGGTTGAAGGAAGAAGACTCTTGATAGTGATTCAAAGTTCTTCTTCTTCTTGATGTTCTCTGGCTTAGGCTGATTGCAGAAAAGAACCTTTTTGATTTCTATAAGATTGTTCTTGAGTGCAATTGTTTGTCTATGTCTCTAGTACTGTTTAATCCTTTCTTTTCCGACTTTTTATTGACTGAAGAACATTCGAAATTTAAAATCTTGAGCAGTAAATGCAATCGGCCTGGGAAGGAAGCGGCAATCAATGATTTCCCTAACTGTCACATGGAAAAATGGCATGTAATAATCCATGATCAATGCTCGTTCCAACAGTAACATTCCGAGAAGATTGAGCATTAATTACTCAGGATTTATCGCCAAGAAAAGGGACGGAAAACTGGAGAAGAGCAAGTCTGGAATCGTCGAACAAAGAACAGGAATCGTCGAGCTGAGTTCACAGTTCGTCGAGCTGAGCCGATGAGTTCGTCGACTAGACAATAGAAAATAGTATTCGAGGGAAACTTGTCAATTCTGCTATAATATTCATCGAACTAACAATCTTCATTCGTCGACCAGAGATCCAGAGTTCGTCGAACAGATAATCATCACTTGTCAATCTTTATTCGTCGAATAGAGATCCAAATTCGTCGAGCGAAGAATGATTGTTGACTTAGAATCTGAGAAGTCTTTGACTGAGAAGTATTCAAATCGTTGAGCAGAACTCGTCGAGTAGAGTAGTGCATTCGTCGACCTGAGAAGTTGACTTTGTCGACCTGAGAAGTTGTGAACTTGAGGTCCAAGTTCGTCGAGCTCAGATTCTTGTTCTTCGACCAAAGCCTGAAGTTGGACTTAGAAAAAAATCTGGAGTTATCCTGACTTTAGCTTGTTGAAGTATCTCAGTCTTCGTCGAACAAAGAACAAAGATCGTCGAGCTCAGCACGAAGGAATATCTCAAGATCGTCGAGCTCAGAATGCCTTTCGTCGACCTGAGTTCGACGAACGTCGAACTCATTTTACTTAGTCTTGAATTCTTCTTAGTCTGGAGTCTCTAATGGTCTTGTTGATAGCTGGTCCATCTGAAGTTGACTCTAAGGACTTGGCCTAGTGTAACGCCCCTAGCCGATCCAACGTGACGGTGTCACGGCTCCGCTCTAGGCGACGCTACCGGGCTACAGCCCAAGCACCCCAACCCCTCTCCTACCCACGGGCGGGTTGTTGGTGGTCATAGCCTCCCTTTGATGAGCGAACTCGACAATTAAGTTGGGTCGTACGGGGACTTCCTACGAGGTCACCCATCCCAGTACTACTCTTGCCCAAGCACGCTTAACTATGGAGTTCCTTCACCTCTCATCACCAATTGAGCGGCAGCTCAATTGGTGATGAGAGGTGAAGGAACTCCATAGTTAAGCGTGCTTGGGCGAGAGTAGTACTGGGATAGGTGACCTCCTGGGAAGTCCTCGTACGACCCAACTTAATTATCGAGTTCGCTCATCAAAGGGAGGTTGTGGCCACCAACAACCCGCCTGTGGGCAGGAGAGGGGTTGGGGCGGTTGGGCTGCAGCCCGGTAGCGTCGCCTAGAGTGGAGCCGTGACACCGTCACATTGGATCGGCTAGGGGCGTTACAATAAAAGTGCACTTTTATTGTAATAGAAAAAGGGGATTTTTGGTGCCTGTATAGGGGTACACGGCCTAGGACACGGGCTTGTCCAAGGCCGTGTCTGGCATGGTGTTTTTGGCCGTTTTCATCCCGAGAAGGACACGGCTAGAAACACGGCTAAGTGACAAGGGCGTGTCATTTGACACGGGCGTGTGCCTAGCCATGCCCCTACCCGTGTTCTTTTGGGTCATGTCTGTTGTCGTGGCGGTTATGCGTGACACTCCCCCAAACACGGGCGTGTCGAGGAGCCTGACACGGTCATGTCAGGTGAGACACGGGCGTGTCCTTGCCCGTGTGTCTTTCCTCCGTTCAACGATCATGCCTGGAGCGAGGCACACGGCCTGGGACACGGTCGTGTGCGAAGCCGTGTTCGGCCCTGGTCTGGAGGTTTTTGAACGGATCTGAGCCGTTCATTTTCTTTAATTAAAATCCAACGGCCCATATGGTTTCCTGCTCTATTAAGGCCGGGAATAGGGGAGTTAATCATTCATTTCTCTCCAACCATTCTCTCTCTCAAGGATTTGGAAAGAGGAGGAAGAAGGAAGGGATTCTGGCCGTCGGCGGAGCATCAGAGCACCATTTTGAGATCTGAGAGCGGATCCGTGGAGGAAAGTTCGTTGCGAAGATTTCCATCTGTGTAGTTTTTCCATGGCGCCAAAGCGGACTACAAGGGTAACGATTCTCTACTTGAGCATGTGAAGCTCTTTCTTTCTGCTTATGGAATCCCGCTCCCTCGAGTGTGACGTGAGTGCGTGGTGTTCCTTGGGGTTGATGTGAATAGTCCCCCTTGTGTTGCATATAGAGTCCGGAATCGTAAGTACGGGCATAGGCATTGTGTGTGAAGCCTACCCGGACGTGTATTGCCTGGATCGGTGATGTTGCATTTGGTATGTTTTGCCGGAGAAGACTCCGTGCTTTGGGGTTTTCAGGTTTCTACGCGGTAGATTGCAGCAGGGATCCTTGGAGGTTATCTTCAAGGCGTACCCGGAAAACTGAGCGGAAACGTGTTATGTATGAGGCCCCCATTTTAGACCCCACTTAATTCTGTATCTAAGCAACTTTCAAGACCGTTGTCCCAGGATGAAGTAAGGCTAGTGAGTATAAAATAAAACACATCATAAGACATACCTCATACATTGTAGAAGTCCTCGAGTCTTTTCGGTCTTTCCTCATTCAACTTCACTTTTCTTTTCGTACTCAAAGTCATGTCAAGTACCTGAACAAAAATGGCGACGGGCTTAGTCATACAAATATGACTAAGTGAGGAATATACCTCTTTAACTTGCTCTATAAACACATGAAAATGATTAACCATATCAGTAAACATTTTTCATACTAATCCGTTTTTGTACCAGTAATGAAACTAGGAAGCGATATTATAACTGAAATGTTAGTAACTATAAAACAGTATAAGCAGTTATAGAACAGTAATCTTCAGTAGCTATACTAGTATCGGTACAAGTATGCAAAATATACCAATAACAGTGTTAGAAGGTAAACTATGTGACATTGGAGCCATGTAACAGTGTCAGTATTAAAGTATACTAATAATAGTGCAAGAAAGGGAACTCTGTAACCATGTAATCATGATAATAACATCACCGTAAAACCATATCAGTTCGCATGTTCATTTCCAATGTATCAGTGTGACTGTATAACCGTACGTTCTTATGTTCTCTTTTACATTAGGTAATGTTAAGGGTAACTGTCAACATATCAGTATCTGTATTGCAATATTTCAGTCTTTGGGCCCGACCCTTCCGGGTCATCAGTATCCAAAACCAGTACGTACAACACGCGTTTATGCCTTTCGGCTCGACTGGCTTGGTAAAACATCAGTAATTTATATGCGCATTCATGTGCAGTTATACCTTTATCATTACTATGCATCGATGCATTTTCATATATGTTAGATGTATGTAATTTGTTAAATACGTAGGATTTATTTATGTCTTCATCCCCTCAGAATCTAATCGCATGTTTGCCTTTATACAAGGCCATACAAATGCGAGTAATCATTATCAGTGATGTACAAGTATTCCATGCTAACATATGTAAAAATACTCATAAGAAGAGTAGCAGTAATTAGCTAAACTTATAATATAACTCCCCAGCCTAATCAACAGCCGATCAAGAGAAACAAACCCACAATATGAAGAGGGATAGCAGATAGCAGCCGTCGGCCAACCCTAGGTCAAAGCCCATAAAACTCTCACAATACAGTTGGCCGACCATCTCATTGCAAAAGATATAGAGTTGATTAATAAACAACTCTTGCTCAAGAAATAAGAAGATGAAGAGTTTATTCATCACATCATGTTCTGCACCTCGTATGGAAGAGGAGGGTAAGGAAGAAAGAAATCTCACAGTGGGTGGCTTGAAATTGTGATCCACCGATCGAGTGCAAGCTCATGCTGTTCTCGCGCCGAGCACAAACCGTTCTGACGCCGACTAATTGCGAAGAAGAGTGAGGGAGCAGGAAGAAGGAACAATTCAACCCTAGCTTCCTTTCAGCCCATCCAAGTACCAGGTGCTGAAAAATACATATGCGATCAGATCGGCATTTAGTAATATAACTGCCTCGAACAAGCCACCGCCTTATTTCAGCCACCGTCACATTTAATGGGGGAATTTACGTGTACTAAAACTCCTCCTGGAACCAACTCAGCCATTTAATTCAATTAACATGTAAGCAACTGTACATTTGATCCACATACTAGCCACTAAACTCAATGTATATGGGAATTCCTAACAATATCGTAAATGACCAAAATGTTCACTATATAAAGATAGCAAAATTAATAGTCCCTTAAGACTCGAGTGCCGCTAAACTTTCAAAGCCCCGCCGAGGTAACACTGATTATCTCATTTTCATCATATGGGATATTTATTATTGAAGTTTTATTTTCAGTTTGGGTCACTTCATCTTTTGGGCCGTTACAAACTCTTCCCCCCTTATACAGCTTTTCATCCTCGAAAATAGGACGCGATACTAATGCAGACATGAGTTCAACTTGACTTGATGTAATACAGGAGCTATTAGCCTTGCTCACTCATATGAGCACATTTTGGGTCGTTGAATCATCCTCATCGTAATCACTTTTGCCAGTACTTCCATTTTCATGAATTCAAGTTATTGTTCGCCTTCCGTCAGTTAGATTCATTAATCATATTATAGCTGCATTTCATGAAACCTGTAGCACATTTCATAAAACACATTTAGAGTTCTTTCTTATTCCGATGTTCCTATCTCTTTGGCGTGACCTTCATGAATCACTTTCATGTTGGATCTCTTCTTCCATACCTATTAACGTTGTCTATTAATCTTGTGTTCTTTTACGGTGTTGTTACTCCTTCTAATCCCTTGAATGATGTTCACGTATCACGTTCATTAGTTCCAACAGTGTTCTACGTTATGTCTAGATTGTTGTTTCAAACTGTTTGCACAAATAACACTTTGTTTGATGTGAATCACTCTATCGATACATGTCTTTCAATTCGTCATCATTGCGTTCACAACCATACATACCATACATTGTATATGGGTGTATTTCAAATCATTTGTTATCATATTTCATGCAAATAACCTGGCCAATACAAAGCCATTCTATTTTACGGTTGTCAATGTTGTCATTTTATCACATTCACTCGTTGAAATACGTTACGCAACCTAGTATTCTATGTTATACCTGGAGTGTTGAGTCAGATTATCGTCATATTCCTTACATATGCGTACATATACAATTTATTGAGTGTACGTGAAGAATTTCTGTATTCAGGACATTAAAGTTCATTAGGTCCATATTAGGCTATGATATTTATTTCTCAGTTCGAATTTATCGTTATCACACATCATATTTTAAGTCCTTTCATCATTTGAATTTCATTTTCCATACACAGGACTCAATGAATACTCGTAGTATTTTGGAATAACTCCCTTAACACTACAGTTTGCATACTTCATTTTTATTTTCTTTTAACAACTTCACAAACTACTTTCCAACAGATAACCTTTGCTCACTTTTCTTCGTTTCGATTTACATACATCGTTGTGCTTTGATCTGTATTCGTATATATCTTCGAATGAAATCTGTACCAAAATTACTACATTGTTATTCTTCAATCAGCCTTATTTTTCACTTTCAATAGTTTCAAATGCATTACATCATAATTTCATCATCAACATTATCTTAATGAATGGACAATATGAACCCTCACATTTTTATCTTGCTAACACATATGCCAACCTACATCACCCTATCGCGATGTGCATCATTTTGGTTTTACCCCCAATATTGTATACTTGTGTCATTTTGTTCTTTGAACGTTTTCCTGTCGTATCACCTCACGATATTCATATGTTTAACTTTTGTTACAAAAAGCAATATCTTGTGTTCAATGCCGAAGTCTCCATTACAATTCACCATTTATCTGAGTTATCTTTGTCTTACCAACCACCAACATGTAATTATCGCAGTTGTTTTTATCCATCATTTCCTATTCTGATGTAGATCATAACTTGATACCGAGGAGACGTACCCTGATACCAGTTCCTAGTAACATCTTGTTTACCGTTGTTTTAAACACTGGTTCGATTGAAAAAAAAAATCATTTAGAGCTCATCATTTGCGCACTCTTTATTACATGTTCAACCATTTTAAATATATCAATCTTTCTTTAAACTGCATCAACGTAATTCGGCAGTTATGGTCATATGATCGGTCAGCTCAATCATTTCTATTTGTCAGATTACAATTTCCTTAATATGCCTCGTGTATGAAAACCAATATAACTTTCTCAAGTTCTTTTTATGTCCGTAAAAACAATTCAGTTACTTATTCTTACACTTTGTAGACATCTTAGATTTAATTCATCATGAATTCCTTTTTGCCACTCTTCGCCTAAATTCGATTTAGACCAATTCTGAAACTTAGACTTCAACGTGCGATCCTCTCAACGTCTTATCATATGTAATTATTCAGTACTCGCTACAGCCGAACTTCTTGAAAACCTGGCTCTGATACCAAATTGTGAGGCCCCCATTTTAGACCCCACTTAATTCTGTATCTAGGCTACTTTCAAGACCGTTGTCCCAGGATGAAGTAAGGCTAGTGAGTATAAAATAAACATCATAAGACGTACATACATCATACATCTTCTAGAAGTCCTCGAGTCTTTTCGGTCTTTCCTCATTCAACTTCACTTTTCTTTTCGTACTCAAAGTCATGTCAAGTACCTGAACAAAAATGGCGACGGGCTTAGTCATACAAATATGACTAAGTGAGGAATATACCTCTTTAACTTGCTCTATAAACACATGAAAATGATTAACCATATCAGTAAACATTTTTCATACTAATCCGTTTTTGTACCAGTAATGAAACTGGGAAGCGATATTATGACTGAAATGTTAGTAACTATAAAACAGTATAAGCAGTTATAGAACAGTAATCTTCAGTAGCTAGTAGCTATACTATTATGTAAGTCAAAAACACCAATAACAGTGCTAGAAGGTAACTATGTGATATTGGGGCCATGTAACAGTGTCAGTATTAAAGTATACTAATAATAGTGCAAGAAAGGGAACTCTGTAACCATGTAATCATGATAATAACATCACCGTAAAACCATATCAG
Source organism: Platanthera guangdongensis (assembly GCA_039583875.1). Taxonomy (NCBI): domain Eukaryota; kingdom Viridiplantae; phylum Streptophyta; class Magnoliopsida; order Asparagales; family Orchidaceae; genus Platanthera; species Platanthera guangdongensis. The sequence goes on from CM077159.1 coordinate 24,453,447, forward strand.
TTCGCATGTTCATTTCCAATGTATCAGTGTGACTGTATAACTGTACGTTCTTATGTTCTCTTTTACATTAGGTAATGTTAAGGGTAACTGTCAACATATCAGTATCAGTATCTGTATTGCAATATTTCAGTCTTTGGGCCCGACCCTTCCGGGTCATCAGTATCTAAAACCAGTACGTACAACACGCGTTTATGCCTTTCGGCTCGACTGGCTTGGTAAATCATCAGTAATTTATATGTGCATTCATGTGTAGTTATACCCTTATCATTACTATGCATCGATGCATTTTTCATATATGTTAGATGTATGTAATTTGTTAAATACGTAGGATTTATTTATGTCTTCATCCCCTCAGAATCTAATGGCCTGTTTTCCTTTATACAAGGCCATACAAATGTGAGTAATCATTATCAGTGATGTACAAGTATTCCATGCTAACATATGTAAAAGTACTCATAAGAAGAGTAGCAGTAATTAGCTAAACTTATAATATAACTCCCCAGCCTAATCAACAGCCGATCAAGAGAAACAAACCCACAATAAGAAGAGGGATAGCAGATAGCAGCCGCCGGCCAACCCTAGGTCAAAGCCCATAAAACTCTCACAATACAGTTGGCCGACCATCTCATTGCAAAAGATATAGAGTTGATTAATAAACAACTCTTGCTCAAGAAATAAGAAGATGAAGAGTTTATTCATCACATCATGTTTTGCAGCTCGTACGGAAGAGGAGGGTAAGGAAGAAAGAAATCTCACAGTGGGTGGCTTGAAATTGTGATCCACCGATTGAGTGCAAGCTCATGCCGTGCTCGCGCCGAGCACAAAGAAACCGTTCCGACGCCGACTAATTGCGGAGAAGAGGGAGGGAGCAGGAAGAAGGAACAATTCAACCCTAGCTTCCTTTCAGCCCGTCCAAGTACCAGGTGCTGAAAAATACATATGCGATCAGATCGGCATTTAGTAATATAACCGCCTCGAACAAGCCACCGCCTTATTTCAGCCACCGTCACATTTAATGGGGGAATTTACGTGTACTAAAACTCCTCCTGGAACCAACTCAGCCATTTAATTCAATTAACATGTAAGCAACTGTACATCTGATCCACATACTAGCCGCTAAACTCAATGTATATGGGAATTCCTAACAATATCGTAAATGACCAAAATGTTCACTATATAAAGATAGCAAAATTAACAGTCCCTCAAGACTCGAGTGCCGCTAAACTTTCAAATCCATGCCGAGGTAACACTGATTATCTCATTTTCATCATAGGGGATATTTATTATTGAAGTTTTATTTTCAGTTTGGGTCACTTCATCTTTTGGGCCGTTACATTATGCTAACTTGGCGGTCTGGGAACCGGCCTTGATCATAACTGGGTTATCAGATTGTTTGGAAAATTTTGGGATCCAAGAGAAGCTTGGCCCGCGCGTAGGACTTAAATTGTATATGCAGCGTGAGCAACGGGCAAGTGGAATTGGACCTAGGCTATGCGGTTCGGTGCGAGAGACCCGAATACGGGGACTGGCCGTTGGCATAGTCGGGAGCCTTAGACGCTGGTCAGAAAGGCTAAATGCTCACATGTTGTTGCCATCCTGGGGGTGGTGGTGAAGACGCTGATTAGTCAGGATTCACCATTAATGTGCCCTGAGTGCACGGGGTGTTTGGCCGTGTGAGCCTACACCTGTGGCGTAGTACAGTTGCAATTTATTCTTTTATTGGGCTAATGATATGGAGGGAAAGAGCACTGCCGTCCCGAGTTAGGGGCGGGGTCGTTATAATTTGGTCGGCTTTTGCCTGACCGTTGCTTTGTTTGCCACCGTGCGGTGGAATCTGCTTGCAGGTGCTGCGGAGCCGAGTACCAAATAGCGGGATGGAGCCCATGTTGTTGTGCTGGCCCTAGAAGGCCAAAGCGAATAGTTGTTTTTATTTTTATCACGTGTCGCCGGCCTACGAGCTGATGTATGTAAGACTTGTTTTTATTAAGTGAACATTTGTAAGGCCATAAGGCCATGTACCCTTTTTAGTGTATTTGGGGTTTCATTCCTATTGTGTGGATATGGACATTCTTGGTTATGGATTTAAGATTTGGGTTCTTTCAACTTTAAAAGCTTCTGCTAGAATGCTCTGTGTAGGATGTGTAGTCTTAATTGGATAGTTTGAATATTCTTATGTAACCCTTCCGACTGTCTGTGGTATATGGCGTCGGGTTACAACTGGACCTTCTGTTATATGTCATGCGACGGATGGGGGTGTTACAATTTGGTATCAGACTTCTGGTTACGGTCAGACTTAAATGAATTCGTGGGCGAATTCTTTTAAGGGGTGGTGAGCACATGTGTGCGTCATCATTATAACATCAAAAAAAACCCATGAATGTCCACTTAGGAATGAAAAATACACTTGTTTTGTGGAATCTGAGTGTTCCAATGATTGCTTTTAGCAATTTGTTTGTTGTCTAATCGTGTGTATTTGTTACTATAGGCAGCTAGGAGCGGTGCTGGTCAGTCAGAGCGTCCGCAATCAGCGGAAAGTAGTGCACCAAGGGACGTGCCTACAACAACTCCTTCAGCGGAAACCATCAGGATGGTGGCTGAAGCCGTGTTTGCAATGATAAATGCCCAACCTGCTGGGCAAATGCATCACACACCTCCTGTGAATGAGAAAGAACCGGTTAGGGCGGCAGAGCCGAGAGTGGTGGAGCGCGCAGCAGTTGATCTGTTAGAGCCGAGGAGAGTTACGGAGAAGCAGTTTAAGCATGTAATGGGCTTTAATCCTCCGAGGTTTGATGGGGTTGGAACGCCAGCTCAAGCTGAGGATTGGCTCTCTTCGATAAAGAGGGTCTTGATAGCCACGTTAACTGAGGAGTGGCAGAAGACCACCATAGCGACTTTTCTTTTGGTGGGTGAAGCGAGGCTGTGGTGGGATGAGTTGGAGTTTCATCTCTTAGTGGGTAGGCAGCTTGCTGATGTTCCTATGGAGGAATTTTCGAGGTTGTTCCTTTCTAGATTTGTACCCTCCGCTCAGAATCTTGAGATGGAGAACCAATTTCTTAGGTTGACTTAGGGAGCCAGAAGCGTGGACGAGTATCTGCATGAGTTCACACGGTTGGGTCGTTATGCTAGTGCTACGTTTATGGAAGATGAACGGAAGACCAACTGATTTTATGAGGGTCTACGTGGCGACCTACAGCTACTACTTGTTGGGCCTAAGGCGCAAAGCTTCCTAGCCTTGGTCAATTCGGCCCGATCATTGGAGAAGGTTGTGAAGAAAGTTAAAGAGAAGAAGGACCCAGGAGAAAAGAAGTCCAAGTTCAAGGTGCCAAATGCCAAGTCAAGTTTCCGCAGATGGAACAAGAAGCGGAGGACTTTGAACTCAGCCACTTCGGCTGATGCGTCGGGGGCAACCACAAGTCGAGTCCCAGGAGCTTGCTACAACTGCGGGAAGATGGGGCATTTTGCTCGTGAGTGTTGGAGCTTATGTTCAAAGTTCGAGAGGGAGCCTGGAGCGACTTATGAGGAGAAAGGGAAGGCGGTGGAGTCAACCGCATCGCACCATGCTCCAGCCCAGCCTAGAGTCTACAACCTTGGCCTGCAAGAGGCCATAAAGCAGGCGGACGTGGTGACAGGTATGAGTTAAATTGCAGTGGTTTAACTTTTATAGTTGTTACATTTGTATTTGTTAGCTTACTTTTGTTGGTGCTAGGCTTTGTGTTGATCTTTGAGTTTCCGGCGAGAGCCCTGTTTGATACGGGAGCATCACATTCCTTCTTGTCTGAAAAATTCATATCACGCATCGGGGTTCCGTCCTCGATGGCAAAAGACAAGTTGGATGTGTTGTTGCCCAATGGGTGCTCAATGCGCGCGAATAGGGTCTGCGTAATGAAGATTCGGATTGGAGACCAGGGGTTTGATTTACGAGCGTTGATTCTACCGTTAGTGGAGTTCGACATAATATTCGGTATGGATTGGCTCTCGGAGCAGGGTGCATGCATTGTTTGCAACCGTAAGGAAGTTAAGTTGGGTCAAAACACTGATCGGGAGATGCCTTTCGCGGGCATGAAGGGGTCGGGTAAGATCTTGATGTCGGCCCTTCAGGGGATCAAGGAAGCTCGGTCTGGGGCAGAGCTGTTTGTCATATTAGTGCAGACTTCGACGCCTAAGCCAAGTCTTGACAGTATACCAGTTGTGTTCGAGTATCCCGATGTGTTCCCAGATGATCTCCTAGGAGCCCCTCCTCAGCGGGAGATTGATTTTACCATTGAGCTGGTACCGGGTGCCAAACCGGTGTCACGCTCTCCATATCGGATAGCGCCAAGAGAGATGGCAGAGTTGAAGGTGCAACTGCAAGAGTTGCTAGAGCATGGTTATGTGCGTCCAAGTTCGTCGCCTTGGAGCGCACCCGTTCTCTTTGTTAAGAAGAAAGATGGGAGTTTGCGGCTTTGTATCGACTATCGGGAGTTGAACAAGCCTAGGGGAAGAACTAACATCCGATCCCCAGGATTGACGATCTATTTAATCAGTTGGTTGGGTCAACGGTATATTCGAAGTTAGATCTGAAGTCCGGTTACTACCAGTTGAGGATAAGGGAGAGCGACATCCCAAAGACAGCATTCAGTACACGGTTTGGGCATTACGAGTTCACGGTCAAGCCGTTTGGTTTGACTAATGCGCCATCCGTATTTATGTATCTGATGAACAGGACATTCAGAGAGTACCTGGACCATTTCGTGATAGTATTTGTTGATGATATCCTGGTGTACTCGCAGTGTGAAGAGGACCATTACAATCATCTACACATGGTGTTAGAGACGTTGAGGAGGAATCCGTTGTATGCTAAGTTCTCCAAGTGTGAATTATGGTTATCCTCGATAGCGTTCCTTGGTCATGTTGTTAGTGAAGAGGGAATGGCTGTGGATCCGGTGAAGATAGTGGCGATACGAGAGTGGCCTGCTTTGACTACAGTGGCAGAGGTCCGAAGTTTTCTGGGTCTTGCTGGCTACTACAGGCGCTTCGTAGAGAACTTCTCGCGGATAGCGCTACCACTCACGACATTGACTAGGAAGGATCAGAATTTTGTGTGGTATCCGGAGTGCAAACGGGCTTTTGAAGAGTTGAAGAGGTGGTTGACCACGGCGCCTATTTTATGTTCGCCAAGTGGAACCGAAGGGTTCGAGATCTATCGTGATGCTTCGGGCAGTTGTTTGGGTTGTGTTCTGCTACATCATGGGAGAGTGATAGCCTATGGTTCACGACAACTGAAGGTTCATGAGAGGAATTATCCGGTCCACGACTTAGAGTTAGCGGCCGTGATACTTGCTCTAAAGCTTTGGAGGCACTACCTGTACGGTGTGGAGGTCGATATTTACACCGATCATAAGAGCTTGAAGTACCTGTTGGACCAAAAGGATCTGAATATGAGGTAGCGGAGGTGGATGGAGTTCTTGGGGGACTACACCTTCAAGATACATTATGTTCCTGGGAAGGGTAATGTAGTGGCGGATGCGTTGAGTCACAGGACTCCGGCGCAGGCCAACTGGTTGTCGGTACATGATGAGAGATTGGTCCATGAGTTGGAGGCTTTGGAGATATCTTGCGTCGACAAGCAGTCTAGTGTCGAGGCGAAACTGTTTTGGACAGAGGTGCAGTGTGACCTAGCGGATAGAGTTCGGCGGGCTTTGGTTCAGGATAACAACATGAAGCAGATCTTGGATGAATCTTTGGATGGGTCAAATTCCCAGTTTGTTGTTGAAGATGGATTGCTAAGGAAGGACGGTCGTCTATGCGTTCCTAGTGCGGATAATCTTCGGGAGGAGTTGATGTATGAGGCTCATCATACCAAGTACTCAATCCACCCGGGAAGCACGAAGATGTATAGAGACATGAAGAAATTATTCTGGTGGCCGTGTTTGAAGAAGGCTGTAGCACTTTATGTGGCCAAGTGCCGTATATGTGAATTGGTGAAGGCGGAATGCCAGAAACCCGGAGGTTTCTTGAAGCCCCTACCTATCCCAGAATGGAAATTCGATGACATATCTATGGATTTTGTTCATGGTTTGCCGAAGTCCCAGAAGGGAAACGACGTCATTTAGGTTGACAAAGGTGTCACACTTTATTCCGAACAGGAAGGAAGATCCGGTGGAAAAGTTTGTCAAACTCTACGTGAAGAATATTGTACAATTGCATGGTGTGCCCCGCAGTATTGTTAGTGAGCGAGATGGATGCTTTACGTCGAAGGATTGGAGGTTGCATAGTATGTTGGGAACTAAGCAGAGTTTCAGCACAGCCTTTCATCCACAGATGGATGGTCAGACCGAGAGGGTCAACAGGACTATGGAGGACATGCTTCGTATTTGCGTCCTAGATTTCGGAAAGCATTGGGAGGATCACCTGTACATGGTGGAGTTTGAGTACAACAACAGCTTTCAGGCAAGTATTGAAATGGCGCCTTTCGAGGCCTTGTACGGGAGGAAGTGTCGTACGCCATTTTCTTGGTTAGAGGCATGCGAATCGAAGTTGTATAAACGTCAAGCGGTGGAAGACGCCGCTTCAATGGTGCGTACAATTCAGGAAAGGTTGAAGATCGCTCAGGATAGACAGTCAAAGTACTATAATGCCAAGCATAGGAACGTGGAGTTCAATGTTGGCGACATGGTGTATCTAAAAATCAAGCCATTAAAGGGTGTATCGCGGGTTCGACGCTTGAAGAAGTTGAGTCCGAGATACCTTGGACCATTTGAAATCCTGGAGCGTGTTGGCGAGGCGGCATATAGATTGAAGCTGTCGGCGGAATTGAGTGGTCTGCATGATGTGTTCCACGTATCGGTGTTGCGTAAGGTGGTGCAAGAGCCTTCGCAGATCATTACGGATAATCAAGTACCAATTGATTATCAGTTGACCACAAGGGTCAAGCTAGTACATATTGAAGATGTTACAGTCAAGCGACTCCGCAACAAGGATATCCGTATGGTTAAAGTCCGATGGGATAATTGCGGGCGTGAGGAGCTTTCTTGGGAGCGAGAGAAAACTATGTTGGAGGAATACCCCGAGTTATTCCACTCAGGTATTATTTAGATTTGTGTACCTTTACTTAATTTCGGGATGAAATTCCTTAAGTGGGGGAGATTTGTAACGACCCGAAAATTGTATTTGAGTCGGTCGCGAAAAAGGGGATTTTTGGTGCATGTATAGGGGTACACGGCCTGGGACACGGGCGTGTCCAAGGCCGTGTCTGGCATGGTGTTTTTGGCCGTTTTCATCCCGAGAAGGACACGGCTAGAAACACGGGTATGTGACACGGGCGTGTCATTTGACACGGGCGTGTGCCTACCCGTGTCCCTACCCGTGTTCTTTTGGGTCGTGTCCATTGCTGTGGCGGTTATGCGTGACACGCCCCCGAAGACGGGCGTGTCGAGGAACCCGACACGGGCGTGTCAGGTGAGATACGGGCGTGTCTTTTCCCTTGTGTCTTTCCTCCGTTTGACGATCGTGCCTGGAGCGAGGCATACGGCCTGGGACACGGCAGTGTGCCAAGCCGTGTTCGTCCCAGGTCTGGAGATTTTTGAATGGATCTGAGCCGTTCATTTTATTTAATTAAGATCCAATGGCCCAGATGGTTTCCTGCTCTATTAAGGCCAGGAATAGGGGAGTTAATCCTTCATTTCTCTCCAATCATTCTCTCTCTCACGGAGTTTGAAAGAGGAGGAAGAAGGAAGGGATTCCAGCCACCGGCGGAGCATCGGAGCACCATTTTGAGATCTGAGAGCGGATCCATGGAGGAACGTTCGTTGCGAAGATTTCCATCCGTGTAGTTTTTCCATGGCGCCAAAGCGGACTACAAGGGTAACGATTCTCTACTTGAGCATGTGAAGCTCTTTCTTTCTGCTTATGGAATCCCGCTCCCGCGAGTGTGCGGTGAGTGTGTGGTGTTCCTTGGGGTTGATGTGAATAGTCCCCCTTATGTTGCATATAGAGTTCGGAATCGTAAGTACGGGCATAGGCATTGTGTGTGAAGCCTACCCGGACGTGTATTGTTTGGATCGGTGATGTTGCATTTGGTATGTTTTGTCGGAGAAGACTCCGTGCTTTGGGTGTTTTGGGTTTCTACGTGGTAGATTACAGCAGGGGTCCTTGGAGGTTAGCTTCAAGTCGAACCCGAAAAATTGAGCGGAAACGTGTTCTGCTAACTTGGCGGTCTGGGAACCGGCCTTGATCATAATTGGGTTATGAGATTGTTTGGAAAATTTTGGGATCCGAGAGAAGCTTGGTCCTCGCGTAGGACTTAAATTGTATATGCGGCGTGAGCAACGGGCAAGTGGAATTGGACCTAGGCTATGTGGTTTGGTGCGAGAGACCCGAAGACGGGGACTGGCCGTTGGTATAGTCGGGAGCCTTAGACAGTGGTCAGAAAGGCTAAATGCTCAAATGTTGTTGCCATCCTGGGGGTGGTGGTGAAGACGTTGATTGGTTAGGATTCACCGTTAATGTGCCCTGAGTGCACGGTGTGTTTGGCCGTACGAGCCTACACCTGTGGCGTAGTACAGTTGCACTTTATTATTTTATTGGGCTAATGATATGCAGGGAAAGAGCACCGCTGTCCCGAATTAGGGGCGGGGTCGTTATAATTTGGTCGGCTTTTGGCTGATCGTTGCTTTGTTTACCACCGTGTAGTGGAATGTGCTTGCAGGTGCTGCGGAGCCGAGTACCACATAGCGGGCTGGAGCCCATGTTATTGTGCTGACCCTAGAAGGCCAAAGCGAATAGTTGTTTTTATTTTTATCACGTGTGGCCGGTCTACGAGCCGATGTATGTAAGACATGTTTTTATTAAGTGAACATTTGTAAGGCCATAAGGCCATGTACCCTTTTTAGTGTATTTGGGGTTTCATTCCTGTTGTGTGGATGTGGACATTCTTGGTTATGGATTTAAGATTTGGGTTCTTTCAACTTTAAAAGCTTCCGCTAGAATACTCTGTGTAGAACATGTAGTCTTAATTGGATAGTTTGAATATTCTTATGTAACCCTTCCGACTGTCTGTGGTATATGGCATCGGGTTCCAGCTGGACCTTCTGTTATATGGCATGCGACGGATGGGGGTGTTACACCTAGACTATAGGAAACAAATTTGACCCTGGCTATACATGTTGGGTCACATCCTAAGCTAGTGAACCTAGCCCAAATTAACTAGGGATCCAACAAACAGTCAGAAGGAGTGGGCGCATTAAAAATAAAAGCTGTCACATTCAGAAAAGTGACATATGTAAGTGGACAGAAGCATAACCTCATCTCCATAAGTCAATTATGTGATGATGGTTATCAGGTATATTTTAACCCTTCAACTTGCTCTATCATTGATAAAAATAACCAAACTATTTTAACTGGAAGTAGACAAGGCAACATTTACTTAGTAAACTTTTCTTCTGCCACAACTGATATCTGCTTACTGAATTTAACTAGTAATCTGAATCACTTATGTCACAAAAGACTAGGACATGTAAATCTGAAAAATATTGCTAGGTTATCTAAGCACAACCTTGTTAGAGGTCTACCTTCTGCCCCCTACAAGAAGGAAGGTCTCTGCAGGTCTTGTCAATTAGACAAGCAAACTAAAACTAGTTTCAAATCAATTAATAAGAGTGATTCACCTAGGATCTTGTACTTGCTACACTTGGATCTTTTTGGACCCATTGCAGTACAAAGCCTAGGAGGGAAATCCTATACATTAGTTATAGTGGATGACTTCTCCAGGTTCAGTTGGGTATTCTTTCTGAGAACAAAGTCAGATACATTCAAGGTTCTTATAGATTTTCTCAGGACCATATAGATTATGTTCTCTACTCATGTTGCATTGATCAGAAGTGATCATGGCACAGACTTTGAGTCTCTTCTTATGTATGAGTTCTGTGAGAATGAAGGTATCAGACATTGCTTCTCAACTCCTAGAACTCCCCAACAAAATGGGATAGCTGAAAGGAAAAATAGAACACTCATTGAAGCTGCAGGTACATTACTTGCTGATGCATACATACCACTAACCTTTTGGGAAGAGGCTATAAGCACTGCAAACTATGTCCTGAATAGGAGTTTAATTCACAAACTAAAGAATAGGACTCCCTATGAATTACTCAAAGGGAAGAAACCTAAAATTAACTATTTTAAAGTATTTGGTTGTACATGCTATATACACAATAACAACAAGAAATACATTAGAAAGTTTGAAGCTAAGGCTGAAGTGGGAGTTTTTCTAGGATACTCCCAAGTAAGCAAGGCTTATAGGGTATTCAATTAATCAACATTAAAAGTAGAAGAGACAATTCAAGTTTTTTTTGATGAAACTAACATGTATTGCAAGGAGAAAGAAGTTTCTACCATTAGCAACTTGCAGGTACCCCACTTGTGTGAGACTTTGGATGGACTAAATCTCACCCAAGAGGTTCCCACTCATCCCTCTCCACAGGTCATTGAAGATAGTGAAGAAGATGAAGCTGAAGAACATGAGCCTCAACCAACAGCAAATATAATTCCACAAGAGGAATTTATTCAAAATGCTGTTGCACAACCAACTCCACCCACTTATTTGGTCACACTTAAGGAATACCCCAGACCTCAAGTAATTGGAGACATTTCAGCAGGTGTACAGACAAGGCATCAACTCAACCAAGATTTGATGCAGGCATGTTTTCTCTCTCAGGTTGAACCTCTAACCATTCATGATGCTGAGCAAGATCCCCACTGGACCCTTGCAATGCAAGAGGAACTAAATCAATTTGAGAGATGTAGAGTTTGGGATTTGGTTCCAAGACCCCAAAACTATCCAGTTATTGGAACCAAATGGGTTTTCAGGAATAAGCTTGATGCCCAAGGAGTCATTGTGAGGAACAAGGCTAGGCTTGTTGCTCAAGGATATAGGCAAGAGGAAGGAATTGACTATGATCAGACCTTTGCACCTGTTACAAGGTTGGAAGCTATAAGGATCTTCCTTGCCTATGCAGCATTCAAAAGGTTCAAAGTCTTTCAAATGGATGTGAAAAGTGCTTTCTTAAATGGAGTGTTACAAGAAGAGGTTTATGTAGAACAACCTCCAGGTTTTATTTCTTCAACTCATCCCTCTTATGTTTTTAAATTAAATAAGGCTATTTATTGTCTAAAGCAAGCTCCAAGAGCTTGGTATGAGACCTTAGCAAGTTTTTTATTAGAGCATAAATTTACAAGAGAAACTGTATATAAAACCCTTTTCACTAGACATCATAAGGACCAAATTTTGTTAGTGCAAATCTATGTAGATGACATTATATTTGGCTCTACAGATTCAAAATTGTGCAAGAGGTTTTCTGACCTCATATATTCTAAATTTGAAATGAGTAGCATGGGAGAGCATTCATATTTCTTTGGTCTCCAAGTGAAACAACTACCTGATGGCATCTTCATCTCTCAAGCAAAATATGCTAAAGAACTTCTAAAGAAGTTTGAGATAGCTGATGCCTCAGCTAAGAAAACTCCCATGGCCACCAATGCTGTTGTGTACTCTGATATACCAGGAAAACCTGTAGATCAGAAACTTTATAGGGGCATTATTGGGTCCCTATTATACCTCACAGCAAGTAGGCCAGATATTATGTTTGCTACATGCCTTTGTGCTAGGTTCCAAGTGAACACTAAAGAATCCCATCTAATTTTCTTAAAAAGGATTTTAAGATATATAAAGAGTTGTCCTGATCTAAGCATATGGTATCCTGCTGAATCAGAATTTGAGTTAACTGGATACTCTGATGCTGATTTTGCTGGATGCAGGGTTGATAGAAAAAGTACTACAGGAACCTGCCAGTTTTTGAGTATGAGACTAGCATCATGGTTTTGTAAGAAGCAAACATCAGTGTCAATATCCACTGCTGAAGCAGAATATATTGCATCAAGCAGCTGTTGCTCACAGATGCTGTGGATACAAAATCAACTCCTAGATTATGGGTTCAACTTAAATAATTCAACCCTATTCTGTGATAATACTAGTGTTATAGCCATAGCATAAAATCCAGTTCACCATAGTAGGACAAAGCATATTGACATAAGACATCATTTCATTAGGGAGTGTGTAGATAAAAATAAGATTAATCTTGTCTATATCTACACTGATTTACAAAAAGCTAATATATTCACCAAACCTCTGGAGGAGAAAAAGCATGCTTTCTTTCTAAATCAGCTGGGAATGATCAATGGAGAAGACTTAGCTTAAGTTCTGTCTGTATTCAATGAATTTTCCAAAGTTCGTCGAACGGAGTTCGACAAACCAGGGAAAGTTTCAGAGATATTCGTCGAACGGAGTTCGACGAACTCTCTGTGAGTGAAATAATTTTCGTCAACCGGAGCTCGACGAACTTGCGTCAGAAGATATTCATCGAACGGAGTTCGACGAAGTGTCTTCAAGTCTTCTGAATGAGATTGACGAATTATTTATTATTAACTTATTTCGTCAACCTCACTTCTAAGAATTAATTTTATTTTTGTGGAACGGAGTTTGTCGATTCATATTCTGGAAAACATTATATCTAGGTTTTCTTCGACCTCCATCCCGCGCTTTCTGTTCCCTTGCACTTGATCGTCATTTCTCTCATCTGCAGGTGATTCCATGGCGATTCTAGCAGGAGCTCTAGCCGCTATGAAGTTTGACACTGGATTTGATGTCGACTTCGAATCATTCCTGCACCCGGATCCAATCTTTCTATATATTCTGTAACTTCTGGAAGAACAGAATCTGAAGAACCTGATGACCACTAGGATAAAGTTGGCAAGAACAAAAATCAGAGAATGGGTCTATACTTCATACACTTCTGAAGACAATACTATGACAGGATCAATCGCCGGTAACACTGCCTCCTTAACCCCCGCGGATTTAACTGAAATATTTGGTTTGACAAATGGCGAAGAGGAATTAGAAATTGATTCTGAAGAGTTTAATATGATGTTAAATATGATGGTTTATGCTGGTGACAACCCAAATAAATTATTGAAGAGGCATTTGTCTGTAGCATACAAGTTCCTGGTAGACATTGTTGGGAAGGTCTTGCTTGGCAAGCATACTGCCCATGACTACATCACAAGACATCAGTTCTTGGTCATGTGTGTAGTAATAAATAAGAAGCAAGTGGCCTGGGCTCAGATCCTCTTTGATCTGATAAAGAATAAAAATAATAAGAAAGAAGTGATTTTTGGAAGGATCCTCGGGATCTTCCTCAACGAAAAGGCTGCTGAATCACTGGTCTCCCAGACCATATTCATCAATGCCAGTAAAAGGCTCACTTGTGCCTTATTTGGTAGGTTGGAGAGGACAATCACAAAGCCCACTAAGGCTTCTACCTCTTCCACCCCAGCTTCTGAAGGCACCAGGGCTGTTAAAGCCACTCCCTCACCTGCTGAAGTGATTCATCCCACACCACCATCTCTTCCAGCACCCCTTCCAGCAAAACAACTCACTTCCTCTCCCATTATTTCTTCAACACCCCAATCACTACAGCATACTCATGTTCTTACTCCACCTCCATCTCCACCACTTGACATCACTGACATTCCATCTTCCCATCTTCAAGAAAATCAACAACCAACACCTCCTGATTCCCCTCATGACACATATATTTTTACACCACCACAGTCTCCACTTTCCCCACATTTATCTTCCATATCATCTTACATCCTACCCACAGACACCATGATGCAAGATGCCATCCCTCCATCCTCATCACCATCAACCCTTCACATACATGATGTTCCACCATCTATTCCATCAATAGTTGCTCCCTCTTCCACACCAATTGCCACATCATCTCCAACTTTCTCATTGGACCCCTCTACCATATCCTCTATCATCACCATCATCACCCCCCTTCTGAAATCCATTATAGCAGAGTACATTACACCTCTTGCTACTACCATTACCTCTTTATCTGCTCAAATCTTTGCCCTCACTACTGCTCCCTCCTCAGTCAGGGGCCTGACCTCAATTCCTACTGAAACCAGGCAGGGGGAGATGCTTGATGATGAAGCAGCAGCAACAGCTTCAGACACTTTAGCTCCAGCACCAGCAGATACTCCAGTCCCCACAGCAGCATATACATATTGTATAGATAAAGATTTAATTGATTTTATTGATACTGATATGGACATTGATGAAATTGTTGCTGATTTTATCCTCAGTCCCACCGTTAATTTACAAGAATTGCTAAAAACTTTTGATATTGTATATATGCATCTTCTTCCAGCAAAATTCACTAAGCCACAGTTGGCTATTGTTCCTTATACTCCTCCTATCAGTCAAGCAGTTGCTAAGCAACTATGTGACTGCTTTGTAATTACAGTTTCTGCACCAACCTCTGCAGTCATTCCATCCCCTCCATAAGCTATCTCAGCACCAATCTTTGTGATGGATGACTCCCCTATGCCAGATCTAGATGAGTTGATCTTGGCTGACATTGAAGAAGAAAATAAGGCAGCAGCTGAAAGCTCTGTCCCAGTTACTTCTGATTTTTGTATAGTCTCTTCTTCAACTCCTGTTGAAACTCCAGCCTCTGAAATCTCTGCTACTGCTTTAGAAAAGAATGTTAGTTATGATAAAGCCTTGAAAGCATTAGATGCTCTATATGATAAACCTCAGGGTTCTGCCAGTGATTCAGATGATGATGATGAAGAAGATTCAGATGAAGACACTGCTAAGAAGAAGAAGAAAATGTTGTCAAAGAAAAGGAAAGCCCCTCCTCCTCCTGCTGTTAAGCCAAATCCAACGAATGATACTCCATTCTATATCCTTCAAAATATTACCCCTTATAAAGGAATGCCAGCATGGATGTGGCTGTCTAAAAATCAGCAAAAGGAGAAGAAAAGAAGCAGAAAATACTCCCCTCATCCTCCATTTCAGAGATACAGAAGAGATCCACCTCCTCCACCTCCTCCAAAAGCTGGTGCCACTGGCTCTAACTCTCAGAGATCTGCCCCTATGCAAACTTATTAGAGACATCAAGGGAGATCTTCTGGAAGTAGTCAGCAAGGGCATCATTCTTCAGAAACTCAACATCAACAACATCAACAACATCAGTAGCAACAACAACATATCTCTACAGATCAGAAGGCTAAAAGTCCTGAAAAACCAGATTCACCTCTTGTTCCTTTTGAAGATCCTGAAACAGCAAACTTTGCTAAAATGGACAGGTTCCAGGAACTTGTTGGTCTTTCCTTGATTAATAAAGCAAAAGCTGAAGGCAAAGACATATCAGGATATACAACTATGTCAAAATACAGGAAGGAAGAACTCAAAAGATTTGATAAAGCCAACAAACTGTTTAATGTTGATGATTACATGAAGCTACATCCTGAAGCAGTTGTCCCCAGAACTACATCCACGAAGATTATTGGGGCAGCTAATATGACAATGACACAGGCACAGGATTTGGATCCAAAGAGAGAAATTATCTTTACCAAGACAGGAGAAAAGCATAAAGAGGACAAGACCATAGAGAAGAAGCAGAAGAAGTAATCCTTACTTTGTTTTAATTTCTTTGCTTTTCTTTCTGCATTTGCTTTCAAACTGTGTTAACTATTTAAACAAAGCGTATGTATGTATATATCTGCTGCATTTGTTAGTAATTCTCTGCCAGATATATATTTTTCTTGCTTTGTTTACTCTCATATGTTTGTTTTGAGTCTATTAGTGACCTCACCCAAATAGGGGGAGATTGTTGGATCCCTAGTTGATTTGGGCTAGGTTCACTAACTTAGGATGTGACCCAACATGTATAGCCAGGGTCAAAGTTGTGTCCTAGAGTCTAGGCCAAGTCCTTAGAGTCAACATCAGATGGACCAGCTATCAACAAGACTATCAGGGACTCAAGACTATCAGGGACTCAAGACTTAGAAGATTTCAAGACTAAGTAAAAATGAGTTTGTTGGAGTTACCATGGTGATTTGGAAGTGATCAAACATGTAATCTCACTGCCAACGCGATATGAGCCTGCAGGGTCGCACATAAGAGATGTGGAGAAGTTGGATAATTGACTGTGTTGGTAAAGGTTACCAATCACCAACCTGAATGGGGTTTTGGGCAAAGTGTTGCCTTAAAGAAGAGTCGATTTGGGCAAGGTATCGCCTTGGAGGATTTGTGTTCGGATTCTCACCGATCGACGAGAATCGTCGAGAAGTGTTCTCTGATTCTCGCCGATCGACGAGAATCGTCGACTCTGTTCGACGTGTATCGTCGGTGATTCTCGACGATCGACGAGAATCGTCAGCCTACGATTCGACGTGAATCGTCGGGCATTCTCGCCGATTGATTCTCGCCGAATCTGCTGGTGATTCCCGCCGACCGATTCTCACCGACTGGTTCTCACCGATCCTAGCCGATACTCGCCGATTCTTAGTGATTCTCAACGATCGATTCTCACCGATCGGCTGGTAATTCTCGCCGATTCTGGAACCCTTATTCTTGGGTGGTCTGCGTATAGCGATGTTTCTAAGTCTTTTATGCCTTTGGTATAAAAGGGGCACTTAGGGTTTTTCGGGATTACATCTTCTGATCGAATAGAAACCCGCGACGGAAGAGTTCCATTCCGCGATCGTTCCGCCGATCCCGAATCCCGCCGCCGACGGAAGGGTTCCGCCGCCGTGTTCGCTCCGTCGACCTCCTCTTATCCGGCGATCGTCGCTGGTGTTGCTCTTCCTGGCGCGGACCTAGCAGTCCGTGGAATAGCAAGGTGCGGTCATCGTTCCTCCCGATCTTCCGTACGACGGATAGCTCGGTGTTCTCCCGCTCGTGTGGATTTCTGCAGAAACGTGGACATTATTCCACGTAGAACTCGCCACTAGCAAGAAGAGAAAGTTTGGAGCATCTCCGTTGAGTTGTGACTCAACGCCACCGAGGTAATTTTTGCCTAGTCGTTTGTTAACTTCTTTTTTCAACTATCATGGCCCGATCCCATTTCTTTTGGGTTTTCTTGATGTTTTTACTTTCCGCTGCGTGCACAAGCGTTGTGCCATCCTCATAGAGAAACCCAACAGTGGTATCAGAGCCAGGTTCGTCCTTGATTGTTGCATTGGAAGTTATGTTATTCCAGTGCGTGTAAACCTAGGGATTTAGAAGTGTTCTAAATGTCTAGATTTAGTCTTGGTTCCCCGCCAAGAACGTCTGAAATTTCGTGGTAATTTCTAATTGTTAGAAATTATTGTCTCCTTAGCGGTAACCATCCCTCGAGTATGTTTTGGATTTTGAATCCAACATAGAGAGATGAGCTTGTCTACTGCTTTAAGATGAGTTGTCTTTGCTTTTGTCCAATGCATGTAAATCTGAGGATTTGGAAATTTCTGGATGTTCAGATTTAGCCCTTCCTTCTATCAAATGTTGATGGTGTCAGGATGTGCACATAAGGGATGCATGTGGTTTTAGAAGAATTGTTTTTCTTTGGATGTGCATATTGATCAAATGTTGATCATGTTTAATTGTTAACCTATAATTGAAATCCCTTCATCAAATATTAAGTGTTCGGATGCCTTCCGATGGATGACACTCTTCCTACCTCGATCGATGAAGTGTGGGCTTGCCAAAGCAAGGTGCATTAATATATCTTGGTAAGGGTGCGAGCGGATAATTGTGATATCCCACTGTCGACATCGGGTCCTACTTAACTAGGTGACCTCAAAGGTTGAGTGCCTAGAGTCATAGGGTTGGCATGCACCATATGATGGATGCGAGTAAGGAGTTATTCACCAACCATACAAGAATTGCATGAGGATGCAATTGGCAAGCGTTGCCTACCTAAATAACCGCATCGTGAGAGGAAAGCCAAAGCTGACTCATTGTGTTGGTGAAATACGGATCTTGTCCACTAAGAGAGTAGCTCGTATGAACTCTCTGAATTGTTAGTGAGGGCTATCATTTCGAATAAAATAGTGGGAGTATTTTAATTGAAGTCCAAATTAAAATAAATTGTATTTGAAATTTTGGTACTGATTTTATTCTGCATAAATTCTTGTAGAATTCCATGGCAAGTGTTTCACACTCCACTTTGTCTCTGAGAGCCATCCTTGAGAAGGATAAGCTCAGTGGGACTAATTGCATGGACTGGTACAGGAACCTGAGAATTGTTCTCAGGCAAGAGCGAAAGCTTTATGTCTTGGAAGAAGAAGCCCCCGAGGTGCCGACCGAGAAGTCTTCCCGTGCTGAGAAGGATACTTATAAGAAGTATACTGACGATGCTTTAGATGTCGAATGCCTTATGCTTGTCACTATGAACTCTAAGCTTCAGAAGCAACATGAGAACATGGGGTGCAATGAGATTGACAAGCATCTCAAGAAAATGTTTCAAGGGCAGGCTCGTCAAGAGAGTTTCGACATCACAAAAGCGTTGTTTCAGTGCAAGATCGGAGTTCGAGATTCAGTAGGGACTCACGTACTCAGGATGATTGGGTATATAGAGAACCTTGAAAGGCTGGGTTTTCCTCTTGGTCAAGAGTTGGCCACAGATCTGATCCTACAATCGTTGCCGGACAGTTATGAGCAGTTCGTCTTGAACTACAATATGAATGAAATAGACAAGACACTGCCCGAACTCCTTGGCATGTTGAGAACTGCCGAGATCAATATGAAGAAGGCCAAGCCTGCCAGCCCCATACTGATGGTGCATAAGGGCAAGGGCAAGGCCAAGGGCTCTAAGAAGACGAAGGTGGGACATAAGTCATATCTTGAGCCCAAGTCTTCTGCACTGATGAAAAAGAAAAGCACGGTGAAGGAAGGGAAATGCCACCACTGTGGCAAGGCTGGTCATTGGCGGAGGAACTGTCCTTCGTACATTGAGGGTCTGCAGAAATTGAAGGGAGGTATGACTTCCGCTTCTAATGTTTACGTTATAGAGATAAACATTTCTGCTCCTTCATCTTGGGTATTGGATACCGGATGTGGTTCTCACATTTGTACAAATGTGCAGGAACTGGGAAGGAGAAGATTGCTGAGTAAAGGGGAGGTGGACCTCCGCGTCGGCAATGGAGCAAGAGTTGCTGCTGTAGCCGTAGGAGTTTACCGTCTTTCTGTGCCCAGTGGGCTTGTAATAGAACTTGATAATTGTTATTTTGTTCCGACCATAACTAGAAACATTATATCTATTTCATGTTTGGACATGATTGGATTTTCTTTTATTATTAAGAACAATTGTTGTTCTATATTTAAGAATGATGTTTGTTATGCTGTAGCCCAATTGTTTAATTGTCTTTATGTTTTGAACTTGGACCATTTGATCTATAATGTAGAAAATAATAAAAGACTAAGAACAAATGACTCGAACCCTACTTTTCTCTGGCATTATCGTTTGGGCCATATCAACGAGAAGCGCATATCCAAGCTCCATAGAGATGGACTTTTGGACTCATTTGATTATGAATCATTTGAGCGATGCGAATCTTGTTTATTAGGCAAGATGACTAAAGCTCCTTTCACTGGTTATACTGAGAGGGCTGAGGATCTCTTGGGTGTTGTACATAGTGATGTATGCGGACCCATGAGTTCCATGGCTAGAGGTGGGTATTTCTACTTTGTTATATTTACTAATGATTTTAGTAGATAGGATATGTGTATCTTATGAAGTGCAAATCCGAGACCTTTGAAAAGTTCAAAGAGTTCAAGAATGAAGTAGAAAACCAGTTGGGTAAAAGGGTTAAAGCACTCCGATCTGATCGAGGTGGTGAATACCTGAGTCATGAGTTCTATGATCATCTGAAAGAGTGTGGTATTGTATCACAGCTCACTCCACCTAGAACACCACAACATAATGGTGTGTCTGAGAGGAGAAATCGTACTCTGTTAGACATGGTACGTTCGATGATGAGTCATGCAGACTTGCATGTTTCCTTTTGGGGTTTTGCTTTAGAGACTGCTGCAATGACATTGAATCGCGCTCCAACGAAAACAGTTCTAAAGACACCATATGAGATATGGACTGGGAAGCGTCCTAGTATGTCATTCATTAAAATTTGGGGCTGTGAGGCATACGTCAGACGTCAAATGCCTGACAAGCTGGAACCCAAATCGGATAAATGTTATCTGGTGGGATATCCTAAGGAAACGAAAGGGTATTACTTTTACCTACCGTCTGAGGGCAAAGTGTTTGTCGCAAGGACTGGTGTCTTCTTGGAAAAAGAGTTCTTATCAAGAAAGACTGAAGAGGTAGAGCTTGAAGAAGTTCAAGAACCACATGTAGTGAATGAACCGGAATTGGATTCTGAGACAGGACTACAAGATGTTGTAGCTAGAGAACCTGCTCAGGGAACACATGTCCTACGTAGATCTGGTAGACCGAGGTTTGAGCCTGAGAGATATGGATTTCTCGTGTCTCAAATAGGTAATGTGTTGCTTATGGATCATGATGATGAACCAGCAACCTACCGAGATGCTATGAATGGACCGGACTCCGACAAATGGCTTGAGTCTATGAAATCCGAAATGGACTCCATGTATGCAAACCAAGTTTGGAACTTGGTGGAACCACCTGAAGGGGTACGACCCATAGGGTGCAAGTGGGTCTTCAAGAAGAAGACCGACATGGATGGGAATGTACAGACATTCAAAGGGCGACTGGTGGCTAAGGGTTTCAAGCAAATTCATGGTATTGACTATGATGAGACCTTTTCCCCTGTTGCTATGGTAAAGTCCATAAGGATATTGCTTGCTATTGCTGCGTATTATGACTACGAGATCTGGCAGATGGATGTCAAAACGGCTTTCCTTAATGGAAACCTCCTTGAGGAAGTGTATATGACACAACCTGAGGGTTTTGTATCCCCAGATGAAGCCACTAAAATATGCAAGTTGAATAAGTCCATCTATGGACTGAAACAAGCCTCTCGAAGTTGGAATCTTTGTTTTGATGAGAAAATCAAAGAGTTTGGTTTCATCAAGAATGAAGATGAGCCTTGTGTTTACAAGCGAATCAGTGGGAGCATTGTTGTCTTCCTGATATTGTATGTAGTTGATATACTGTTGATTGGAAATGACATTCCTACCCTGAAAGTTATTAAGAACAACCTAGGGAACTGATTTTCAATGAAGGATTTAGGTGAAGCGACTTATATACTCGGTATTAAGATCTATAGAGATAGATCGAAGAAGTTGCTGGGTTTGACCCAGAGTACGTATATCGAAAAGGTGTTGAAGCGGCTCAACATGCTTGAGTCCAAGAAAGGATTTTTGCCCATGTCTCATGGTGTGAATCTCTCTAAGGACCAGTGTCCAAAGTCTTGTGAAGATAAGGACCGCATGAAGTTGATTCCATATGCTTCGGCAATTGGATCAATCATGTACGCGATGTTATGTACTCGACCCGATGTCTCCTTTGCTTTGAGCATGACTAGCAGGTATCAGTCAGATCCCGGTGAGTGTCACTGGATTGCAGTCAAGAATGTCCTGAAGTACTTGAGAAGGACTAAGGACGTGTTCTTGGTGTATGGTGGAGAGGAAGAGCTCGTTGTAAGTGGTTACACGGATGCTAGCTTCCAAACTGATAGAGATGACTCCAAGTCTCAGTCAGGTTTTGTGTTTTTCCTGAATGGAGGAGCTGTGAGCTGGAAGAGTTCCAAGCAAGAGACAGTTGCTGATTCTACAACTAAGGCCGAGTATATCGCTGCAGCTAATGCGGCGAAGGAGGCTGTATGGATTAGGAAATTCATCGGCGAGCTTGATGTAATTCCTAGCATTGTTGGTCCCGTAGTTCTCTACTGTGATAACAATGGTACAATTGCACAATCTAAGGAACCTAGATCCCATCAGCGCTCCAAGCACATACTTCGGCGGTTTCATCTTTTTCGTGAGATTGTCGAACGAGGAGATGTGAACATTTGCAGAGTGCTGACTGAGGAAAATATTGCGGATCCGCTGACAAAGCCTCTCGCGCAGAGAAAGCATGATGGTCATACTAGATCGATGGGTATACGATACCTAAATGATCAACTCTAGTGAAAATCTTGTGGATTGCATGTAAATATGTATTTTGTTGGCTATTTGTTCATATGATGAACATTGTACCTAGTTTTTCTCTTACAATTAATGGCAAATTCTTTTATTATGAGCTTTTCTATATGATAGTTAAATGTTAACATAATAGATACCCTTAGAATGTTCGCTTCCATGGGACATCAAGTACGTGACTTGAATGTGAGAGCCTATGATTTATTTGAAGCTTCATTCTTAAAGGTCCCTGGTCGAGTATCATCATAGAAGCTAAGGGTGATGATGGTACATGAAGACTAGCACGTGCGTTGACTGATGACTGGTTCTCACAGGTCATGGTATTGTGATATCAAGTCATCACGTGGGTACTTGTTAGTGAACAAGTTGTACTGGACAGACCCAACCTGAGACTACTCTGTGGATTGTCATCCAATCGTGTCACGAGTAGGTCTCAATTGACAATGGTGTTGTGGTCCTTTGACCTGAAGTCACGACATTCATCAAGTGAGGAAGAGCGTGCTTTGATGCCATCTAAAGTCTTCCTTGAGAAAGGTTGATGATAAGGGTGGTTGTTGGGCATGTTACGAATCATTTGGGTGTTTGTGTGTGAGCAGATATGGAATTTGTCATCCTGTATGACAGGAGTTGCATCCATGGGCCCCTTGATGGAACTGGACTGAGAAATGCATGGCCATGCTTGGTTGAGTCAATATGTGATATTGGACTCACCATTCTCTGGAAGTCCGTCCTGGATCAAGAAAACTTGGATTGAGCTATTACGAGGGTAACACGGTCCATGCCTCTAGTTCTTTCCGGATGTAAGGGACAAAGGGACAAAGACAACGCTGGTACATTGGTCATAAAGGCTTATGAGTTATAAACTCTTATTGCTTGGGGAGCAATGATGCATTGCTAGATGCCGCTCATTGTTTGTGAGGTTTTTGCTTTGATACTTTCGAGATCAAGTGGGAGTCTGTTGGAGTTACCATGGTGATCTGGAAGTGATCAAACAAGTAATCTCACTGCCAACGCGATATGAGCCTGCAGGGTCGCACATAAGAGATGTGGAGAAGTTGGATAATTGACTGTGTTGGTAAAGGTTACCAATCACCGACCTGAATGGGGTTTTGGGCAAAGTGTTGCCTTAAAGAAGAGTCGATTTGGGAAAGGTATCGCCTTGGAGGATTTGTGTTCGGATTCTCACCGATCGACGAGAATCGTCGACTCTGTTTGACGTGTATCGTCGGTGATTCTCGACGATCGACGAGAATCGTCAGCCTATGATTCGACGTGAATCGTCGGGCATTCTCGCCGATTGATTCTCGCCGAATCTGTTGGTGATTCCCGCCGACCGATTCTCACCGACTGGTTCTCACCGATCCTAGTCGATACTCGCCGATTCTTAGTGATTCTCGACGATCGATTCTCACCGATCGGCTGGTAATTCTCGCCGATTCTGGAACCCTTATTCTTGGGTGGTCTGCGGATAGCGATGTTTCTAAGTCTTTTATGCCTTTGGTATAAAAGGGGCACTTAGGGTTTTTCGGGATTACATCTTCTGATCGAATAGAAACCCACGACGGAAGAGTTCCGTTCCGCGATCGTTCCGCCGATCCCGAATCCCGCCGCCGACGGAAGGGTTCCGCCGTCGTGTTCGCTCCGTCGACCTCCTCTTATCTGGCGATCGTCGCTGGTGTTGCTCTTCCTGGCGCGGACCTAGCAGTCCGTGGAATAGGAAGGTGTGGTCATCGTTCCTTCCGATCTTCCGTGCGACGGATAGCTCGGTGTTCTCCCGCTCGTGTGGATTTCTGTAGAAACGTGGACATTATTCCACGTAGAACTCGCCACTAGCAAGAAGAGAAAGTTTGGAGCATCTCCGTTGAGTTGTGACTCAACGCCACCGAGTTAATTTTTGCCTAATTGTTTGTTAACTTCTTGATTCAACTATCATGGCCCGATCCCATTTCTTTTGGGTTTTCTTGATGTTTTTACTTTCCGCTGCGTGCACAAGTGTTGTGTCATCCTCATAGAGAAACCCAACAAGTTCGACGTTCGTCGAACTCAGATCGACGAAAAACATTCTTAGCTGGACGATCTTGAGACATTTCTCTGAGCTGAGCTCGATGATCTTCATTCTCTGGTAGACGAAAACTGGGATACTTCAACAAAGTAAAGTCAGGATAACTCCAGATTTTTCCAAGTCCAACTTCAGACTTTGGTCGATGAACAAGATTCTGAGTTCCACGAACTTGGACCTCAAGTACACAACTTCTCAGGTAGACGAAGTCAACTTCTCAGGTCGAAGAACTCAGTACTCTACTCGACGAATTCTGGAACCAGAAGATTCATGTCGACACACAGAATATCAGTCAACACAAAATACTCGACTAAGTCCAAAATGGTTGCTGAACTCCATTCGACGAATGCAATTGTTAGCTCGACGAACTTCAGACAGAAAAGGCAAAGGTTCTGAAGCAAGCAAGTTCTATTATCAGCTCGACGAACTTGGAACTCAGATCGACGAACAGAAGCTGTCTGTTCGACGAATACAAAATCTTAGTTCGACGAACTAGTAACTCAGCTCGACGAATTCTGTCATTCGTTCGACGATTCCAGACTTAGCCATTTCCGGCTTTCTGTCCCCATTCTAATGCGGAAATTCCTGAACAATTAATGCTCTAACATTCTCTGAATGTAGCCGCTAGAGGAAGCATTAATTACAGTCTTCTTCAGGAATATTACTTGCTGATTTTCCACAAGACAGTTGGAGAAATACATTAATGCCGAATATTCTCAGGCTGTCAGCATTAATTACAAAGGATTCAAATTTTTGAAAGGTGATAGAAGAAAAAGACACCAAGGATCAAGTGATTAGTAATCGATACTCAGTCTAACAGTCAGAAAAATAGACACACACAGACTGACTGCAAGATTTCATACAGCAGTAGAAAAGCTTTACACAGAACTCATATTGAAGCTTACAGTGACAGGCAGTGATCTTCATTCAGAGGAAGAAGAACAATCAAACTATATCAAGAGTTTTCTTCTTCAATATTCTCTCCAGGACTTCCAAGGACAACATATTTCAAATCAGTCAAGAAGCTCTTGCATCACTGCTTGTCAAGGATTCTGATTGAAGACCTATCACCCTGCATCAAAGCTCAAGATCTTCCCTGAATCATTCTACATCTCAGGGAGAGTTGTTTGCTAACATCATTGAATCCACAAGTCTTCTCAGTTTATTGAGAAAGAGAAGACATAATCACTCTCTCACCCCCTACTGTATAAAGGGTTGTCATCTCCCTTCAAAAGTGATTCCTGGTTGCAAGTCTCCTAACCAAAAGACTTGAGTTGGTTTTTGGGGACCTGATCAAAACCCATTGGTGTCAGTCACCTGATCTAAAACCTGAGTGGATTCCTACCAAGGGTGGTAGAAGAGTGGACTACCCAGATTTAGGGAACCACTATAAACTTATTGTGTCGTATGGTTGCTTATCTTTTTCTTTTGTTCTTGCTGTGTGGCTGTGATTAGGTTTATTAGTTTCTGTTTTCCAGTTTGTTACTTACTGCACATTTTCAGCTTACAGCAAAAGCTGTAACAGCACCCTTAGTGGGACCTAACAAATTTTAAAATATACTCTATTCACCCCCCCCCCCATCTAGAGTATTGTATACCTAACCCTCACTTTCAGGGAGGATCAGTCCGGGGGGGGGGCGAGGCCTGAATTTTTATACTCTTCTTTTTGGTTTACTCGCCGAGGCGAGCCCTCGTAAAAATCTTTTGTAAACACTTTTATTTAATGAAAGAAAGGTTTTTGATCATACCCGTGCCACTTCTTCTTTTTTTTGTTTTTTATTTGCTGTGTTCTGTAAATCCGCGAGTACTTCCCCAGGCGACCTCGCATAGACAGGTACTGCGAGTAGGATAGTCATTAGCATGCGCCTGCGAGAGGGTATGTTTTGAGTGCTTACCGAGCTTCAGACGATTCGGGAGTGGGCTGCTCTCCTCCCTTGTCACGCCACCTCAGCTCGCCCGCGAGCCATCCAGGTTGAACTCAGAAAATCTTTTAAGTAAAACAGACGGGGTGAAGTGCCCTGGCTTGGCTCGCCTCCCTTCTACGAGGTCATGAGACCTGGTTTGTTATCCCTTTAATGATGCTGAGCTGGGTCGGCGAGTCCAAACTCAACTATGCTGAACCTCTCCCAGCAAATTCAAGGTCGATACCATCGAGTGACTTCCTACCCTGCCAGCTAGGTGAGAGCATGACTTCGGGATCTGCTCGAGGCCAAGGATGACACCGAGTGACTTCTAGCCCTGCCAGCTACGTGAGAGCCTAACAGCGGGATCTACTCATGGTCCACTACTAATTCCATCGAGTGACTTCCAGCCCTGCCAGCTAGGTGAGAGCCTGACAGCAGGATATGCTCGAGGCCAGGGATGACACCGAGTGACTTCCAGCCCTGCCAGCTAGGTGAGAGTCTGACAGCGGGATCTGCTCGGGGTCCACTAATAATACCTTCGAGTGATTTCCAGCACGGCCAGCTAGGTGAGAGCCTGACAGCGGGATTTGCTCGAGGCCAAGGATGACACTGAGTGACTTCCAGCTGTGCCAGCTAGGTGAGAGCCTAATAGCGGGATCTGCTCGGGGTCCACTACTAATACCATCGAGTGACTTCCAGCCCTGCTAGCTAGGTGAGAGCCTGACAGCGAGATCTGCTCGAAGCCACAGATGACACCGAGTAACTTCCAGCTTTGTCAGCTATGTGAGAGCCTGACAGCGGGATCTGCTCGGGGTCTACTACTAATACCATCGAGTGACTTCAATCCCTGCCAGCTAGGTGAGAGCATGACAGCGGGATCTGCTCGAGGCCACAGATGACACTGAGTGACTTCCACCCCTATCAGCTAGGTGAGAGCCTGACAGCGGGATCTGCTCGGGGTCCACTACTAATACCATCGAGTTACTTCCATCCCTGCCAGCTAGGTGAGAGCCTGACAGCGGGATCTGCTCGAGGCCAAGGATGACACCGAGTGACTTCCAGCCCTGCCAGCTAGGTGAGAGCCTGACAGCGGGATCTGCTCGAGGTCCACTACTAATACCATCGAGTGACTTCCAGCCCTGCCAGCTAGGTGAGAGCCTGACAGTGGGATCTGCTCGAGGATGAGGATGACACCGAGTGTCTTTCAGCCCTGCTAGCTAGGTGAGAGCCTGACAGCGGGATCTGATCGGGGTCCACTACTAACACCATTGAGTGACTTCCAGCCCTGCCATCTAGGTAAGAGCCCGACAACAGTATCTGCTCGGGGTCCATGTTCACTTCATTCCTTCATGCGAACTCACAGCGACAATATTGGCATATGAAAGAGTTTTCATTAAAAATCAAGCCATAACTTACAAGTTTCAAGGAAAAAAACATTTTAAGTCGTCACCACTCCAGGTGAGACTTAGGGTCTCGCCGTTCACATTTTGGAGTCGATAACCTCCCGATTTTAAAGCCTCCTTTACAAGCCGAGGTTGAGTTTCCCTACGGATGCCGACCTCCCTACTGCATCCACCTTCTTTAGTATCAAGTCCCCTTACACAAACTGTTTGACTCTGACATGCTTGTCAAAGTACTTGGTCATTCTCCTTTTCACCTCTTCCTGTCGGATGGCGGAAAGGTCCCTCAGATCTTCCACCATGTCAAGGGAGAGCCGCAGTTCCTCCTCATTCTCTGCCTGCCATTCTTCTCTGCCTCATTGGTCGTAACGACTCAAGGTGTTTGGACTTCAAATTCTACGGGGAGCACCGCCTCGCACCCATGAGAGAGTTTGAAGGGAGTCTCTCTGGTAGCTGTGTTGGGGGTGGTTCTAAGGGCCAGAGAACCGCGGGAAGCTGCTCCACCCAGCTCCCCTTTAAATTCTCCACTTTCTTCTTGAGGAGGTTGACAATGATCTTGTTTGCAGCTTCCACATATTCGTTGCTCCTGGGGTGATGGACCGAGGCGAACCTGAGGTCGATCCCAAGCTGCTCGCAAAAACTGGTGAACTCAGCGCTGGCGAACTGGGGCCTGTTGTCCGTGACGATGGTCTGGGGAAGCCCGTGGAGGCAGATGATCTCTCCCCAGACGAAGTTTCTCATAACCTGGGAGGTCACCTTGGCCAGTGCCTTCACCTCCAACGACTTGGAGAAGTAGTCGATCATTACTAGGAGGAACCTCCTCTGCCCACTATCCTGGGGGAATGGCCCAACCAAATCCATTACCCAAATGGCGAAGGGCCAGGGGGCCGTGATACGTTTGAGTTGCTGGGCCGGCTATAGCTGGAGGTGTAACGCCCCCGGTTTTTTCTGTGTTGTGTTTGATCGTTGGCTGGCGTTACGATGGCGTATTTCCGGCTTTTTGCCGTTGTAGAGCGTGGTCTTAGCTCTTAGGGTTCCCTGTGTAGCCTGTTTGTAGCCTGTTAGCAAGATTCCCCATCTAGCCGGAGTCCGTTTGCTTGACTCGGTTGGGGCTCTTAGGGAATGCTTGTGTTTTGGCTTCGGGTGGTGATAGCCCGGGTTTTGTTCGTCAAATGCTAATTTCGACTTCATAGTTGCGTTCGTAGCGTGGGTTTTTAGCTGCGGTGTAAATTTCGTCTTTTTCCGAGAAGTTTCGGGTTTCGGGTTGTTTTGATATTGAGTGTAATAATAATTATTATGTTGATTGTTTATTATTAAAACTGATATATGTATATAGTCTTGGGTTAGAATTAGGGCTGGGTTCCTTTTGTTATTTTCCTGTGTCTCTGCTTGGAAGAAGCCGTCGCATGTACGAGAGGAAGAGCACCGCCGGACTACCCTAGCCTTCGGACGTCGTTTTCCTGGAGTTTTTGCAGTCGGAATTTGGTTTCGAGAGTGGATCTGGACTGCCCTCGCAGGGATCTGCACTCTTTCTGCTCCTCAGCTGGTGCTCTGCGGCTAGATCCGAGAGTGGGGGATGCCGCCGGCCAAGCTTTTCTGGTATTGAGGCAAGTGATGTACCCTCATCCTTGCCATAGTTGATCTTTGTCTTCTTTTGATTAAAGTTTTATCTCTTTCTTGTTTAGATCGTAGGTGTAAGCTAGGGTTTGTTCCCGATCATACCATGGTTAGTGTAGAAAGTTTCAGTTGAATCTCAGTTTTCCTGAGGGCTTGTGTCTATTAGGGACAGTTTTGGTTCGGTTTAGGTCGAGTAGTTGCCATTGCCGATGGAGGTTGTACTCTAGAGAGAGAGAGAATCCTCGTTCTTGCTTTTGGTCGTTTGCTGGATCTGGCTCCTGTAGCCAGTTAGGGTGTCGACACCGGCCAGTTGGGGTGTCGACACCGTTGTGTCGACACCATGCCAGTCTTGGTGTCGACACTTGGTGTCGACACCGGCCAGTCGTGGTGTCGACACTTGGTGTCGACACCAGCAGCGGCAGTGTCGACACCTTGGTGTCAACACCGGCCAGTCGTGGTGTTGACACTTGGTGTCGACACCAGCAACGGCAGTGTCGACACCTTGTGTCGACACCGGCCGCAGTGGTGTCGACACTTGGTGTCGACACCAGCAGCGGCCGTGTCGACACCTTGTGTCGACACCGGCCGCTGTGGTGTCGACACTTGGTGTCGACACCGGCCGCGGTTGTGTCGACACCTTGTGTCGACACCAGTTTATCGTGGTGTCGACACATCATGTCGACCATGGGTGTTGCGCTTGTTTTGTGGTCAGGGAGCCTCGGGGTTGGTTTTGTTTAGGCGTGCAAGGCCGCGTCGGTTGGACCCGACGTTTTGCCTTGGGTTCGTCTGTTTCTTAGGACTGTTAGTGGGACTTTTCCCTAGGAGGGGGGGCTTTGGGTGTTCGGCTAAATTCTGCATGCCGACTCTTGGGTTGTGGCAGGTGGTGGAGTTTTGGTGGCCTCTGGAGGGGTGGTTTTATGTGGAGAGCTATGGCCACTGCCTTTTGCCCCGGTTTGGGTTAGTGTGTGTGGGACCCTAAAGCTGCCACTGTTTGACCCCTTAGCCCTTTTTGGGTCTGATTTTGGTTATGTATTCAGACCAATGTTTTGACCACTGCCACTTACCCACGTGTTAGGACTGTTAGTCCCTTTCCTGTTTATGCTTTCTTTTCTTTTGGCATATGTATATGTCTTGGTGCTATTGCAGGCTCTCTTGGTAAGGCATATTGGTTTTATTGCTCGCACTTGGTGTTCTCTGCGGTGTTTTTGACAACATTCTTTTCTTACTGACATCCCCTTTTCTTTTGCTTATAGCAGTTGGTTGCCGGGTTGGTAAACCCTTCTTCTTATTTGTTAATTAATCTATTGCTCTATTTACCTTTCCGATTGTTTCCTTGCTGAGGTGTTCTTTTCTTGAATGCCTCAGGTCCAGGTTGTAACCAGTTCAGCGGCTAGTACTTTTGGAGGGGCTGTGGGTGGCCTCTAGGGTTGCTGAGATAGCTGATCCCCGTTTTTCTGTGAGGTAGTTCCTTACTTTTATGTATACACATACATACTCGCCAGTGGGTTCGTGTCAGGTTGTTGACGCCCACTGGTGGCTTCTTGTGATGCTGAATATGAAATTAAACTGCTGATTTTGCCTATATGTGGTTGGTTACTTGCTTCTGGGAAGGATTTATGCTAGGTTGCATGTTAGATATTTTAAATCCTAAAACTATTAATATATGTACTTCATGCATAACATGTTTCTAAAACAAAGACACTATTTTTCCTCAGCGTAAAACACTATCTTTTATACCTATAATATTCACCTTAGAGTCGTGCATACCATGAGCCGTCCCCCGGGGACTCTCGTGCTTATTTAGGGTGTCATCTTAATTGTACCAAAGTATTTTCTGCTGCGTATAGATATAATTTTAGGTGTGGACTAGCTGATCCGCTGTGCCGAGGGATACGGCCATCCAACTTAACTGATTTTCTTTCACATTTAATCAACGTTTTTCCTTAAAATCTAACGTCTGGAGTTTTGCCTGAGCGTGTGCAGTTATCCCCTGCACGACGTGGCATCACGGCACGTGTTTTCTCTTACTCTGATACGATTTTACCGTTAAGAAAATGCGGGTTGTGACAGTTGGTATCAGAGGGAGGTTGCTTGACAAATGGTTGGGCAACCTTTCCCTTGTCTGCATTAGTGTTTAGCATCATACCATTCACACACCGATATGTCATCGGCACATCTTGGCTGAAGCACGAACACTACACTCATGAGCATAAAGAAGTATACAGGGCATATTATGTAGTATGGGATGCATAATATGTGTTTGTATATGGATCCACCATAGGAGGCAACATGTGAGGGTTATGTAGTATGGGATGCATAACCTCACCATATGATTGCGGCTAGCACATTTTCGTCTTTCGTTACATGGGAATGTTATGTAGTATGGGATGCATAACATTTTCATGTGTACGCCGCCCATGGCATGCACTAAGGCCTTTTTAGAATGCATAGCACATCATGCATAGCATAACATTTCATAAGCACAACGTGCCAAGCTAAAGATTTGCAAGATGACATATGTACACATATGGTTTTGAGTCAAAAAGAATACAAATGCATGCATTCATGGTTTAGACACATGAGTTAGTATGATGGTGGTGAACCATCTTAGGATAAGTATAACATCATCATGGTAAAAACAACTCCCAGAGCAAGTTTTGCAGTTGAAGTTCATATTTAAGTGTGTTTGTCCGTACCGGGTAGTTTTGTTCTAGTTGATGGGCTAGGATTTGTCTAAAGCTTATGCGATTTTAGGATGGCGAGACATCATGCGACGAGATCGACCCCACAATCCGAGGGTGAGACGTTAGGAGCGTAGAGCGATGTGTTGGTAGAAAGCCTGCGGCAGAGTAATGAGGAGTTATCGAGGAAGGTAGTGGCTATGCAGGCTCAGATTTAGTCCCTTGTAGCAGTGGTGGCGGGACAAACCCCGAGAGCTCAGAACCCCGCAGAGGGGGTAGCTGTTCCTGCCCCTCCTGCTCCTCCCGTGCCTTTGGTTGTGGTGCCTCCGGAGATGGAGTTCATATCCCAGTTTCAGCGGCTGAGACCCCCTACCTATGATGGGCAGGCAGATTTCATGATTTTGGACGACTAGCTGATTACCATCGAGGATATGTTCTCTTACTCAGGGATTACGGACTATCAGAGAGTGATGCTCCCTGCCTACCAGCTCAAGGGCTTAGCAAAGAACTGGTGGCTGAGAGAGAAAGAGAGCTTAGTGGCAGGTTGCACTTGGGAGTCATTTAAGGTGATGTTGTTAAGTAAGTTTCTGCCTTCAGTCTAACGGGACCGGCTAATGAATGACTTTCTTCATTTAAAGCAGAGAAAACTCACGGTTAGTGAGTATGAGATTGAGTTTAGTAAGTTGAGTCGGTTTGCTCTGGGTCTGGTGAGTGTTGAGGCAGACCGAGTTAAGCGATTTCTGGGTGGACTAAGAAGCGACATTCAGCAGTTAGTGAATGCCTATGGAGCTGTCAGTTATACCAGCGTGGTTGAAGCTGCCTTGAGTGTTGAGGCCATTGAGAATGCCAAGAATAGAGGCCAGCAGTTAAGGAAGGATAAGCGGAAGTCCGGTGGAGGGAAGAGCCCTCAGGAACCTGATGCTGTCTCGAGAAAGAAGGTCAAAGAGATTTGTAGCTTTTGTGGCCGGCCAGGCCTCCCTTTTGAGAAGTGTTTCAAAAGGTTGGGAGCGCAGAAGAAGGAACAGGTGCACGCGATTCAGGGTGTTTCCAGGGGAGACTTGGGGTGTGCCTTGTGTGGAAGGAAGGGGCATGAGGCGGCCCGTTGTTGGTTACAAGATAAGGTCTGTTTTCAGTGCGGCCAGAAGGGTCATCTCAAAACGAGGTGCCCTCAGACTCAGCCTATTCTGCAGCCAGTTCCCCTCCAGGCTTTGCCACCGCCTCAGCAAATGGATAAAGGAAAGGGGAAGCTGAATGTGCTTTCGGCAGACGAAGCGCAGACCTCGACCCAGGTTATCTCAGGTTCGACTCCTCCCCAGTCGTTTCGTTACGTTTCTTTTTTTGGTTGTAGCTTTCGTTTTAGCGCTTGTTGCCTTAGATGCATGTGCAATTCGTAGGACGATTTAAGGTAAAGAACCGCTGGGCGCGCGTTCTCTTCGATTCCGGCGCTACCCACTCGTTTGTAGCTAGAGCCTTCGTGGAGCGGTTCAGTTTGGGCCTAGATCGTGTTGGTGGTGCCTTCTGCGTTAAGTTCCCCTCCGGTGACTCTATGGTTACGGACCTGGGTGTCCTAGATTGTCCGATTTTGTTGGCAGATTTTCTATCCAGGCAGATTTGAAGGTGATTGACCTGGAGGACTTCGACGTTATTTTGGGCATGGACTGGTTGTCAAGGTACAATGCTGTGATCCAGTGCAAGGGTAAGCGCTTGGACTTCTTCAAAGACAACGGTCAGCCCGGGAGCGTTTATGGATATTCTCTCCAGGAGTCTCCAGTCATTTCTGCGGTGCGTGCTCGGAAGTTGCTTGTTTCTGGCTGTTTTGCCTGCGTGGTTTCTCTGGTAGGGACGATTGTTAATGTGCCCCGCTTGGAAGAGATTCCTGTGGTGTGTGACTTCTTTGATGTGTTTCCTGACGATCTTCCCGGTCTCGCACCCGATCGAGATGTCGAGTTTGCGATAGATTTGGAGCCAGGCACGCGTCCTATTGTAAAGGCGCCGTACCGGATGGCCCCGCGAGAGCTGGAAGAGTTGCGAGTTCAGCTGGATGAGTTATTGGCAAAAGGCTTTATAAGGCCTAGTTCTTCGCCTTGGGGTGCGCCAGTGCTGTTCGTTAAAAAGAAGGATGGGTCGATGAGGTTATGCATCAACTATAGAGAGCTGAACAAGGTTACTATTAAGAACAGGTACCCTTTGCCGCGAATCGACGATTTGTTTGACCAACTGCGTGGTAGTGCCGTGTTTTTCAAGATAGATCTTCGTTCGGGCTATCACCAGTTGAGGATTCGAGAGTCAGATGTTCCGCAGACGGCGTTCCGCTCTCGTCATGGGCATTTTGAGTTTTTGGTTATGTCATTTGGTTTGACTAATGCGCCCTCAGCTTTTATGGATTTGATGAACAGAGTTTTCAAGAATTTCCTAGATTAGTTCGTGATTGTCTTTATAGACGATGTTTTGGTGTATTCTAAGGATGCGGAGGAGCATGATCAACATTTGCGGCTGGTCTTGGCGACTCTGAGAGACCACAAGTTATACGCCAAACTGAGCAAATGTGAGTTTTGGTTGCCTCAAGTTTCTTTTCTAGGCCACGTGATTAATAAGCAGGGAATATCGGTGGACCCAGAAAAGATCGCTGTGGTTATGGAATGGGCGAGACCTGTTACCCCCAAAGAGATCAGAAGGTTCTTGGGTTTGGCTGGTTATTATAGAAGATTTGTAGAAGGCTTCTCTACCTTGTCCGCTCCGTTGACCAAGTTGACACAGAAGAACGTAGCTTTTATATGGGATGGTAAGTGTGAGAAGGCTTTTGAGGAACTAAAAAGAAGGCTATGTTCTGCTCCAATTTTGTCCTTGCCTACGAAGGGTAGTGAGTATGATATATATATGGATACGTCGCATGTCGGTCTGGGCTGCGTTTTGATGCAGGGCGGAAAGGTGATTGCGAACGGGTCGAGGCAGCTAAAGACTCACGAGAGGAACTACCCTACGCATGACCTGGAGTTTGCAGCTGTGATCTATGCGTTGAAATTGTAGAGGCATTTGCTATATGGCGCACAGTGCAAGATTTTCACGGATCATAAAAGTTTGAAGTATGTCTTCACTCAGAAAGAATTGAATCTGCGCCAGCGGTGGTGGTTGGAGTACGTGGCCGACTATGATGTCGAAATTCAGTATCATCCGGGCAAGATAAATGTAGTGGCTGATGCCTTGAGTCGCAAGTCAGGTAAGATTTTTAATCTTTCCGCCGAGCGTCTAGTGGAGGAGTTTCTTTTGATGGGCATTTCTGTTGGAAGCTGTGATTCGCAGAGTAGCATAACAGTAGCAGAACCTTCGTGGATTACGCTTACGAGACTGCATCAGAAGGACGATCCCGATCTTCTGCATTTGTATCTTCGAGCTGAGAAGGGTGAATTACCAGACTTCTCTATAGATGACGCGGGTATCTTGAAGTACCGTGGCAGGTTTTGCATCCCCGCAGTTGGAGACATCCGGTATATGGTGTGCAAAGACGCCCACGGATCTAGTGTTGCCTACCATCCAGGGTCTACCAAGATGTATCAAGATTTAAAACAGATTGCTTGGTGGTGCGGGATGAAGAAGGACATAGCCAGATTTGTTTCAGAGTGTTTCACTTGCAGGCGTGTGAAAGCCGACCATGGGAGGCCTGGTGGCAAGCTGACTCCCTTGGAGATTCCGATGTGGAAGTGGGAGAGTATCTTGATGGATTTCATTACCGGCTTACCGAGATCGCCTAAGGGGCATGATTCAGTTTGGGTAATTGTAGACAGATTAACGAAAAGCGCTCATTTCGTACCATTTAAGATAGATTATCCGATGAGGAAGATAGTCGAGCTATATCTGGAAGAGGTTGTCGGATTGCATGGTGTACCCGTAAGTATCATATCAGATCGAGACTCCAGGTTCACGTCTCATTTTTGGAAGAGCCTTCAAGAAGGGTTGGGTACAGATTTGAGATATTCCACGGCTTATCATCCGCAGACCAATGGTCAGACGGAGCGAGTAAATCAGATTGTGGAAGATATGATCCGATGCTATATTCTGGACCACGGAGGAGCGTGGGACGAGAACTTGCGGCTTATGGAATTCGCATACAACAACAGTTATCAAGAAAGCTTGCAAATGGCTCCTTTTGAAGCTTTGTATGGGAGGCGCTGCAGGACTCCCTTGTTTTGGGCTGAGCTTGGCGAGGGACCTTTGTTGGGTCCAGAAGCGCTCGAGGAGATGGAAACCGCTGTGAGGCTTATTCGGGAAAAGCTTCAGATAGCCCAGGAAAGATATGAGAAGAATGCCAATCGGCGTAGATCAGACTTGGAATTTGCTATGGGGGACTCGGTGTTTTTAAAGGTCTCCCCGTTGATTGGAGTCAAGCGGTTTCGCAAGAATAGGAAGTTGGACCTGAGGTACGTGGGTCCGTTTCCGATTGTTGAGCGGATTGGGGTATCAGCCTACAGGCTGGCTTTGCCCGCAAATTTCCCTGGCGTGCATGATGTCTTTCACGTCAGTCGGCTGCGAAAATGTGTGGTAAATGGCAGGCAGGTATTGGATTCTGTGCCTCATTTGGAGCCGAATCTTTCTTATGTGGAGGTGTCTGTTCGCATTTTGGATTCTCAAGTTCGGGCATTGCGGAAGAAGACTATTCCTATGGTTAAAGTTTTATGGAGAAATCAGGATGTGGAAAGCGCGACTTGGGAGTTGGAGTCGGCTATGAGGGAGGCTCACCCTCATCTGTTTCCCTGATCTTGTGCTTGGTATGTTCTATTTTATTTATTTATATTGCCTTTTTCCTGGCTCTTTCTCTCTCCTTCTATATAGGAGTGTTGTGAGTAAAGTTTCGAGACGAAACTTTCTTTTAGGGGGAGTGGCTGTAACGCCCCCGGTTTTTTCTGTGTTGTGTTTGATCGTTGGTTGGCGTTACAATGGGGTATTTCCGGCTTTTTGCCGTTGTAGAGCATGGTCTTAGCTCTTAGGGTTCCCTATGTAGCCTGTTTGTAGCCTGTTAGCAAGATTCCCCAGCTAGCCGGAGTCTGTTTGCTTGACTCGATTGGGCCTCTTAGGGAATGCTTGTGTTTTGGCTTCGGGTGGTGATAGCCCGGGTTTTGTTCGTCGAATGCTAATTTCGACTTCGTAGTTGCGTTCGTAGCGTGGGTTTTTAGCTGCGGCGTAAATTTTGACATTTCCGAGAAGTTTCGGGTTTTGGGTTGTTTTGATATTGAGTGTAAATAATAATTATTATGTTGATTATTTATTATTAAAACTGATATATATATATAGTCTTGGGTTAGAATTAGGGCTGGGTTCCTTTTGTTCTTTTCATGTGTCTCTGCTTGGAAGAAGCCGTCGCCTGTAAGAGAGGAAGAGCACCGCCGGACTACCCTAGACTTCGGACGCCGTTTTCCTGGAGTTTTTACGGTCGGAATTTGGTTTCGAGAGTGGATCTGGACTGCCCTCGCCGGGATCTGCACTCTTTCTGCTCCTCAGCTGGTGCTCTGCGGCTAGATCCGAGAGTGGGGGATGCCGCCGGCCAAGCTTTTCTGGTATTGAGGCAAGTGATGTACCCTCATCCTTGCCATAGTTGATCTTTGTCTTCTTTTGATTAAAGTTTTATCTCTTTCTTGTTTAGATCTTAGGTGTAAGCTAGGGTTTGTTCCCGATCATACCGTGGTTAGTGTAGAAAGTTCCAGTTGAATCTCAGTTTTCCTGAGGGCTTGTGTCTATTAGGGACAGTTTTGGTTCGATTTAGGTAGAGTAGTTGTCGTTGTCGATGGAGGTTGTACTCTAGAGAGAGAGAGAGAATGCTCGTTCTTGCTTTTGGTCGTTTGCTGGATCTGGCTCCTGTAGCCAGTTGGGGTGTCGACACTGTTGTGTCGACACCGGCCAGTTGGGGTGTCGACACCGGCCAGTTGGGGTGTCGATACCGTTGTGTCGACACCAGGCCAGTCTTGGTGTCGACACTTGGTGTCGACACCGGCCAGTCGTGGTGTCGACACTTGGTGTCGACACCAGCAGCGGTAGTGTCGACACCTTGATGTCGACACCGGCCAGTCGTGGTGTCGACACTTGGTGTCGACACCAGCAGCGGCAGTGTCGACACCGGCCGCAGTGGTGTCGACACTTGGTGTCGACACCAGCAGCGGTGGTGTCGACACTTGGTGTAGACACCAGCAGCGGCAGTGTCGATACCTTGTGTCGACACCGGCCGCTGTGGTGTCGACACTTGGTGTCGACACCGGCCGCGGTTGTGTCGACACCTTGTGTCGACACCGGTTTATCGTGGTGTCGACACATCGTGTCGACCCTGGGTGTTGCGCTTGTTTTGGGGTCAGGGAGCCTCGGGGTTAGTTTTGGTTAGGCGTGCAAGGCCGCGTCGGTTGGACCCGACGTTTTGCCTTGGGTTCGTGTGTTCTTAGGACTGTTAGTGGGACTTTTCCCTAGGAGGGGGGGGCTTTGGGTGTTCGGCTAAATTCTGCATGCCGACTCTTGGGTTGTGGCAGGTGGTGGAATTTTGGTGGCCTCTGGAGGGGTGGTTTTATGTGGAGAGCTGTGGCCACCGCCTTTTGTCCCGGTTTGTGTTGGTGTGTGTGGGACCCTAAAGCTGCCACTGTTTGACCCCTTAGCCCTTTTTGGGTCTGATTTTGGTTATGTATTCAGACCCATGTTTTGACCACTGCCACTTACCCACGTGTTAGGACTGTTAGTCCCTTTCCTGTTTATGCTTTCTTTTCTTTTGGCATATGTATATGTCTTGGTGCTGTTGCAGGCTCTCTTGGTAAGGCATATTGGTTTTATTGCTCGCACTTGGTGTGCTCTGCGGTGTTTTTGACAGCATTCTTTTCTTACTGACATCCCCTTTTCTTTTGCTTATAGCAGTTGGTTGCCGGGTTGGTAAACCCTTCTTCTTGTTTGTTAATTAATCTATTGCTCTATTTACCTTTCCGATTGTTTCCTTGCTGAGGTGTTCTTTTCTTGAATGCCTCAGGTACAGGTTGTAACCAGTTCAGCGGCTAGTACTTTTGGAGGGGCTGTGGGTGGCCTCTAGGGTTGCTGAGATAGCTGATCCCCGTTTTGTTGTGAGGGAGTTCCTTACTTTTCTGTATAGACATACATACTCGCCAGTGGGTTCGTGTCAAGTTGTTGACGCCCACTGGTGACTTCTTGTGATGCTGAATATGAAATTAAACTGCTGATTTTGCCTATATGTGATTGTTTACTTGCTTCTAGGAAGGATTTATGCTAGGTTGCATGTTAGATATTTTAAATCCTAAAAGTATTAATATATGTACTTCATGCATAACA
Source organism: Platanthera guangdongensis (assembly GCA_039583875.1). NCBI lineage: Eukaryota > Viridiplantae > Streptophyta > Magnoliopsida > Asparagales > Orchidaceae > Platanthera > Platanthera guangdongensis. The sequence continues at coordinate 24,492,401 of CM077159.1, forward strand.
TGTTTCTAAAACAAAGACACTATTTTTCCTCAGCGTAAAACACTATCTTTTATACCTATAATATTCACCTTAGAGTCGTGCATACCATGAGTCGTCCCCCGGGGACTCTCGTGCTTATTTAGTGTGTCATCTTAATTGTACCAAAGTATTTTCTACTGCGTATAGATATAATTTTAACTGTGGACTAGCTGATCCGCTGTGCCGAGGGATACGGCCATCCAACTTAACTGATTTTCTTTCATATTTAATCAACGTTTTTCCTTAAAATCTAACATCTGGAGTTTTACCTGAGCGTGTGCAGTTATCCCCTGCACGACGTGGCATCACGACACGTGTTTTCTCTTACTCTGATACGATTTTACCGTTGAGAAAATGCGGGTTGTGACAGGAGGGGGCAAACAGCTGGCATTTATGGCACCTTCTTGCGAATTCCGTTGCATCATGGCCCAGGGTGGGCCAGAAGTACCCCTGCCTGACAATTCTTCCTTCCAGGGTCCGACTCCCGGAGTGGCTCCCACACTCTCCGGAGTGGAATTCCTCCAAGATTCTTTGTACCTCCCCCTCGGCCACGCAACGAGCTAACATCCCCGAGAGTGTCTTCCTGTACAGCTGCCCGTCCTGGAGGAGGTAGTAGGCTGACTTATGCCTTAGCTTCTTCTTATCTACCCCTTCCGGATACTCTCCTGTGGAAAGGAAAGTTACAATTGGGTCCATCCATGAAGTCCGTCGATCTATCTCCATGAGCTCCCCTTCTTCGATGGAGGGGCGGAATAGGTCGGTGATGGTACCCCCACCCGAGGACCGTGTTTTGCGAGTTGATCGACCTGCTCACTTTCCTCCCGGGGCACGTGCTGGATGGAGAAAGTTTGGAACGTGTCGATGACCCCCTTTACTTTGGCTAAGTACAAACGCAGGGTAGGCTCCCTTGCCTCAAACTCCTCGTAAATCTGAGAAGCTACCACTATGGAGTCAGTAAGGACCTCTACGTCCAACACCGCCAGCTCCCTGGCTAGCCGCAACCCTGCTATCACGACCTCATACTCAGCCTGATTATTCATAATGGGGAAGTGCACCACCACCGTCTGCTCAATTCTAGTTCCTTGAGGGCTCTCCAAGATCACACCCACTCCTAGGGAATGTCTCCCCGAGGCGCCATCCACCTTCACCTTCCAAGGAGTCGGACGAGTGAGTTCTTCCTCTGCCACTTCAATCACGTAATCAGCCAAGAAGTCGGCCATCGCTTGAGCTTTGATCGAGAGGCGCGGAACGAAGGAGACGTCGAACTCACTCAACTCCACCGACCACTTGGCCAGCCTGCCTGAATGCTCCACCCCCTCAAAGATGTTGCGGAGGGGATGGTCAGTCATAACTCGGATTGAGTGTGCCTGGAAATAGGGTCGCAGCCTTCGGGCTGAGATAACTAGGTCGAAGGTCAACTTCTCCAAAATTGGATATCGGAGCTCGGCCTTCCTCAGGACCTGTCTCACGTAGTAAATAGGAGCTACTTCTTGCCATCCTCCCGAACTAGGACGGAGCTCAAGGCCTCCGCCCCGACACCGAGATACAAAAACAGATCTTCCCCCTCCTTGGGCCCTTGGAGCAGCGAAGCCTGGGTCAGCTGCATCTTGAGGGCTTGGAATGCCTCCTCGCACTCCTTGGTCCATTCGAACCTTTGACCTCCCCTTAGCATTTTGAAGAAGGGGGAGCACTTTTCCCCAGCCCGGGAAAGGAACCTACTCAGCCCTGCCAGTTTCCCTGTCAGGCGCTGTACTTCCTTGGTATTCCGTGGCGACCCTAGCTCCATGATAGCCTTGACCTTATCAGGATTAGGCTCGACCCCCGCAGGGGTGAGGATATGCCCCAAGAACTTCCCCCTGCTAGCCACGAAAACACATTTCAGAGGGTTCAGCCGCATCTTGTACTTACGCAGGGTAGCAAAGGTCTCCTCTAGGTCCTGGAGGTGGGAGTCCACATCCTGACTCTTGACCATGAGGTCATCCACGTACACCTCCAGATTTCTCCCCTTTTGCTCTTTGAAGACCCTATCCATCATCTTCTGGTAGGTCTCCCCTGCATTCTTCAACCCGAAGGGCATCATCTTATAACAATAGCATCCATCCCCCGTGATGAACGAGACATCCTTGATGTCCGGGGTGTGCATCCTGATTTGATGATAACATGAAAAAACATCTAGAAAACTCATTACAGAAAAACCAACGGCTGAGTCAACCAGCACGTCAATTCGAGGCAAAGGATAGCAGTCCTTAGGACAAGCTTTATTAAGTAAAGAAAAATCGATACACATCCTCCACCGGCCGTCTCCATTTTTTACCACGACCACATTGGAGACCCAGCCGGAGTATTGGATCTCGGACATGAAGCCGGCCATGAGGAGCTTTGCCACCTCCTCTCTGATGGGCTCTGCCAGCTTGTACGCAGTGGACCTCTTCTTCTGTTGGACGGGGCGTGTTCCCGGGTCCAGGTTGAGGTGGTGGCATGCCACATCCGCGTCAACCCCCGGCATCTCCGCGGCGTTACATGCGAAGATGTCCACATTCTTCTGGATGCACTCCAGTATCCTGCCTTGGTCTTCTGGGGTCAGCCCTCCGCTAACCCGGACCTTCTCCACCCTACCTCGACGGGTGAGCACCTCCAACTCCACCACCTCCATTGCAGCATCCAACCTGGACTGCTCTCCCCATCCTTCAGCATCCCTCTCTTTAGGGACTGGGATCACACCTCCACCTCTTCTTCCACGGCCATCACCTCGGCCATCTCCTCCGGATCTCTTCCTGCCGCCTCCTTCTTAGCGCAGCTCTCCACCTCCAGCTCCTCCCCGCCATCTTCCTGCTCAGCCTCCTCCATTTTTCGCCCCATCTCCTCGGCTCCCTCCTGCCAAGAGATGGAGTTCACGCTGGTGACATAACATTCCCACGCCACCTTGGGGTCTCCCATGACCCTGACCTGAATCCCCTCAGCATTGAACATTAAGCACTGGTGGAAAGATGAGGGGATGCAGCGGAAGGCGCTGATAAGGGACCTCCTGAAGATGGCGCTGTAGCTGCTGGGGGCATCCACAATGACGAACCTGCAGTTTCTGGACTGCCCCCCAGGATGACATGGAGGCCGACTCCTCCCTCCACTTCCTTCCTCTCCCCCGAAAACCCGAACAAGGGTCCGTCCGAGGCCAGCACTCTCTTCGCCTCCACCTTCATCGCATCAAATGCCTTTTTAAAGACGACGTTGATGGAGCTTCCGTTGTCAACAAGGATCTGGGAGATGCTAAAATTTTTGATGGTTGCCTTGATGACCAGCACATCACAGAATGGATCTTCGTGATCTGGCATGTCGTTTCTGGTGAAGGTGATCCTCTCCTCCGGGGGCGGGGTCTGGGATGTGGAGGCAACGCTCCGACAATACATGGTGTGGAGGCTCGCCTTACGGGAAGCCTAGAACCCCAGCCCCCCCCCCCCCCCCCCCCCCCCCCCCCCCCACCCCCCACCCCTCGTGGATCACTCTGATCCCTCCTCGGGTACCAACATTCACCCGGTCTTCACAACGGTCCTCCTCTGCCTGAGGCAGGACCTTCTCGATCCTTACTTCCTGGTGCCCCTGCTGCTGCTGCTGCTCCCTGTTCCCTCTCATTTCAAGGAACTCCGGGCACGTGGCTGTGGCGTGCCCCTCCTCCTGATGGAAGTCGCAATAGGGCAACTCCACCCTAACTTCTCTCCTCCTTCTCCTTGCTACTCTCCTCCTCTCCCCCAAGGCTATGGACATGGCCTCTTCCTGATCGGGGAGTCGGGGCCTCTGAGCCTGCCTCCAGCCCGGGGGGTGAAATTGATCTTGCCCCCCTTGATAGCGATCCCTTCCTTGGTATCCTCTTTGTGGCCCCTGCCCTTGCCACTTGGGTCTCCAGCCCAGCCGACAGTCGGGCTCTTGACGCCCCCACCTCGGTTGCTGTTGCCCCTGGAGCTTCCTCTGCTCCCTCTGCCGGGGCTCTCCTCTCCTCTCCTCATATCCTCTTCCTCCTCTCAACTCCTCCTCCTCCGTAGCCCACCTAGCCAGCTTCCGCGCAAACTCCGGGTTTGACGCCTCCCCGTCAACTTCTCTTGCCGCCCTCTCCATCAGTTCCTCGTCGGAGAGGGGGGAACTCTCTTCAGCTCCATCCTGAAGAACCCTTGTTGCAGGCCCAGGGTGAAAGCCATCATCAAACTATGGCCTGACATCTCCTGGACCTGAGTAACCTCTTCCTGGAACTAATCCACGTAGTTCGTCAGGGTCTCATTCACCCCCTGCTTGATGTGGAACAGGGATTCTGACTCCTTCTTCCTACTCTTCGAGGTAGTGAACCTTAGCATTAACCCCCGGCGCAGGTCCTCAAAGTAGTAGATGGAGCTGGTCGGTAGCTGGTGGAACCACTCCCTGGCCTTCTCCTTGAGGGTGATGGCAAAGAGTCGGCACTTGAACCCGTCTGACATCTATCGGATGCAGACTACATCCTCGAACCATTGAATAGGCTGGACCGGGTCTCCCTTCCCGGTATAGTAGGACATCCCGGGTTCCCTGAACCCATCTGGAACTGGAGCTGAAGAGACCAACTCGCTAAAGGGGATGCCTCCCCCTGCTGGGCGAGATGTCGAATCTCGCGAGCCTAGCTCGTCGAACCGGCCTCGACCTGCCGATCCGGGGAAGAGCTCGCGCCCGGGGAGTTCGCACCCCCGGCCTTCCTCGGCCACCTCCTTCCCAGCTCGCCTTCCTGGGGCGTCCTCGCCCAAAGAGGGGTCGACCGCGATCTGGACTGCTGGAGTCGAGCACTCGGCCCGCGTGCCGAGTGCGAACTTCACGAGGTTCAGCACCTCATTCCTGAAATCCTCGAGCATCCCCACCGTGGCGAGAGGCGGGGGGGGGGGGGGGGGGGGGCGAGTCCGGCCTGTCAGATCCCTGTCCTCCCGTTATCGAACTCGCTGGAGCTTTTCAGCACTGACCACGCTCCACGCACACCGCACAAAAATGTTGAAACTGAAAAACGGTCTCCTATGGAGTTCACCCTTGGGGAAGGGGTGGTCTCGCGCCTACTTCACTCCTGCAAGCAAAACAACAAAGAAAATAAGGAAAGACCGACCCAAGGGCTCGGCGGGGAGGACCCACCACACACCCAGAAGATCTGAGAGTGCTTCCCCTCCTTAGCTAGAGGCCGAGCTAAGGTACCCTCAGAAAGCACTTGAAAACTGTTAAATTTTCTCAACGTGGTCAGCAAGATAGCCCAAATTAATATCTTCGGAACTACCCAGTTCTCACGTTGAACCAGCGGAAAACCAAGGAACAAAGGTTAATCCCAACAAACAATGGAAGCACAAGCAGGTCTTTTATTCATTCACTTCTTTACAACACGAGGCATACATAGCGAGACATGATTTCGCTAGTATAACAGTTGTAAACAGAAAGCACCAAAAAACCAAGCCGGGCGGACAGCACCGGAGTCCGCCGAGACCGCGAGGTCGCCGAGGTCGCCGAGTCCGCTGAGATCGCCCGAACTAAACTACAATCCGCCGAATAGCCACGGAGTCCGTCGAAGCCGTGAGGCCGCGCGGACACACTGTTATTCGTCTCCTGCTGAAGCTGAACTGAGGAACACCCCTTACCCGCCTAAAGCCGGCGGACAGGTTATTGAAGCTGGCAAAGACGAAACAGAGATGACAAGCCGCAGAGCGACCTACTGAATCTGCAGAGACCGCACACTTCCAAGTAATTCACCGAAGTCACAGCCAAACTCCTGGCTCCTTGAAGCTACCCGCGCGACCTGCACACAGTAAACGTCAGTACTGAAACAATCTGTGCGGACAGACAAACTGAGACCGCAGCTCCTTGCCCAACCCAACTTACTGTTCACTCAAGTTTTTTTTGTAGACCTGCCAGGGGGTCCTATTTATAGGCGAGGTGAGGAGTGTGGTCAACGCCCTAGAGATAGAGACACCTCCCCAGCCCGCGCGATAGCAAAACACCGTCCGCCGAGTCCGCAAGGACTTAGCCGGATACCAAGGAAAACCGCCAGGAGCAAGGCGACATTGGCGAACCCTATCCAGTCCGCCCAAGCTATGCGGATAAGGCAACAGCCCGCAAAGCTCCAACTACTGCAGGACAGCAATCCCCCTTCAATGGCAGTCCGCCCAAACCCGAGGCAGTCCGCAAGACTCACACCTCAATCCGCCATAAGTCTACGACCAAAGACAGATAGCAACAGTCCGCCCGATCACAGCAGACTTGGCGGATACTGCGGACACCATAGTCTTGGCATAGAGTGTGACCAAGTCCAAAACCATCAAAGGCCAATGCGAGCATGGCGGACACAAACCTCGTCCGCCAAACACCCTAGCACAGACCGCCAGCAGTCCGCAAGCTCCTCGCACTCCTGTCCAACGCAGCGACCATCCCCGGACTCCAAAACCAGTCCGCCAATGACCTCTACAGCAAAGCACCTGCTGTACCACCAGAGCTCGACAAGGCCTCAACCAAGCTCTAAGCTCAGTCCGCAAAAGCCCACATCGCGGACACATCAGTCCGCAAGCTTCCCGCGGACATGAGCCAAACCGCCAAACAGCACAAGCTTGCACTACGGCCACTGAGCAATGCACCAGTCCGCAAGCCTCCATCCGCTCAGGCCACTCCTTGGTAAGACCACAGCCAAAGCCTTATCCGCAGATACCAGGCCGCATAGTCCACGGACTCCATGCAAACAACCCACTCAGAAGACAGCCGGCTTTTTACTAGAACTTCCACCAGGCCGCACATCACAGTCCGCCCAGTCCGCCTAGTCCGCCAAAGCTGTCCGCCCAGGCCGCCCGGCCTATCCCGTCAACCACTTCCACTTCACAAATTTCAACACTCCCACTTGAAGTGGGAAGTGGTGACCAAGCCCAGCAAGTTGCGCAAGCGTTCAAAGGGCCCCTTCGACAGTGGCTTCGTGAAGATGTCAGCAAGATTACCTTCACTCCGAACATGCCCGACCAGCAGAGATCCTTCCAACACCTTCTCCCTGATGAAATGGTGATCAATCTCTATATGCTTGGTCCTGGCGTGACACACTGGATTGTTAACCAGTTTGAGAGCACTCTCATTGTCACCCCGGAGTAAAGTAGGCCCTTGCACTTCTTCATGAACATCCTTTATAATCCTCCTCAACCAAACGGCTTCCCGAGCAGCCAAGGCCGAAGCCTTATACTCCACCTACATGGTTGAAACCGACACCGAGTCCTGCTTCTTGCTACACCACGAGATGCTAGCTGAACCGCAAGTGAACACATAACCTGAAGTTGACCTCCGATCATCCGAATCACCGCCATAGTCAGCATCCGTATACCCGAGCAACGCAAACTCCAAGACCCTTCCATAGAGGAGTCCCATGTCAGAAGTCACCTTGACATACTTCAGAATACCCTTTGCCGCCACTAGATGAGATTGCCTTAGTTCAGCCATATACCGACTTACTCGGCCAATAGCATAAGCAATGTCTGGCCTTGTAATAGTCAGGTAAATCAAGCTCCCAACAAGAGCCCTGAACACCAAGGGATCATGAAGAACCCTTCCCTCATCTCGTCGAAGCTTCAGCCCAGGTTCTAGTGGAGTAGAGCACTTCTTCCCTCCTCCCATGCCGAACCGCTTCACAATGCGATCAGCGTACCCTTTCTGGCAAATGAGAACTCTGCACTCCTTCCTCTCCACTTCCAGACCGAGAAAGTGATGCAACTCTCCCAAGTTTTTCATCTCGAAGCGTATAGCAAGCTCAGCCCTGAGCCTTGCTACTTCCCCCTCTGAATTCCCTGTGATGATCATATCATCCACATACAGTAGGACCAAGACTCGTAGCTCCCCTTTCTTCTTGACGAACAAGATTGAATTCGAGTTGGAAGCAAGGTATCCACAGAATTGCAAGTACTCTGCAATCTTCCCATACCACGCTCTAGGAGCTTGCTTCAACCCATAGAGAGCTTCCTGAGTTTGCAGACATAGTCCGGATGCTTTTCAGAGACAAAACCAAGCGGCTGATTCATGAAGATATCCTTGTCAATCTCTCTGCAAAGATGAAAGATATTGTACCTAATCACCTAGAGGGGGGTTGAATAGGTGACTTAAATCTTTTTAACTTTTTAGGCAGAATTCAGATTATAACACTAATTATATCTACTTTATCACAGCACACAATCAGCAATCACATAATTCCACAAGCACACAGTAGACACTCAGATTTATAGTGGTTCCCCAAGGTTTGGGTACATCCACTTTCCCCCTTCGCATATCAAGTAGTGTACTAGATTCGGCCAAACTCCTCCACTATCTCAGATCCTCAGATCTTACACTCAGAACCCCAAAACAGGTTCCTACAGCTCAGGCCCAAGGCCCTACAACTCAGCTTCTTAACAAAGCCTACACTCAGCTTCTTCACAAAGCCTACACTCAGCCACCAAGGCCTACACTCAGCCACAACAGGCCTACACTCAGAGATGCAAATCTCCTACACTCATACACACAGGCCCTACACTCAGCCTTTATAATTACAGGCTTACAAACTCAGATCCCTAAGGATCCTACAAGAAAATATGAATACAAAATGTTAAACTCTACAACTCAGAGAAAAGAGAGAAGAGTTGAGAGTTTCTTGATGAGGTCTTGGATGAACTCTGCTGAGATCAATCTGACTTGGCTTTCTTCAAAGCTTCTTGAATGTAGAACACAATAAGACTGATCTCTTCTGCAGTTGATCCTTGATCTCTGCTGCTTAAGATTCAGAACAAAATCTGAACCCCTCTTCTCAGCCTGGTTCCAACGTCTGACTTCTTGGATGGAGCTCTCTCTCTCCAACTTCTTAGATCTTCACTAGATTCTTCAAGAAATAGCTAGATCTTCTTTGTATTACTTGATCTCTTGAACTTGTGTTCAATCATCTGTTTCCGTAGACAGTGTAAGCCTATTTATAGGCCTTCTTCATGGTAACCGGCTGGTCCGGTTCATAACTGATTTCTGACAACTCTGACAGGTGCAGTAGACCGGCTGGAATGGCAGCTGTCAAGTCATCCAGTCAGTTCTTGAAAAATCTATAAATGTCTGAAAGTGTCGAGACTGTCTGTCTTTAAGTGTCGACATTTATAGACTAAGTGTCGACATAAGTTATCTAAGTGTCGACACTAGCCTACAAGGTGTCGACACAACTCCTTGTGTTGTAGATTTTATATCTCGACACTGCTTCTTCTTCATGTGTCGACACTGATATTAAGTGTCGACACAACACTTTGTTCTTCAGCACTTTGTTGTATTCTTCTAAGTGTCGACACGACTCCTTTGTGTCGACACATCTTCATGTGTTGAACTTGTTAAGTGTCGACACTTCTTCTTGGTGTCGACACATGTCTTCAGTGTTGATACTTGCTGAGTGTCGACACAGCTCCTTGTGTCGACACATTCTTCTTCTGTTGAGACTTTTGCTAAGTGTCGACACATCTCCTTTGTGTCGACACTTGTGCTTAGAATATTCTTGAACTTTGCTAAGTGTTGAGTCTTCAGCTGAGTGTCGACACATTCTTTCTTGTGTCGACACTTTCTGCCGTGTGTCGACACATTGTTCTGGGTGTCGACACTTATACTTAGACTCTGCTAACTTTTGCTGAGTGTCGACACAGCCTCCAAGTGTCGACACTTTCTGATGTAGACACAGTTTCACTGGGTGTCAACACAACTGCTAAGTGTCGACACTGCTTCACTGGACTTTTCTTCATTGAGTGTCGACACAGCTCCTTGTGTCGACACTTTCTGTCTGGTGTCGACTCCACATCCCTGGTGTCGACACAATTACTCCAAGTGTCGACACTGCTTGCCTGGGTGTCGACACAAGACTTCTTAAGTGTCGACACTTTCCCTCTGGGTGTCGACACATGGAATTAGAAACTTTTTCATCTTTCCTGCAAATACTTAACCTGCACAAGTAAACTCAAAACACATCAAATACATTTTTATGTATATCATTGAGTTGGGTGAGGCTTCTTCAAATCAGGTACATTTAAACCAATGTACCCAACAATCTCCCCCTATTTGGAGAAGTCATAACCCTTAGTCAATGATATACATCATACAGAATAAAATCATAGTATGATGTAAAGCAGGATTATATATCAGGGCAGAAACATAACATGTAATAAACAAACATGCATACACAGATATCATCACAGAACAATTATGCAATAGATTTTGCATATAACACATTGTTCCAATATCTTGATATATTCATTTTCCAAAAGTTTACAAAGTGTTTAACACTCAAAATATTACAATTGTAAACTGAGAAAAATTCTATTCTATTTTTGTTCAGCCTCCTTGATCACTATTCCTTTTCCAGATTGTACTTTGGCTTGAACAGGGGCTTCAGCAACTTCAGTTTCAGCAGGCTTTTTCCCTTTCAGCTCCTTCTTCTTTAGCTCTTCTGCTTTAATCTTTTGCCTCTCAAAATAATGATATGGCTTGGGAAAGTACTTGCTAGGCTCCTGAGCAGTATGAGGTAGCTTTCCCATCTTGGCCTTCCTTCTATATTGCACTATTGCTTCTTGCCTTGTCTCATGTTTCCTCCATTCTAGTTCAGAAAACCATTTATTTCTATCTTGTATATTATCTTTTGCAGCTTTCCATGCAGTTAAGATAATTTTTCTTGAAGTGGGGCTCCACTGCTCAAAGTCTGGTCTTAGTTCAGCTTGCACCCTGAACCTCTTCTTAGACAGTCTGGCTTCTTCTTCTTTCTGCAGAGCTTTATGTTCTCTTTGCAAAGCTTCTTTCATAGCTTCAGATACTAGCTGAACAACCTTCTCTATGATGACATTTTGCTGACCCCCAGGTGGGCTATACATGGATTGTATATCAGCTTGAACCATATCAAAATCTGGAGGAGGGTAGATGACTTGAGCCACTTCAGGTTGCTCCCCTCCTAGATATGCAGGGTTAATTTCAGATTCTGCTACATTGTCATCATCACAAAGAGGAGGATATCCAAGAGTAGCTCTGATAGAATTAGAAATCCACTTAGCATAATCAGAGCTGGCTTTGACTAACACCCTCTCCCCCTTTATGACTTCACTTTCTATGTGATCCCTTAGATCATCCTTTTGAAATCTTACTTGAGCATCCAAATAGTTGACTCCATCTTTAAAGTAAGGTTTCAACCTTTGGAGTTTGTCAGTTATGATCTTCTGAGAGTCTTGTATGACAGTCTTAACAGCAGTAATTTCCTCTTGGAATGCTTTGTCAAAGTCTGTTTTAGCTGTAGCATTAGCTGGAGTCTGCCCTGCAGCTAGATTCTTCATCTCTGTTACTATGGTATTGTGAGAAGCTGTCAAGTTATCATTCATTCTAATTTGATTCTCAAGTATATAGCCTTGCTTGACTTCAAGTTCATCCACTTGAGCTTTTATCTTCTCCTGATGTGTAGCCAAGTACACCACTGCATTCCCTCCCTTGTGGAAGCAGTCAGTCATCTACTTTTTATTAAGATTCATTTCAAATCTTATAGACTTTATATCCTGGGCCAGATCAAATTGTAGAGACTTATGCCCCTCATCCACATAGGTTTCAATGGCTTTCCTGTGCTCATCAAGTTTAATTTGCATTGCAACCATCAGAGCACTTTAATCAACAGTTGGTGCTGGCTGTGATATAGGCTGTAGTGCTATGGTTTGCAATGCCTTCTTATAATTTTGGCTCCTTATCTTGAATACTTGAAATTTCTTTTTTCTTTGCTCTGGCAGCCTCCTCATCTTCAGATGCTGAGGTGCTGGCTATGTCTACCCTCTCCCTAGGTAGCTCCTCAACAGCTTTGGGCTTCTCTGGCTCTTGCCTTGTTGTTTCTTCTAGAATTTGCATTTGCTCCCCCTCAACTAGAGCATTCTCCCCCTCAGCAGCAGTACTTTCCTTCTCAAGGTCTTCTTGATCCAGATTGAGGAAGAGATCTTCCATAGTAAATTCTTGTGGAGAATGGGCAGGAGAAACTCTTGGCTCATCTACCACTGGATCAGATACTACTTGAACTGTGACAGATGTGTCCTCCATGACAACATCTGGAACTTGACTATCAATCTGATTTTGGTGATTAACATTATTTAAGGAATCAGACAAAACATTATCCTCTATAGGGAAATCTAAAGCATTAAGCTCAGTGATTACCTCAAGGATGATGTGGGTTGCTTGCTCACTCTCAAGAGGAGTTGGTTATTCCACTATTAGAGGCTCCCCCTGGATTTGATCCTGGTGTATGGGGCTAGCTGATGGTAGCTCCCCCTACCTCTCTGCAGCATCTTGTTGAGCTGGAGACTTCCCAGCATTTTCTTCTACATCCTCTTCTAGAGTAAAGACAACTTGCTCTTCACTATCAGAGCTGCTAGATGAAATCTGTGCCACTGGGGCAGTCTTCTTCTTCTTCTTCAGTGGAGTTTCCTTCTCAGAAGTTATTTTCTCAGGGGTTGGCAACTCCTTAGACAAAACCCTGTCCCATCTGGAGAAGATCCTCAGGTCCATCTTTCTCATATGATTGATTTTACTGCCAGCAGCTTGACCCATAACCTCTGGTATACTACCAGCTAGGTATAAACTTATTATTCTACCCAAATTGGGTTTCTTCAGACTCTCCTTGATCTTTTCAAAGATAACAATAGACCAATCAGTTTTTAGGCTGAAGGTTATCCTGGTCATGAGATTGAACATATGGGCAGATACCCTGTCATGCCCTGCAGGCTTACTTAAGATCACTTTGCCAACAATTTCTGATAGAAATTTACCCTGGCTGTTCATCCCCTTTCTATTAAACACTGATCCAATTTTCAATTTGGAATCTAGACCACACCATGTCAATGCTTCTCTGGTCTTAGAAGCAGTTACTTCATCTTCTTCCTTAGTTCTTGGTAACTGTAGTACTTTCCTCAAACTTTTTGGTGAAACCTTCACCTTTTCACCATGAACCCTGGACTTGATCTTGAATCCAGATTCTTCTACTTAGCTCCATTTAGGAATTCCAGTACTTCTTTCTTCCAGATCTTAGTCGGCTCAGAAACAAGAAATTCTAACCCTGAGTCTGTAACTAGGGTTACTACATCCTTGATTTCCTGTTCTGCTTCGTCAAACACTTGTCGCACCAGTTCGTAGCCTTCATTGACGTTCTCCTCAAGCTTTGGCGTCATTAGGGTTTGAAGAATTTGATTGGAGAGAAGAGAGGTGTCGACACACAAGTTTGGTCTCGAAACTTTTGAAAGCGTATCGACAGACTAAGGCAAAATCCTATTTATACCTTTCTAGGTTTGAAGATGAAAAGGCGGGTTAACTAACTTAAATTATGTCGACACAGTTGATATGTGTCGACACAGACTTATAATGTCTCGACACCTATGTGTCCACACAAGTTTAGTCAACAGAATATATGTGTCGACACTTGTTTATGTGTCGACACCACTTAACTCGACACATAGTCGAGACTTACTTAGATAATTCTGAGTAAACACTAAGTGTCGACACCACCTTGGATGTGTCGACACCTACTTGTCATGTGTCGACACTAACTTTCTGAAGTGTCGACACTAACTTCCTAGATGTGTCGACACCTTTTCCCTGAAGTGTCGACACCACTTTTCTGTGTCGACACAGATATCTCTGTGTGTCGACACCTTTTGACTTAGCCATTTCTATAAACTTATTCTAAGTTTATCATACCTAGTTCAATTTTAAACCTATTGAACTTAGTTTTTTCTAAGGGTTTAGTATACATATCAGCTAGTTGATTATCTGTTCTAACATGTTCCAGTAAAATATCTTCTTTCTCCACATGTTCCCTAAGAAAATGATATTTTATTTCAATATGTTTAGTTCTACTATGGGAAACAGGATTATTTGCAATTGATATAGCACTTGTAGAATCACAAAAGAGTGGAGTTCTACTTACCTGAATTCCATAGTCCTCAAGCTGATATTGTATCCAAAGAAGTTGAGCACAGCAACTTCCTGCAGCCACATATTCTGACTCTGTAGTGGAGATAGCCACACTTGTTTGCTTTTTGCTACTCCATGAAATCAGTCTTCCACCTAGGAATTGAGAGGTTCCAATTGTGCTTTTTCTGTCTTCTTTGCATCCTGCAAAGTCTGCATCTGAATAACCTGTTAGTTCAAAATCTCCATTCCTAGGGTACCAGAGGCATAGATAAGGAGTGCCCTTTATATATCTCAGTATCCTTTTGACTGCTGTCAAATGAGACTCCTTAGGGCATGCTTGATACCTTGCACAGACACATGTAGCATACATGATATCTGGTCTACTTGCATTCAAATATAATAGGGAGCCAACTATCCCTCTATACAAAGACTCATCTACAGGTTTCATGCATCATCCTTGCTAAGAGACATACTTGACCCCATAGGAGTCCTCATGGTACTGGATGAATCCATACCATACTTCCTTATGAGTTCTAGGGTGAACTTAGACTGGCATATGGATAAACCATTCTCAGTCTGTCTAACTTGGAGACCCAAGAAGAAATTAAGTTACCCCATTCTACTCATCTCAAATTGTCCTTGCATTAGTTTTGCAAACTTTTTGCAAATACTACTTTCAGTAGACCCAAATATTATGTCATCTACATATATTTGGACTAGTATTACTTTGCCTCTGGAATCCCTAAGGAATAGAGTCTTGTCTATTTTCCCCCTTGTGAACTTATTCTCAATGAGGAAACTAGACAGGGTTTCATACCAAGCCCTAGGGGCTTGCTTTAACCCATACAATGCTTTCCTAAGTCTATAGACATGATTAGGTTGAGTTGAATCAACAAAACCTGATGGCTGTTCCACATAGACTTCCTCTTTTAGATTACCATTCAGAAAGGCTGACTTTACATCCATTTGGTAAACTTTAAATCCTTGAAAGGTTGCATAGGCCAGGAACATCCTTATGGCTTCCAGTCTGGATACTGGTGCAAAGGTTTGATCAAAGTCAATACCTTCTTCCTGCCTATATCCTTTAGCAACCAATCTTACTTTGTTCTTAATGATGACTCCATGTTCATCCATCTTGTTCCTATAGATCCACTTGGTCTCAATTATCTTGTGGTCTTTAGGTTTAGGAACAAGTTCCTAGACCTTGCACCTATTGAACTGATTCAACTCTTCTTGCATTGCCTCAATCCAATGAGGATCTAGGATGGCTTCTTCAAAGTTCTTTGGTTCAACTTGAGATAGAAATTTGGAGAAGAGCACTGCATTCAGATTTCTGCTCTTTGTTTGTACCCCTTATCTTGGATCACCAATGATTTGTTCTGCTGGATGATCTCTTAGATGCCTATTGGCTGGAGGAATCCTGACTTCAGGTTGAACTTCTTCAGTTTCTTCATCTTGCTGCACTCCTTGAACTTCATCTACATTAGGTACATGTAGTACTCCCCCTGGACAACAGCCACTATCTTCTACTTGCTGCCTTGCAGTAGGTTCATCTTCTATAGTGAGCTTGTCCATCTTCTTAGTTATACCTGTGGAGCTGAATATACTACTAGACAACTCATTGTTAATAAGTCTAGTTTCATCAAATACTATATGCACAGACTCTTCTACAACTTGTGTAGACAAGTTGTAGACTCTATAAGCCTTACTGTTGTTGTTGTACCCAATAAAAATTCCCTCTTGGGACTTGGCAGCAAACTTAGTCAAGTAAGACTTTCCATTGTTAAGTATAAAGCACTTACAACCAAAGATCCTGAAGTAGGATAGGTTTGGTTTTCTGCCTTTCACAACCTCATAAGGGGTCTTGTTGTGGCTTTTAGTAATGGTAGCCCTATTAATAACATGGCATGCAGTATTAACTGCTTCAGCCCAGAAATATTCTGGTAGTGATGTATCACTTAATAGGGTCCTACCAGCCTCAATCAAGGTTCTATTCTTCCTCTCAGCAATGTCATTTTGCTGAGGTGTTCTTGGTGAAGAAAACTCTTGAAATATCCCAAATTCTTCACATAGTTTTGCCATACTATCAGACTGAAATTCAGTACCATGATCACTTCTTATTTTGACCACTGTACTATCTAGTTCATTCTGAATTTGTTTGACAAAGCTATAGAAGACACTAGGTGTTCCAGATTTCTGTCATAGGAAGAACACCCAAGACAACCTTGAGTAGTCATCTACAACTACAAATGTATAGACCTTCCTACCTAGGCTGTGAACTGGCATAGGACCAAAGAGATCCATATGCAAGAGGTATAAACACCTCACAGCGTCTTTTTTTTCAATGTTATTAAAGCTGGATCAAGTCTGCTTGCCCTTTTGACAAGCTAAACATATTCCATCTTTAATACACTTAACTTAAGGACCATTCCTCACTAACTCTTTGCTAAAGAGTTGGCCTATTGTCTTGTAGTTGAGATGGGCTAGTCTCTTGTGTCATTTGACACAATGAGAGACTTTCTCATCAGCTACAAGACACACTGGAGAACCATTGTTCTCAACCATAATGTCTAAGCAATAGACATTCTTTTTTTTATAACCAGTCAAAATGATCTCTTGATCATTTGACCTCCTGATATGACAACCATCTTTCACAAATGAGATGTCATATCCTACATCACTCAACTGACTTATACTAATAAGATTATGTTTCAAACCTTTAACATAGGACACTTGAGTAATAGTAATATGGGAGCTAGAAATGTTACCAAATCCCTTGATGATGCCTTTTTCAGAACCACCAAAGGTGACTTTAGGACCATCTTTGATTGGAGTAAAGTCCTTTAGCAATCCCCTTGTTCCAGTCATATGTCTGGAACATCCACTGTCCAAGTACCATATTGGGGCATGGCCACTTGGACTCACCTGCAAAACAGATTAGTGAACCTTAGAACCCAAAGAATTCTTGGGTCCTTGGTACTGGTTAGTTTGCTTCCTAACAAAGCTACCTGTAGATTTTCCAACAAGCAGTTTGCTACTCACTTTGACACTAGCATTGTGCCAACAGTCCATTGCAAAGTGGCCTACCTTGCCACAGCACCAACACTCAAACTTATTGTACATTTGCTTAGGTACAGTCTTAGCTGTTTTATTTACAGCTGGCTTGTTGAGAGTTGGGGCTTTGCCCTTGGACTTGGACTTGACAGTCCTAGCTGGTTTAGTAAACCCCAGTCCAGCTTTACCTTTTTGATGAACAAATTCATCAATTAAGGGTAGAACTGACTTTGGTTTAGAAAACCTAGCAACCAAATCTTTCTCCTTCTGAAGACTAATCTCCAGACTCTTGATTTGATCATTCTTAAATGATATAGTCCCCATCTGAATCACAGTTATGTGCTTCAGTCTGGCTATCTCATTTAGCTTTTGATCAAACATCTTCTCATAATCAGTTGCAGCCATTTTGAGACTTGCAATCTCCTTAGCTTGACTCTTGGCCAAGGATTTGCATTTCTTAAATGCTTGCAACAGAACTTTATATTCATCTATCAATTGATGAATATCCTCTTCAGACTCAGATGCACTCTCATCATTTGATGATGATGAATCTATTTCTGAACTTGCACAAGAAATTGAACTTAAAGAACAATGTTATACCTTACTAGGTCCTGGCTGCTGCAGGATTTTGTCACTTTCTGTCAATGTCATTAGCCCTTGGCATTGACTGTCCTCTTGTTCATATATAGAGTTCATGATCTGAATGAACTATTCTTCTTCTTCTTCAGCAAACAGCCCTATATATGCCTCAGCATCTGACTCAGTTTCTGATGAAGAAATGTCTGACAGGCTCTTATCCTTTTTGGCAACAAAAGACTTTTCCTTCTTGCCCTTGTATTGAGTCTTTTTCTTGTCATTGGACTCCTTCCTTTTCTCTGGACAGTCTGCAACAACATGTCCTTGTCTATTACAACAATAGCATACAATTTTTGAAAGAGTTGCTTTGCTAGACTTGGTCTTTTTCCTGTCTTTCTTTGAAGACTTTTTATTCTTATAATAGTCTTCTTTACCCTGTAAAGTAGATGGTCTTGTCCTCCACTGTTTCTTCTTTAAGAACTTCTGAAAATATCTTGTGAAGGCAGCAAAGTCCTCATCACTTTCACTGCTTTCAAACTTTCTGCTGGCTGACTCATCTGACTCAGTTTCAGCTGCTTTTGGAGGTGGAGTTGGTGACTTACTTCTGTACTTTCTGGGGGCTTCTGTTTTAAATGCCACTGTCCTTTCTTTATGTTCACTTCTTGTAGATTTCTCCTCTTCTTTCCTCACCATCAACTGCATTTCATAGGAAAGCAGTTTGTCAAACAGTGTTGGTGGAGGAATTTCTGCTAACTTTGTCATTTCCCTAATGACACAGATCTTGGTGTCCCAATCTTTTGTAAGGGACATTAAGAACTTATCATTAAGCTCATAGTTACTGAACTCTCTTCCATAGGACATTAGCTCATTCACAATCCTATAAAACTTCTTATAGCATTCAGTTATGCTATCAGCCCTACCTTGCCTAAAGCTTTCATATTCTTGGTTTAGCAAGGATTTTCTGCCTTGCCTCACTTCTTCAGAACCCTCCGTATACACTATCAAGGTATCCCACATCTCCTTAGATGTCTTGTAGTGTATCAAATTCTGAAAGGTAGCATCATCTATAGCACTCACAATGATGTTCTGAGCCCTTTTGTCCATTGTGGCTAGAACAATCTCATCCTTTGTCATTTCAGAGAAATCCTTAGGTGTTCTCTGATTTGCATCTAAGACTGAAACCTTCATGGGCACATATGGCCCTTCTTTCACTGTGATATAAATCCTAGGGTCTGAGGCTTCCATAAACAGTCTCACCCTTTCCTTCCAAATGCCAAATATTTCTTTTCTGCAAATGGGTAGCTTCATGGATCCCAATTCCTTATGATTCTCGTGGAACTCATGGTTCTTGATTTTCTTGATTCTGTAATGTACTTAGACTGAATCTGCCAACAGGATCTACTCAGACAGTTGAGTCCTCTTTTGAGTAACCTCCCTCTGATACCACTTGAAAGATATTGTACCTAATCACCTAGAGGGGGGGGGTGAATAGGTGACTTAAATCTTTTTAACTTTTTAGGCAGAATTCAGATTATAACACAGAATTATATCTACTTTATCACAGCACACAATCAGCAATCACAGAATTCCACAAGCACACAGTAGACACTCAGATTTATAGTGGTTCCCCAAGCTTTGGGTACATCCACTTTCCCCCTTCGCCTATCTAGTAGTGTACTAGATTCGGCCAAACTCCTCCACTATCTCAGATCCTCAGATCTTACACTCAGAACACCAAAACAGGTTCCTACAGCTCAGGCCCAAGGCCCTACAACTCAGCTTCTTCACAAAGCCTACACTCAGCTTCTTCACAAAGCCTACACTCAGCCACCAAGTCCTACACTCAGCCACAACAGGCCTACACTCAGAGATGCAAATCTCCTACACTCAGGCACACAGGCCCTACACTCAGCTTTTATAATTACAGGCTTACAAACTCAGATCCCTAAGGATCTTACAAGAAAATATGAATACAAAATGTTAAACTCTACAACTCAGAGAAAAGAGAGAAGAGTTGAGAGTTTCTTGATGAGTTCTTGGATGAACTCTGCTGAGATAAATCTGACTTGGCTTTCTTCAAAGCTTCTTGAATGTAAAACACAATAAGACTGATCTCTTCTGCAGTTGATCCTTGATCTCTGCTGCTTAAGATTCAGAACAAAATCTGAACCCTTCTTCTCAGCCTGGTTCCAACGACTAACTTCTTGGATGGAGCTCTCTCTCTCCAACTTATTAGATCTTCACTAGATTCTTCAAGGAATAGCTAGATCTTCTTTGTATTACTTGATCTCTTGAACTTGTGTTCAATCATCTGTTTTTGTAGACAGTGTAAGCCTATTTATAGGCCTTCTTCATGGTAACCGACTGGTCCGGTTCATAACTGATTTCTGACAACTCTGACAGGTGCAGCAGACTGGCTGGAATGGCAGCTGTCAAGTCAGCCAGTCAGTTCTTGAAAAATCTGTAACTGTCTGAAAGTGTCGAGACTGTCTACCTTTAAGTGTCGACACTTATAGACTAAGTGTCGACACAAGTTGTCTAAGTGTCGACACTAGCCTATAAGGTGTCGACACAACTCCTTGTGTTGTAGATTTTATATCTCGACACTGCTTCTTCTTCATGTGTCGACACTGATATTAAGTGTCGACACAACACTTTGTTCTTCAGCACTTTGTTGTATTCTTCTAAGTGTCGACACATCTTCATGTGTTGAACTTGTTAAGTGTCGACACTTCTTCTTGCTGTCGACACATGACTTCAGTGTTGATACTTGTTGAGTGTCGACACAGCTTCTTGTGTCGACACATTCTTCTTCTGTTGAGACTTTTGCTGAGTGTCGACACATCTCCTTTGTGTCGACACTTGTGCTTAAAATATTCTTGAACTTTGCTAAGTGTTGAGTCTTCAGCTGAGTGTCGACACATTCTTTCTTGTGTCGAAACTTTCTGTCGTGTGTCGACACATTGTTCTGGGTGTCGACACTTATACTTAGACTCTGCTGACTTTTGCTAAGTGTCGACACAGCCTCCAAGTGTCGACACTTTCTGATGTAGACATAGTTTCACTTGGTGTCGACACAACTGCTAATGCCGACACTGCTTCACTGGACTTTTCTTCATTGAGTGTCGACACAACTCCTTGTGTCGACACTTTCTGTCTGGTGTCGACTCCACATCCCTGGTGTCGACACAATTACTCCAAGTGTCGACACTGCTTGCCTGGGTGTCGACACAAGTCTTCTTAAGTGTCGACACTTTCCCTCTGGGTGTCGACACATGGACTTAGAAACTTTTTCATCTTTCCTGCAAATACTTAACCTGCACAAGTAAACTCAAAACACATCAAATACATTTTGATTTATATCATTGAGTTGGGTGAGGCTTCTTCAAATCAGGTACATTTAAACCAATGTACCCAACAAAAGAAAGGCATTCTTCACATCGAGTTGCCACAACCTTCATCCCTTGCTAGCAGCCAAGGCGATCACCACTCTTACTGAAGTCATCTTCGCAACTGGACTGAATGTCTCCTCATAGTCTTCTCCATACTGCTGTGAGAATTCTCTAGCGACCAGGCGAGCCTTGAACCTATCAATGCTCCCATCAGCCTTCTTCTTCAACTTATACACCCACTTGCAAGTAACCAGAGTAATGCCATCAACCTTGGGCACAAGGTCCCAGGTTTCATTCTTCTTCAGAGCATTAATCTCTTCTTTCATGACACCTTCCCACTCCTTCACTCCAGTGGCCTCGTTGAAGCTTGCAGGCTCTCGCTCATCCAGAGGACCTGCAAAGAAGCAGGAGACAAAGCTCACTGCATTCCCATCACAGTACCGAGCTGGTGGCTTCACAACCCTCTTCGATCTCCGAAGGGTCGGCTCCTTGCTCACGGCTTCCGTTGCTTCTTAGGGCTCCACTCCTACCTGGGGCAAGCATTGAGTAGTGCTCCCCATGCTTCCTGAGCCAAAAGGCTCAGCCTCGGAGTTCGAAGCAACAGGAGCTGCTGGTGAAACAGCAAGCTCCTCTTCCAAGCCTTCAGCAGCCACCACCGGTGCTTCATCAACCTTGCTACTTCCGGTTAGCTCCACCGAGCCACCTCCATATGACGTCAGCTCGTCAAAGACAACGTATCTTGACTCCACGAACTTCTTCGTCACAGGATCCATGCATTTCCATCCCTTCTTCCGCTCATCGTAGCCAACAAAGACAAGTTTCCTTGCCTTCGCATCCAGTTTTGTCCGTGAAGCATCCGGGACATGCACGTAGCAAGTTGAACCGAACACCCAAGGTGTCCAACACTCGGCTTCTCCTTCAGCAACAGCTCAATAGGAGTCTTCATGTTGATAGGGCTGAGTGGCATCTAGTTGATAACATAAGCAGCACAAGACATTCCCTCCGCCTAAAAGGACCTTGGGATCTCTTTCGCATGAAGCCAGCATTTGCAGGTCTCCGTCAGATGACGGAACTTCAGCTCCGCTACCCCATTTTGTTGTGGAGTGTGAGCACAAGTAAGCTCTCGTTGGATCCCGTGCTTCCTGCAGAAGTTAGAAAACTCGGAGGAGACAAACTCACCCCTGTTATCAGTTCTAAGCTTCTTAATCCGCAAGCCAAGCCGACCTTCTACCAAGTCCTTAAACTCGACAAACAAACAGAAGGCTTCCGACTTCTCCTTTAAGAAGTACACCCAAGTATACCTTGAGTAGTCATCAACCAAGACAAGCATGTATCTGCTTCCACCAAGGCTGGCAGTAACCGTCGGTCCCATTAGGTCGCCATGAATGCACTCCAATGGTTTCTTGCTCCTTGTTTGTGATTTATCAAACGGAAGGCAATGTGCCTTACCGTATTGATAGCCCGCACAAACATGCCCGTCACCAAAGGAGGACAACTTAGGCAACCCCCTCACCAAACTTCTACTAGCCATCGCCTTCAGCTTGTCCATGCCAACATGCCCCAGCCTGTCATGCCAGCTAGCAGCACTATAATTGGCTCTCATTCTATCAACATAAGCACTGGTGGAAAAAACAAACAAGTTCTTCACCCTCCTCCCAACATGAGCAACATCAGCCTTTACCGCTGATACGTTGCGAAGGAACCTCACGCCTGTTGGCCCAAACAGAACGTGATACCCATCGTCCACCGCATTGGTCACCGAGAAGAGGTTCTTCTTCATGCCCGGCACGTGATAGTCACTCCTTAATGTGAGTGGCCCCTGATCACTACCCAAAGACACGACCCCCTCTTTCTCTACTCCATAAACAGTATTATCAGCAGTGATAATAGCTTCATTACCTGAGTAAGCCTGCATGGAGGTGAACTTTGACTTGTCTCCGGTAAGGTGATGACCACACTCGGAGTCCACGATCCACTCGCTGTTGAAGTCCTCAGCAGACAAGGCCCGGATACAAGTGCCCGTCATAAAAGCTCCGCCCCATCCTGCTTCTTCACTTCTCGAGCAAGCTTCCTCCTTTCCCGCAGCATGCCCAGGCTGCAGTTTGACCTTGCAGTCCCGCTTGAAGTGCCCTCGCTGATGACACAGGTAGCACTTCAAGTTCTTCTTCCAGTCCTTAGGAGCATTGCTCCTCTCCGGCTGATATGAAGTTGAAGTCTCTTTCTCACCAACGACCTGCACCTTTTTCTTCTTCCCTTCCCATCCTTTCTTCTTGCATGAGAAGAGAGCTTTGTTGCCTTCCTGATTCAGGTTCACTCCAGCCATCTGCTTTGCCAAGCTCTCCTGCGATGCAAGCAGATTCTCCAGCTCTAGCAAAGACGGCTGAGTAGCCCACCCATGAACAGATATCGCAAAGGCCACATACTCCTTCCGCAAGCCGCGGATAATGTGCCTTTTCATCATTGCCTCAGAGATAGGCTCATCAGGATCCAGTGCTGACAGCTCAGCACACAAGCTCTTCATCTTTAAGAAGTACCTCGAGATGGAAAGGTCTCCCTGAGTTGCCCTAGCCAACTCATTCTCCAGGAACTGAAGCCACGCCACATTCTTCCTATTGAACAACTCATCAATGGTTGTCCAAATATCAGCAGCCGACTCACATCCAACAATGTGATCAAACAGTTTCGGAGACACGGCCCTCTTCAGAATGAACTCCGCCTTAGCATTTGTTCTTCTCCAGAGCCTAACCTGCTCAGCAGTACCGAACACAGCAGTGACTTCCTGCCTGTCGTCACCACCGACGACTTCCCACAGCTCCTCGCCAAGAAGATAACTCTTCATGCACGACTTCCACTTCTTGAAGTTAGTCGGCATTAAGAGTTCAATGCCAAGACCTCTTGCAAAGCTCCCTTCCATTGCAACACCTGTTGGCAACCTTTCAGAAGCTCCGAGCAACAACACAGGTTGAGCACCACTCAATCACTGAGTAACAACACTGGCTGACTTCCGCTCACGCAACTGAACCTCTCTCTGATACCATGTTAAATTTTCTCAACGTGGTCAGCAAGATAGCCCAAATGCCAAATTAATATCTTCGGAACTACCTAGTTCTCACGTTGAACCAGCAGAAAACCAAGGAACAAAGGTTAATCCCAACAAACAATGGAAGCACAAGCAGGTCTTTTATTCATTCACTTCTTTACAACACGAGGCATACATAGCGAGACATGATTTCGCTAGTATAACAGCTGTAAATAGAAAGCACCAAAAAACCAAGCCGGGAGGACAGCACCAGAGTCCGCCGAGACCGCGAGGTCGCCGAGTCCGCTGAGATCGACCGAACTAAACTGCAATCCGCCGAATAGCCACGGAGTCCGCCAAAGCCGCGAGGCCACGCGGACACACCGTTATTCGTCTCCTGCTGAAGCTGAACTGAGGAACACCCCCTACCCGCCTGAAGCCGGCGGACAGGTTATTGAAGCTGGCAAAGATAAAACAGAGCTGACAAGCCGCAGAGCGACCTCCTGCTGAATCCGCAGAGACCGCACACTTCCAAGTACTTGACCGAAGTCACAGCCAAACTCCTGGCTCCTTGAAGCTACCCGCGCGACCTGCACACAACAAACGTCAGCACTGAAACAATCCGCGCAGACAGACAAATTGAGACTGCAGCTCCTTGCCCAACCCAACTTACTGTTCACTCAAGTTTTTTTTTGTAGACCTGCCAGGGAGTCCTATTTATTGGCGAGGTGAGGAGTGTGGTCACCGCCCTAGAGATAGAGACACCGCCCCAGCCCGCGCGATAGCAAAACACCGTCCGCCGAGTCCGCAAGGACTTAGCCGGATACCAAGGAAAACCGCCAGGAGCAAGGCGACATTTGCGAACCCTCTCCAGTCCGCCCAAGCTATGCGGACAAGGCAACAGCCCGCAAAGCTCCATCTACTGCAGGACAGCAATCCCCCTTCAATGGCAGTCCGCCCAAACCCGAGGTAGTCCGCAAGACTCACACCTCAATCCGCCACAAGTCCACGACCAAAGACAGATAGCAACAGTCCGCCCGGTCACAGCGGACTTGGCGGATACCGCGAACACCATGGTCTTGGCACAGAGTGTGACCAAGTCCAAAACCATCAAAGGCCAATGCGAGCATGACGGACACAAACACCCGTCCGCCAAATACCCTAGCACAGACCGCCAGCAGTCCACAAGCTCCTCGCACTCCTGTCCAATGCAGCAACCATCCCCGGACTCCAAAACCAGTCCGCCAATGACTTCTACAGCAAAGCACATGTTGTACCACCAGAGCTCGACAAGGCCTCAGCCAAGCTCTAAGCTCAGTCCGCAACATCCCACACCGCGGACACATCAGTCCGCAAGTTTCCCGCAGACATGAGCCAAACCGCCAAACAGCACAAGCTTGCACCACGGCCACTGAGCAATGCACCAGTCCGCAAGCCTCCATCCGCTCAGGCCGCTCCTTGGTAAAACCACAGCCAACGCCTTATTCGCAGATACCAGGCCGCATAGTCCACAGACTCCATGCAAACAACTCGCTCAGAAGACAGCCGACTTTTCACTAGACCTTCCACCAGGCCGCACATCACAGTCCGTCCAGTCCGCCTAGTCCGCCAAAGCTGTCCGCCCAGGCCGCCCGGCCTGTCCCGTCATCCACTTCCACTTCACAAATTTCAACAAACACTAGAGCAGGAGAGCACAGGAAGCATGTCTTCTGAGGTACCCCTTTGGTCCTATTTATAGTTTTTGGAATCTGAACTGCTAATAACCAAATGAACTGACCTGAAGTTGCCAAAAAACCCTTGGCTGGGTCTGCCAACAGGCACACTCCGTTGTTTTGAAGGGCTATAGGCAGACCAGCGGGGGCAAAACAGTAAAAAGTACCTCACACATCCAGGCGAGCTGGGGAGCTTGATCACCTCGGCAGGTCCTGCTCGCCTGCTATTGTCGAGCTCTGCTGCGAGGGCGCGAGCTGGGATGGTGAGCTCGCCCATCCATTGGTCGCCATCAGTTAACCTGAGCTTTGACGATTTTCATACTAGCTCGGCGGATGTCGGGCTCGGGTTCGACGAATGCTGATCTCTGGTCGACGAATGTCGAGCTTGCGTTCGACGACTGCCGATCTTCGGTCGACGATTGCTGATCTTTGGTCGACGAATGCCGAGCTCGGGCTCGGCTTCTCTACTGCCGAGCTCGCTCACTATCTTCAGCCCAATTTGTCTGTTTCTTGTCGACCTTACTCGCCGGACACGGGGTTGTACACTAATCATTTCAGGACTCCAAAATCAAATGAACGGAAATGAAATATATATTCATCAGTATTGTTTGGTTGGAGAAAAATCTAGATTAGAGAAATATCTATACTAAAGATCAACGACAACTTAGATGCTCAATAAAAACAAAAAAACAGAAACTTAAAATATATAATAGAAATACATGTTGTATGATTAACCGTATGTTTTTAAGAAATTTAATTAATAAATTAAATATTTTTATATACAACGGTTCGATTTGTTTGGACTCCGTTTGGTTTGCCACACAAAATCATAAACCGAACCGTATGTTTTTCTAAAATCAAAATCGTAACCGAACCGCGGCCCGTTGAAACGTGGTTCAGTTTCACAATGCACTTAATAATCCATTGATTAGCATAAACCAAATTCTTAACGATTTCACGAACAAAAGGTCTCAGACTATTATGTATACACGAAAATCAAGTTTCATTCCACGATGTGTGACAAAACATCTCCATGGTTTAGAGAAGGCACGAGGCACCACTCACGGTTGGCTCTATCGCCGGCGGCGGAGCCGCCATCGGCCCGCTTGGAGCCCACCAGCGGGGGTCGCCGGTTCCCACCCGCTAGGGACGGGTAACGTCCGCTACGGACCGGCGATCCCTGCCGCTGGTCGGATATTATCGTGCGGGGCACAGGCGGCCCGTGCACTGTCACTCGTAGATATATAAAATATTATATTGTATACTTTTATACGCAAGTAGTTTTATATATACAAATAAATATAATAAATAAAATTTGAAATATATAGAGTTATTATGTTAAGTAAAAAGTACATGACATTATGTCGTAATTTATTACTCGTCTCGTTGGTTAGAGCTTTCCCTATTATTCCTTAATCAGCGGTTTGAAACTTGACAGCCATAAGTTTTATTTTAGTATTTAAAAACTGGAATTTTAAGAAGTTATTTGAAAACCTGACAGCCATAAGTTTTATTTCGTTGGCGCCTGGCGGGCTTCCAAAACCGGATGCAGATAGTCGGTCTGTTGTAATCAATCATTATGTTGTGGAAGTGTTTTTGCACAGCAAAACCAGAGTAAAAATACCGTCCGCCAAACGGACCGTCCTTTAGATCCATTCTGTAATTTTGTGAGATCCACAATGCACAGTAAATCTGTGCATTGTGGCCCCACATGCTCGTGCATTTTGATTGGCCGAGCGGATCTAAGAAAGGTCCGCTCGGTGGATGGAAAAATGAGGCCCAAAAAAAAGATGAATCGCATGATGTGGTACTAAAGGCATGATCACCACGTATAAATTTTCTTTATGGTGATAATACATCCATCACATAAAGATTTCGAAATTTAATTATAGTTGTCACATGTCATGATAATAGGGTGTCTTTGTGCTTCATTACCGTTCATTTTGAGAGGCGATCTATGTTTGTTGCGGGTCTCCTGATTTTTTTCCGGCCCGGAGAATTAGACCGTCTTAGTTCCAAAAACTGGGCGCACAAACAGCCAATGAAAACATCAGCAAATGTCTAAAACATTTTTAACGTGAAAAACCCGAAAAAGACGAAAAACTACGTGATCAGATCAGTGCTGGATAAAAAACCACTATTTCATGTTATTTTACAAGACTTGACAGATTTCCTCGAAGGGAGACAGGTCACCTCACGGGTACAAGTTCTGAATATGAACACAACAAAAAAATAAACTAAGTTCTTAAAGCTTGGGTCGTAGAGCTCCAGTGGAAAAATTGTTAATTTCTCGGAGACTCGATAGAAACAATATTGCTAAGTCGGAGCCTTGATGAGAATGCTCTTGTGGAGAAGAATGGTACGTCCTTGAAGTCTTGAGATGTCTTCGTATTATAGAGGGAGCGGGACGAATACCGAGCGGAGGAACGATTTAAGTCTCATGTCCTCGTAGAAAAATTGCATAGCTCTCTCTAGACTCGAGAGTTGTTTGCCTTCAAATGACGGCCTCAAGCGTCTTTTATAGTTTACTGGATGGACTTGGCGGTAATTGCGATAAGGCGGATTTTGAGGTGGCGAATGATGTTGCTTCACTTTGGTCACCTGGATCACTAATTTTCATGAAAAGACAAAAGTGCCCCCCTGGGTGGTTCGGGCGGCACAGGTAGGTCGCCCGACGGCGATGGAGGCGGCCTCCGGCGCGCGCTGCGTGCGCGCCCATGGCGCGCACCCAAGGGACAAGCCCATGGAGCACAGGGCGCGCCCATAGAGCACACTGGGCGCCTATTGGCCGCGTTGCGCCCCCATGGGTTGCTATGCGCACGCTGCGTGCCCATGGGATGCACGGTTTGTGCGTGCGGGCCTATGAGGCGCTTGCTGTGTGCGCACACCCAGGGGGTGCACCGTGCCTGCTATGGCGTGCTGCGCTTGTGCTCGGACCGGCTATGCTTGTGTACACTCCTTCTCAAGCGGTCACTTGGTCCCCTTAGCCTAACTCGGGAATACTTAAAGAGAACCACATGAAATTCCCCATAATTTTTGCAGGTCATGATCTGCGAAACAATGAGAACGGAATTTTTTAACTTTAGATCGGGATGTCTCGAAACGTTGGGATCATCAACTTTGGCCGTGAATAATCGTTTGTTGAAATTGGGGTGAAAAAACAATTAGATATTTCTTGTCATATCGTGAAAATATTCTCTACCATTTCTTGGAAATATTTGATCACGATATCCTTTACTCCGCTACACCTTTTGAGATAGAAGAATTTGATATGAGATATTCTGATATAAACAAAACCTTCAATTATAAGCCCTTTTGCGAGATTTATAAATTAGAGAGAGCCTTTGCTCTTTTAAAAAGTTCTTTGAACCTGGCGGGCTTCCAAAATATGATGCAGTTCGTCGGTCTGCTGCAATCCTGTCTGGGATTTCGAACAATTATTTCTAATCATTACGTCATGGAAGTGTATTTGCACACCAAAAAGACGATGGATCCCATGATGTGGGACTAAAGGCATGCTCACGGCGTATAAAGTTTCTTTTCGGTGATAAATACACATCCACCACATAAGAATCTCGAAATTTAGAGTCTGTTTGGGACAGCTCTGGCGGCTGGAGAAGCTCTTTTCCAGCCGCCAGAGCTGGTAATGGATCTGTTTTGGACAGCTTCTCAATAAAATCGCTTTTTAAAAAACAGTTCTGGGAGCTATTTTCCGGAAGCAACCCCGCCATGCGTTCAGCGGTCCTAAAATCGCGGACCTAAAATCCCGCGTCTACTCCTTCCGCTTCTCCTTCCGCATCTTTCCCGATCCCGATCCCGCGGCTACTCCCGCATTCCCGATCGCAGTCGATTCTCCTTCCGCTTTCTCCCGATCGCAGACGCCGCCGCCTTCCCATTCGCAGAACGTCGCCGCCGAACCTCCAGATCGCAGCAGAAGCCGCCACGTGTTACCGATCGCACGAACCCTAGCGTCCGGCGACGGAATCCAGCTTCTCCTCCTCCCCCAGCACCGGCAAGGTGGTACTCCTCTGCCGCTCCTTCTTCCTCCTCTCCGGAGACAACAACGAGGAGGTTCTTCCTCCAGCGTCTAAAAGGCTTTCTTCCTTCTCTGTGACCCAGTTTCTTCTTTCGGTTAGGTATACCAAATTTCTATTTTAGACAACTAATCCGTTGAGCTTGAAATTGGTTAACTGATAGGATGAAGTTTAGGGATTGTGCATGTGTAAGGATATTTGTGTGTGTGTATGTTGGTTTTTTTTTTGTGTATGGTTGTATGTGTGTGTGTGTTTTTTTTTTGGTTTGGGTATGTATATGGATGTGTGTGTGTGTGTGTGTGTGTGTGTGTGTGTGAATGTGTGCTTAGGGTGTGTGTGTGTGTGTGTGTGTGTTTGTTTGTGGATGAGAATGAGTAAGGGTATGTGTGTGTGTGTGTGTGTGTATGTTGGTTATTTTCTTTATATGGTTTAGGGTTGTATGTATGTGTGTGTGTGTGTGTGAGTTTGTTTGTGTTTAGGGATTGTGTATGTGTATGTGTGTGTGTGTGTGAATGTGTACTTAGGGTGTGTATGTGTGTGTGTGTATTATGTGTGTGTGTGTATGTGTATATGAATGTGTATGGTTGTATGTGTGTGTGTGTGTGTTTTTTTGGTTTGGGTATGTATATGAATGTGTGTGTGTGATTGTATGAATGTGTGCTTAGGGTGTGTGTGTGTGTGTTTGTTTGTGGATGAGAATGAGTTTAATGTTATGTGTGTGTGTGTGTGTGTTGGTTATTTTCTTTATATGGTTTGGGTATGTATATGAATGTGTGTGTGTGTGTTTTTTTGGTTTAGGGTTGTATGTGTGTGTGTGTGTGTGTGCGCGCGCGCTTAGGATGCGCGTGTGTGTGTATTATGTGTGTGTGCGTGTGTGTATGTGTATATGAATGTGTATGGTTGTATGTGTGTGTGTGTGTGTTTTCGTTTGGGTATGTATATGAATATGTGTGTGTGTGTGTGTGTGTGTTTTGGTTTATGGTTGTATGTATGTGTGTGTGTGTGTGTGTGTGTGTGAGTTTGTTTGTGTTTAGGGATTGTGTATGTGTATGTGTGTGTGTGTGTGTATATATGAATGTGTACGGTTGTATGTGTGTGTATTGTGTGTGTGTGTGCGTGTGTGTATTGTGTGCATGTGTGTATGTGTATATGAATGTGTATGGTTGTATGTGTGTGTGTGTGCGTGTTTTTTTTCGTTTGGGTATGTATATGAATGTTTGTGTGTGTGTATTTTTTGGTTTAGGGTTGTATGTGTGTGTGTGTGTGTGTGTGTGTGTGAGTTTGTTTGTGTTTAGGGATTGTGTATATGTGTGTGTGTGTGTGTGTGTGTGTGTGTGTGTGTGTGTGTGTGTGTGTGTGTGTGTATATGAATGTGTACGGTTGTATGTGTGTGTGTGTGTGTATTGTTTGTGTGTGTGCGTATGTTGGTTTGTGTTTAGGGATTTTTTTGATTACTAATTGTTATTGTAATGTTATTAGTTTATAGCATAATGGTAAAATCAAAGGAAGGAGGAATCGTAGCGAGTTGGGAGTCAGCAAAAGTGATGTTATTTTGTGATCTCTGCATAAAAGAGATTGGTTTGGGGAATCGGCCAACCACCCACTTTAGCAAAGAAGGGTGGAAAATTTTGATTGCAGGGTTTAAAGAACGAACCGGGAAAAGCTACGATCGATTGCAAATGAAAAATAAATGGGATCATTTAAAGAAGGATTGGAAGTTATGGAAATAGCTGAGACATGGCGAGACCGGTTTATGTTGGGATCCAGAGAAGAGGACTATTGTTGCATCCAAGGAATGGTGGGCAGAGAAGATTAAGGTCAAATCCTCGTTAATGTTTTATTTCATAAAATTAGTTTTTAATTCGCCACACTTTAATATTGCTATATTGATTATAACAGGTTATTCCAGCGGCGAAGAAATTTCGATACAACGGTATTGCACCTGAGTTGGAGGAGAAACTCAACACTATGTTCAGTCAGGTTGTCGCAACTGGAGAAGACTCATGGGCTCCTTCAATTGGGAGTTTGCTGCCGGATGTGGGGAGGATCCAGTTGGAGGATGATGATGTAGCAGATAACATGGAGAACAATCTAGGTGGTCCTGAAGATATAGGAGGTGCTTCCACACCTCCTGGGAATGCGTCCTCCTCAGCGAGTAAAAGAAGGAAGATTGGGAAGAACAAAGGAATGGTATTTTCTTTGATGTCAGATTTACATCAATCCACCCTAGCTGTGAAGCCTCCACCAGTTATCACAGTCAAAGAGGTGGTGGAGTTGATTTCCAGTAGCCCAGAGCTAAGGGCAAATCTGGATTTATATTACTTTGCTCTCGAGCACATCAGAGACAAGACCACTAGGGAGATCTTCAAGAGTATCCCAGAAGATATGCGGGTTTGGTGGATTACGAAGGCGTACGAGAAGAGGGCTCAGTGATACGGGCATACCTCGACTTATATTTCCTTTTGTGTTTAGCCTCGAGAACACTTTGATGTTTTTATTTACTATTTTGTTGTTGTACCTCATGATGATTACTGTTTTCTGATAAATTATGGGAGTTGTTTTGTTACTATCTTCATATAGATTATGATAAATGTTCTGTGATGATTTAAATGCAGGTACGATAATGGAACAGCATGACTCCTCCCCGGAAGATTCTGGAGATTCAACAAGTCTTTCGTCGGAGCGTACTCAATATATAGAGTATTGCTGTGTTGTTATGTCATCGATCGAGAGGATGAATTACCATGTTCGAGACACACGACGTTGCATGACATCTACCCAAATAGGTGTGAAATGGATCAAAGAGTTACTAGAAGGACATCCAGATAGGATTCATGATGCGTTTAGGATGTCGAAACGCATTTTCAAAGATTTACTTCATAAACTGGAAGCAGATCATGAACTTCAAGGATCACAGCGGACATCTTCAAGAGAAGTCCTAGGGATTACATTGTATATCTTAGCACAACGAGGTTCCGTTAGACTAACAAAAGAACGGTTCCAACACTCGACTGAAACGATTAGTAGATATTTTGCGAAAGGGCTCAAATCTCTTTTGTTACTCTCAATTGATACTATAAAGCCTATTTACCGTCAGTTCAGAGATATTCCAGCTGAGATAAGGTATGATCCTCGTTACATGCCATTCTTCAAGGATTGCGTTGGTGCCATTGACGGTACACACATTGATGCGAGGATACCCATAGAAGATCAAGTACGATACATAGGACGTCATGGCACGACGACGCAAAATGTAATGGCAGTATGTGATTTTAACATGTGTTTTACATTTGCCCTGGCTGGATGGGAGGGATCAGCTCATGATAGTCGCATCTTCGCGCGCGCATTGACAGACGATAGATTGCATTTTCCGCATCCCCCATAAGGTATACTAATCAATATGTTTGCATTCATTCAAATTTTTTGTATATCAAAGAGTTTACATGTTTAACAAACCAAGTAAATGCAGGTAAATACTACTTAGTGGATGCTGGATACCCATTAAAGATGGGTTACTTGAAGCCGTACCTAGAAACAAGATATCACTTGACAGACTTTGCCCGTGGGAGTCGGCCTGTACAGGGAAGGCAAGAACATTTCAATAAGGCGCATTCATCTTTTTGCAGTGTGATCGAGCGAACGTTTGGAGTGTGGAAAAAACAATGGCACATTTTGAGCAAAATGCCTCAGTACAACTTCAAGAAACAGCGTTCCATAGTGTTAGCAACAATGGCCTTACATAACTTCATTAGGAGACATTTGTCTCGCTGGGACCCTGAGTTTAATGTTTGTGATGCTGATGAGTCTTCTTTCGTTACCTCAGAGGATGAAGACCCTGCAGCAGTGGATGATATTGAAGGCGATATGTGTGATGTTGTTGGAGCAGAACATATGTCTACATTACGAGATAGCATTGCCGAAGACATATACAATGCGCGAAGGTAAAAATTAGATCAATTTTTTACTAAAAAAATAAAGGATTGAATTGAAAAAGTTTGATTCATATCAATTTATTTTCAAACAGGTGGTCAGAAGGATTGGAAAAAGCAGCCGTCGGATGTTGGAAGACCTTCTTCCCTATATTCTAGAACTATGTGAAAGACTCATGTTATCATTTACTTTTATATATTTATATATTTGAGTTTTAAAAAAAAAACAGCTTCCAAAAGTTGTTTCTCCAAACAGCTAAAAATAGAAATCGCTTTTCAAAGCGCACTTCTGCACAGAACACCCAAACACTATGCAGCTTTTTAAAACTGCTCCCCAGAGATCTATTTTAAAACAGCTCTATCCGGACAGCAGCTTTTCAATCCGCCAGAGCTGTCCCAAACAGACCTTTAATTGTAGTTGTGACACGTCATGATAAAGGGTGTCTTTGTGCTTCACTATTGTTCATTTTGAGAGGCAATTTATATTTGTTGCGGGCCTTCCGTTTTTTCCCCGGTTCGTAGAATCAGACCGTCTAGGCTCCAAAAAGTGGGTGCACAAACAGTCAATGAAAAGCAGTAGTAAATGTCTAAAGGATTTTTTAACGTGGAAACCCGAAAAGGGTGAAAACCACGTGGTCGGATCTGTGTTGGGCAAAAATCCACTATTTAATGTGATTTTACAAGTTTTGACATATTTTCTCGGAGGGTGACAGGTCACCTCTCAGCTACAAGTTTTGAATACGAAAGCAAAAAAAATAAAGTAAGTTCTTAGAGCTTGGGTGGGAGTACTCAAGCAGAAAAATTGCTAATTTCTCGGAGCCTCGATAGATGCGCTACTACTAAGCCGGAGTCTTGATGAGAATG
This sequence comes from Platanthera guangdongensis, assembly GCA_039583875.1. Classification (NCBI taxonomy): domain Eukaryota; kingdom Viridiplantae; phylum Streptophyta; class Magnoliopsida; order Asparagales; family Orchidaceae; genus Platanthera; species Platanthera guangdongensis. The sequence continues at coordinate 24,526,928 of CM077159.1, forward strand.
CTCTTGTGGAGAAGAATGACATGTCCTTGATGCCTTGATATGCCTTTGCACTATAGAGGGAGCGGGGCGAATTCCAAGCGGAGTAACGATTTAAGTCTCACATACTCGTCGAAAAATGTCAGAGCTCTCTCTAGCCTCTGAAGTTGCTTTCCTTCAAATGGAGAGTCGCATGGGCCTTTTATAGTTTTCTGGAGGGAGTTGGTGGTTGTTGAAACCGAAAGTTCGGTCTCTTGTAGAGTTCACCCTTGGGGAAGGGGTGATCGCACACTTACTTCTTTCCTGCAAGTCAAATGGCAAAGGAAAACTAACTCAAGGGCTCGGCATGGAGGTCCCACCACACACCCGGAAGATCTTATAGCGCTTCCCCTCCTTAGCCAAAGGCCGAGCTAAGTCTACCTCAGAAAGCGCTAGAAGATTAGGTAATAAGTGAGCATGCCTTCTGAGGTACCCCTTGGGTCCTATTTATAGATTTCTGAAAACGGCCAACAAATAGCCAAACTCCGTTGTTTTGAACAGCTATGTGCAGCTCAACCAGGTCTGCCAACAGCGTAACTGTAACGCCCCCGATTTTTTCGATGATTTTATTTGAATGTGCATCGTCATATTTATGACGTCGTGGCGTTATTTTTAACGTCGAGTTGGCGGCGCAATGTCGTTAGATCACTTTTGCGTCCGTGCGGTCGAGTCGGCCGAATTCTTGTTGTAATTTTGCATTTGGAATTTAAGTTAAGTAATTTTGCACTTGCTCGTCAAGTTTCGTCGCAATCCGAGCATTTTTGGAGTCTCGGCGCGCGATTGAAGTCTTGGATTGTTTATGTTCGCCGTATACTTTGAAGATTAATATCTCGGGGATGGCTTGTCGGATTTTGATTTTGACTTTGCCGTTGCGTTCGTAGCGTCAGTGTTCCCCTACGATGCGAATTTCATTTGATTCGGCGCGCGTTCGGGCCTCCATTTTGATCTCGTAATTTTCTTATTCAAAAATATATAAATATGATTATTTTAATATTATAGTAATATTCAAAAATGTATTTTACTACTCAATCATATAGATTTGTTTTTTTGGATATATATGTAAATGTTACTGTTCATGCAAAGTTCTGTCTGAAGTTCTCGAGTACTCAGGAATCTATCTCGAGTACTTATGAGTTTCTCTCGAGTGCCTGTATATGCCATTCGTGTTCTACTTCTATAATCTCGAGTACTAAGTTTTTAGTACTCGAGTAGTGTAATTCTAGTACTCGAGTAGTGTAATTCTAGTACTCGAGTAGTGTAATTCTGGTACTCGAGTACTGTAATTCGGTTACTCGAGTGATTTTTTTTATATACACGAGTGAAATTCCTTCTACTCGAGTGCTGTCTTAAGCCTACTCGAGTGACCTTCAGCCTACTCGGGTGATCTTCTCAACTACTCGAGTGAATTTTTTTCTGGACCTACTCGAGTGACTTTTCTGGACCTACTCGAGTACCCGTAACTTGTTCTCGTGTAGTGCGCTGCAGTTTACCTTCAGGAGCCCTTTTGTGTATCAAAACGATGTTGTATGGAAAAATGGTTAGCATGAAATTTGTTCGTCTCGACGAGATCTACAACTTTCATGTTGAACAAATTTCGATTTGAAGCCATCCTAAAACACTATTTTCATCTTCCGCACACCCACTCGTAAAAATACCGTTTTTTATACAAAATTTTTAGTAAACATATATATATATATAGACTTCATATGTATATAAAATTTTATAAACTTTTATATATACTGTGATATATTTATAAATCTTTATAAACTTTTTAGAAGAAAACTTCATCTTCTCCGATCTTTTTTCCTCCCGAACAAGAGCGGCGTGAGCGTGAGAGAGAAATTATTTCGTGAACCTTCCGGTGGCCGCCGACTGTGCTCTGGTGCTCAAAATCTTCATCCGAACATAGATCCGGAAAGCTCTCGCCGAGAGCTACGCCCTCGTGGTAATTTCATCCCCGTTTCTTGAGATTTCTCGTTAGGGTTTTTCGGCCCTAACCTCTTTTTCGGCCATTTTTGTTTAGATTTTAACTCCTCCCGCATCCTTTTGCCCCGATCTACGAGTTGGAGTGATTCAGTGGACTTTTCCGGTAAAACCAAGACAAGTGGTGGTTTCCTCTCATTTCTCCTTGTCCGATTTGATGGTAACGGCTATGTTTTTTTTCATGTTCTTTAAAATTTTCTACACTTATTCTTCCAAATTATTATTTTGATTAACCTTCTCAATGATCACATGATGTTGTAATGTTTTGTCATGGTGAACTCGATTTTTTGTCCGGATATGTTCGATCGTTCTTGATGTGTCTTATTGATGGTTTAAACATCTTATTTATCGTTATTGAACATATTAGAGTTTGATTAGGTTTGTAAATCGTTCATAAGGGTTGATCAACCATGTCTTGTATCTAGTAATGTCAAGTAGAATCTGACGAGTCAAATCTCGAGATATGTGGTGTTTTCTTGGTGGTTTTCTTGATTGCGGGAGTTAGTGGACGATTCCACCTCCGTCGTGTTTGTTTCCTTCATTAGTGCCCTATGGAAGTCTACCTGGTTTTTGGGTGTCAGCGGTGTAAGGTGGAGAGTATGAGACTGCCTTACTGTTAGGCGAATTTTATATTTGTGTGGGTGTGCCCAAGAGTGACCACCTCGCCCGTGTTTTTGGGTGGTGTGTCCACGAGTGACCACCTCGCCCGTATGTTTGGGTAGAGTCGAGCACAGGTCCCTAATAAAGGTTTAGTATTTCTTCCTTATGAATTATTCATGTTGTCACCTTAGAGCCTCGTGCGTTTGGTGTACTATGGTTGTACGTGACGAATCACGTAAGAGTTCTCTTTCCCGGTGATGACTTGTTCCTCGTTTTTTTGTGCTTTATTTCAGTACTGTTGGTCTTGGGTTGGTACACCTTTTGACTTTTGTTTATTTTGGCTTATTATTTTTCTGTCACCATTTGTACCTTCTTGCTGATGTGTTCTGTCTTTGGAAGGCCTCAGGTTCAGAGCAATAGCATTTAGCAGAGCTAGTTTTGGAGTTTCTGGGTGATAGTGTTGACCGTGGTTGTTACCTCATCTCAGCGAGGTAGATTGTGGTTTATTTTAGTTACTGGTTCAGACTTACTTTTCTGTTAGTGAGTTCGTGTCAGATTGTTGGCGCCCACAGAATGGTTATTTTTAGATACTTGCTAGCTGCTTATTTTTCTTTATGTGGATGTAGATCACTTGCTTTCTGGGAGGATTTATGCTAGGAATGCATGTTAGGTATTTTCAACTATAAAATCTATTACTACTACTTCATGCACTGCATAATTTAAAAACTCTAACTTGTTATATTTAGCGACCATAAAAGCTATCCTTACTACTATTATAAATTTAGAGTCCTGCACAGCATGATTCGTCTTTTGGGGACGTTTTGACTCATGTAGGATGTTGGAGTCAATCTAAATAAGTATTTTTCCGCAACGTATAATTTTATTTTGATTTGTGGACTAGATGAGCCACTAAGCTGAGGGATACGGCTAACTACTGCACTTAAACTGATTTTTCCCTTAAAATAACTTAAAGAATCTTTCTTCATGATTAAGTAGGTGTCTGCCAAAGCGTCCGCAGTTATCCCCTGCCGACGTGGCATTATGACGCACATTTTTCCTTACTCTGATAAGTTATTATATGCGGTGAAAATGCGGGTTGTGACAGTTGGTATCAGAGGGAGGTTACTTGACAGTTGGTCGGACAACCTTCCCTTGTTAGTGTTAGTTGTTTATTGACATTTCATACACACACCGATGTGTCATCAGTACGTCTTAGCCCAACCATAGTCACTTCACTCATAGCATGATAAGAAGTATACGGGGCATATTATGTAGTATGAGATGCATAATATGTGTTTGTATATGGATCCACCATAGGAGGCAACATGTGACGGTTATGTAGTGTGAGATGCATAACCACCATCACATGGGTGCCCATTAGCACGTTTTCTTTTCTCATTGCATGCAATGTTATGTAGTATGAGATGCATAATATTTCATGTGTACGCCGCTCATGCATGCTTTAAGGCCTTTTTAAAATGCATAACACTACATACATTGCATACCATCGCATAAGCACGCGTGCTAAGTTAAGGTTTACATGGTGACACAGGTACACACATGATTTTAAATAAGAATAAAGAATTCATGCATTCATGTCTTAGGCACAAAAGTCAATAGGATGAGAGGATATTATCCTAAGTAGGACATAGCATCATTATAAAATCCCAGAGCAAATTGCAGCGTAAGCAAGCATCTTTTAAGTATTGTCTGAACTAGTCGTGTTTCCTTGTTGTAAGCTAGGATTTTGATGAGTTGACAGTTTGTTTTTTTAGAAATGCCATCAAAGCATCCTGCAACGAGGTCGACTCCCCAGTCGAAGGGTGAGTCATCAGATGCGCAAAGTGATGCGATTATCGAGGGTCTGCGTCAGAGCAATGAGGCTCTATCAAGATAATTGATTGCGATGCAATCGCAAATTGAGTTTATGTTGTCTGCCGCTCCCGTGCAGCAGCCTTTAGTACAAGAGCCTGCCTTAGGACAAGCCGTGTCTGATACCCCTGCTACTCTGGTGCCCCCGATGGCAATACCACCAGAAATGAATTTCATATCACACTTCCAACGATTGGAACCTCCAACCTACGATGGGAGTGCCGACTTTTTGATTTTAGATGATTGGATCATCTCTATTGAGAAGATGTTTTCATATTCCGGAATTCTAGAAGCCTAGAAGGTGATGATTGCAGCCTATCAGTTAAAAGGCCTGACAAAGAGTTGATGGATTCGAGAAAGAGAAAGTCTGAAGGAAGGCTGTTCTTGGGAATCTTTTAAGAAGATGCTGCTGAAGAAGTTTCTACCCTCGGTCGAGCAGGACAGCTTGATGAATAACTTCCTGCATCTGAAGTAGAGACAGCTCACTGTGAGCGAGTACGAGATTGAGTTTAGTAAGTTGAGTAGATTTGCCCCCGATTTGGTAGCTTCGGAGGAGGGTAGAATGAAGCGTTTCCTTGGAGGACTAAGGAGCGATGTCCAGCAGTTGGCATGCTCTTATAGAGCAGAGAACTTTGCTGAGGTGGTGGAAGCCGCACTGAAGGTTGAGGCGATTGAAAATGCCAAGAACCGTGGTGCTGCGGCAAGGAAAGAGAAAAGGAAAGGCGTTGAGGATGGTAGCTCCATGGCATCTGGCCCTTCTCAGAAGATGAAACGTAAGGAAGTGTGTAACTTCTGTGGTCGTACTGGCCACCCCTACGAAAGGTGCTTCAAGAGGACTGCCACCCTGAAGCAGCAGCAGGTGCACGTCATCCAAGGTGCACCACAGGGAGAGTTAGTGTGCTCGTTCTGTGCAAGGAAAGGTCATGATGTGAGGCGTTGTTGGATGAAAGAAAGGATTTGCTTCCAGTGCGGGCAGAAGGGACACCAGAAGTCTTCGTGCCCCCAGGCTCAGCCCCAACTGCAGCCTGCCCCACTTCGAGCTTTGCCACTGCCACCAAACCTGGATAAAGGAAAAGGAAAGCTGAACGTGATGACTAGCGAGCAAGCCCAAACCTCTACAAAAGTGATATCAGGTTAGCACAAGTTTAAAATATCCTTATTATTTATCGTTTTTGCCATAGTTATCGTTCATTTAGTTATGTATGTTACAGTTTTAGGGGAGTTTAAGGTGCGGAATAGGTGGGCGCGCGTTCTTTTCGATTCGGGTGCCACCCATTCCTTTGTGGCCCGGAGGTTTGTTGATAAAAATCGCCTGAATGTGGATCAATTAGGAGACTCCTTCAACGTCAAGCTTCCTTCCGGTGATTCGGTGATATCTAATCAAGGAGTTTTGAGATGCCCTATTTATCTTGGCAATTTTCTGGCCTTTGCGGATCTGATGATTTGAGATCTGGCTGACTTTGACGTGATTTTGGGCATGGACTGGCTGTCCCAGTATGATGCGGTCATCCAGTGCAAGATGAAACGACTAGATTTCAGGATGCACGACGGACAACCTATGAGCGTCTATGGATTTTAGGACAGTTTTTCCCCTATCATTTATGCGGTACGTGCTTGTCGTGCTATAGAGTCTGGTCGCGAGGCGTTTTTGGTTTCTATTTCTGCTCTAGAAACAGCTTCTGTTACACCACATCTTGAGGATGTCTCGGTGGTGCGAGAGTTTCTAGATGTCTTTCCTAATAGTCTTCTAGGACTTCCTCCTGAAAGGGAGATAGAGTTTGTGATAGACCTCGAGCCAGGTACTTGTCCTATTGCCAAAGCATCATATCGTATGGCTCCGCATGAGTTGGATGAGTTGCGTACTCAGCTCGATGAGTTGCTGAGGTGTGGTTTTATTAGACCAAGTTCTTCTCCGTGGGGTGCTCCAGTTTTGTTTGTAAAGAAGAAGGATGGATCGATGAGGCTTTGCATCGATTATAGGGAATTGAACAAGGTAACCATTAAGAATAGATATCCCCTGCCAAGGATTGATGATCTGTCCGACCAATTACGTGGTAGCTCGGTATTCTCAAAGATCGATTTTCGCTCAGGCTACCACCAGTTGAGGATTCGTGAGGCAGATATTCCCCGAACCGCTTTCCGTTCGCGGCATGGACATTATGAGTTTTTGGTGATGTCTTTTGGTTTAACCAATGCACCCTCTGCTTTCATGGATTTGATGAATCGGGTGTTTAAGGATCTCTTGGACCGATTTATTATTGTGTTCATAGATGATGTATTGGTGTATTCCCACAACGTTGAGGAGCATACTCAGCATTTGCATTTGGTTTTGTCGACTCTGAGGGAGCATAAGTTATATGTAAAGTTGAGCAAGTGTGAGTTCTGGCTACCTCAAGTATCCTTTCTGGGTCATGTTGTAAGCAAAGACGGTATTTCTGTAGACCCGACCAAGATTTCTGCTGTGATGGAATGGGAGAGACCTTCTACACCTAACGAGATTAGGAGCTTTTTAGGCCGGCTGGCTATTATAGAATTCGTGGAAGTGTTTTCAGTGCTGTCTGCTCCTCTAACTAGACTTACTCAGAAAAATATTGCATTCATTTGGAGTGATAAGTGCGAAGAGGCCTTCCAAGAGATGAAGAAGAGATTTTGTGTAAGACCCCCCTCCCGGAACCCAAAACACGGCAGGAAGGGGGGTCTTATGCCCGGAACAGCCTGTACAAATATAAACATGTCAACCCAACCATAATATAGTATTAGCACATGGGTTAACATGTACCACAAGACGCCTTTTCCACCGGCTACAACCAATATCAATATAAACATGCCAACCCAACCATAATATAAGCAAGAAGAAGTCAAATCCACACTAAGTATATATGTACAAATGCATCAAATAAGAGAAGCTAAAACATGCTTCTATAATATCAGAGTACAGTTATAAAACTGCCCAAACGGGATACATCAAAATCTCACAACACTCACATTTGTAACTGACGGTAGCGACGACACCGTCACATCAGGCCCTGTCGTCCTGGCCTGGTTTTCCTGCTCCAAAGTCTGCGGCTGCTCTACCTGCGGGGTGACCTCCTAAAAAAAGGAAGATGTAGCAACCTTTAGTCGAAAAGACTAAGTGACTTCACATCCGCTCCCCCGGCGACTCCTCGGCACCGGACGGAGAAAGGAACAAGGGTACAAGTATAATACAAGTAGTAAAGTAGGTACAAACAGGTGGTAATAGTACATGAATAACAATATTATAAACTAGCAGTTCTACTTGAGCAATTAGTAAATCAACAAGTACAAGTAACTACACCAGAAAAGTAACTTAACTTATAAGGAAGCCCATACACGCTTATAAGTTAGGGATCGGGTTACATAAAAGTAACTCATCGTATAAGAGTGTCCATACAAACTTATACGATGAGGGTCTTATTTGTGCAATGCTATGTAATGGTATGTATGCTATGCAATGACTCACCCATGATCACACACATGAAATTGCTATGTCGACACAGACTATAGTTCCCACTATTCGAGCAGGTAGCTAACCTCTCAGGCATTAGCCGCCGTGGCCAGGCGGTGACAGTAGAGCGGGCATCTCTTCTACTAGGAGGGTATCTACACTACTTCACCTAGGCCTCCGTACACCTCAACGCTACGAACATAACAGTGGAGCCCATGCGTACTATGGCCGAGCGGGGCTAGGGTAGATGTGCACCGAGAACACAGCCCGAACTGGCCTGGTGTGACCCAGAAGGGGCCTCGGAAGAAGGCACGAGGACACAGCCCAACCGTTCACTTGGCACGGAAGGGACCTCGGGACGTGAACACCGAGGATACATCCCAACCACCCAAAGTCTAATTGTCAACTCCCGTCGGTGTGACGATCGGCGAGCCCGTAGACCTGCCACACTATCCTTAACCCGGGATTACAACACCGCTTGTCGACTCACACCACATCCAAATTCCACATCACCGTAGTATGGAAGGGGCCTCGGAAGTAAGCACGAGGACACAACCCAACCATCCATCTATACCTCATCTCAACTCGAACCCAAGTAGTGACGGTCAACACCACACTTACATCCATCCACAATACTACCCGTAGGGAGACTACGCTCTAAGTATTGGACTAATACATTTCATTCTAACCATCATACATACTCATGGTCAAGGTTTATCCTTCTATTTGTCATTCCAAATGAGTTCAACATATTACAAACATGATGCACATTAATATTAATCTACCAATTTGTATCTAGTTATTTAATTCATTATAATATAAACATGGTGCACATTTATAATAATCTATCAATTTTAGCAAGTCATATCATGCAATAAAGCTTGCTCCACAATTCAGTTTTATGAAATCTAATTAACAAGATTTATCATTCATAGCACTACGGCGGTTAGCATAAAATAGTTCAACAAAATCTAGAGTAAATTAGCAACATCGATTCCACCGAATTTAAATTCATATTATATAAACCCCAGAATTTAAGTACAGAATAAATCTGGACAGCAACTTCGAACGGATATTCCCGAAGCTACATGAATCCGGTGAAGACGTGTAACCCCTCGATGGAAAGGAATTTCCATGGGTTACAACTTTCATAGTCAGCCCACAACCCAGATTTGAGTGTATCCTATTTGAAATTGTGCTGCGTACAGAGCACAATTTCTGCATGCATGATTTACCGGACGTCATGTTCGTTCAGACTTTCTTGTGGCTACAAACTTCGCATGAAGACGTGCAACCACTCGTTGGAAAGGTATTTTCAAGGGTTTCAACGTTCGTGTATAGTCAAAAGCCCAAATCTGGACAAATCCTTCATGAAAATGGCCAAGAAGATCACTGCGCCCAGAATACAGATTCTGCACGTATCTTAAAGAGGAATGCACGACATCGGTTCATCTTCCTCTTCAAGTCGATCTTCCACAATCACTACAGAAATTCCTCCTCCCTTATTCACCATCAAAGGCCATGATTCTTCACGAAACCATCCAACCATCATCACCCAGAAGAAAGGGGAGGTTGAAGAGATCTAAAACATAGAACACATGTCCTAACATGGCCATCCTTAGAAAACTCCTCTCCATCAAAACTCTCTTGAGTCGATATCTCTCCTAAGGAAATAACTAAAGATCTAGCACCAAGGGAGAGGGTAGGAAGCTCACCTCATTTCCGGCATTTCCACTATTTCCGGCCATAGATCGTGTAACTCTTCTTGGCGGCATCTTCTCCTCCACGGCGATGGATGATCTTTTCCTCCAAGACTTTCTCCAGCGGTTTCAATCTCTATAGAAGTTTCTCTCAGAAAACTAGTGGATGAAATGAGCGTGGAAACGGCTAGGGTTTTCACTTCCCCTTATATGTGAAAATTGACACGGTAGGGACACGCCCGTGTCCTTACCCATGTCCTGCTTCGGGCGAAGCGTCAACGACGGTTTCAGTGTCGATTCATTATTCGACACGTGTAGGGACATGCCCGTGTCCCAACCCGTGTCCACATGACACGACCGTGTTCCCTGGCTGTGTCCTCCTCTGGATACATCTCGACGAACTTAACTCGACACAATGACACACGTGTAGGGACACGCCCGTGTCTCTACCCGTGTCATACATTTCATCGATCTCGACACGTTCTGTCGAGTTAGACTTGTCACACACACACACACACACACACATACACACACACACACACACACAGGTAGGCCCGTGTCTTGCATCATGGTATCGACACCAGAGTGTCGACACATCAACATCTGGGTGTCGACACACTGTGTCGACACCTGGTTCCAGTGTGTCGACACCTTAACCTGGGTGTCGACACACTGCGTCGACACCTTGACCCAGTGTGTCGACATAGTGTGTGTCGACACACGGTGTCGACACCAGTATGTCGACACCTCAACATCAGAGTGTCGACACACTGTATCGACACCTTGATTCCAGTGTGTCAACACCTTGACACCAAAGTGTTGACCAATGACTCGGGTGATACAAATCTTATCCACACGTGCTGCCCATTTGTCAACACTCCCACGAACCCAAGTCAGCTCTCCTGCCTCAAAAACACGTACGAGGGGCCTAGTGCGATTCGGGACGTTACAAATCCTATAAACAAAATAAAAGATTTCATCCCCGAAATCAGGCTTAGGCTATGGGGAGAAAAGCATAACCGAAAATACAATATGCTTTTAAATAAAATTACCTTGAGCAAACAACTTCGGGTAGTGTTTTTGCATCAAATCCATTGGCTACCATGTATATTCCTCCTTCCCATGATTAGACCATAGCACCTTCACCAAGGGAACACTTTTGCGACGTAACTTTCTGGTCTCGCTATCTACGATCCACACCGGCTCTAGTCGCACAGACCTATCAGACGCCACAACACAATCAGTTGTGGGTATGTATTTATCGAGCCGCAACAGCGCCTTCCGAAGCGACGACACATGGAACACGTCGTGGAGGTTCTCTAGCTCGGGCGGTAACCAACCGATAGGCTAACGGGTCAATCCTTTCCAATATAGTATAAGGCCCAACATACCTTGGGCTGAGCTTTTTCACACCACGCACACGTGGCACTCCAGGCATCGGTCGGATTTTCAGGAACACCTTATCACCCACTTGAAACTCCACCATCCGGTGCCTTGCATTATAATACTTCGCCTGCCGACTTTGGGCCTCCAACATGCGATCCTGTATCAGTCTAACCGCCGCATCGGTATCCTCAATATATTCAATACCCAAAGCCTTCGGGTCTTCATCTTGCACCCAAGACAAGGGGGTTCTATACCTCCTTCCATAAAGAGCTTCATGAGGAGCCATGCCGATACTAGCCTGGTGGCTGTTGTTGTAGGAGAACTCCACCAACGGTAAGAGCCTTTCCCACGGCTCTCCTCTATACAACACACATAGTCTCAACAAATCTTCCAACATCTGGATGGTCCTTTCAGATTGCCCGTCCATCTGAGGATGAAACACAGTGCTGAAGGTAAGGCGCGAGCCCAGGTACGCCTGTACCGCTTTCCACTCCTTGGAGGTAAACCGACCATTACGATCAGACACGATCGTCTTAGGCACGCCATGATACCGTACGAATTGCTCCACAAAGAGGCGTGCTAAGACATCCACATGAGCTTCTTTCTTCATTGGGATGAACCAGGCTACTTTCGTCAGACGATCAACTATCACCCACACCGAATCATTCCCAGAGCATGAGCGAGGTAACCCATGGACAAAGTCCATGGAGATATCCTTAAACTTCCACTCGGGGATGGGCAACGGTTGTAGCAAACCACCGGGACTCTTGCATTCCGCTTTCACCCTTTGACAAGCTTCGCAATGTGTAACAAAATATCGGACATCCTTTTTCATTCCAGGCCAACACATGGTCTTCCGTAAGCCGGCGTACATCTTAGCAATGCCCGGGTGCACTGAATATTGAGAGCAATGAGCCTCTCGCAAGATATCCTCCCGGATTTTACCGTCTTTGGGAATATAAAGGCGGCCATGAAAATAAATGAGGCCGTTTTTTAGCGTATACTAATCCGTTGTCCCATCTTCGATTGACTTGATTGTCGGGGCCCGGGCAGCATCCACTCCTTGCTCCACTCTAATACGGTCCCGGATATCACAAACTATGTTCATGCTTGCCAAGTACTCTATATACTCTACCTAAGGAGCCTTAAACACCAAAGTAATATCCATCTCCTCAATCATCCGAGCCAACTCCATACTCATCAATCGAGCCTCTAGGCGAGAACCTTGTACCTTTCTACTCAATGCATCGGCCACCAAGTTTGCCTTTCTGGGGTGGTAGTTCATGGTGAACTCGTAGTCGCATAAAAATTCTAACCACCGCCATTGTCTCAAGTTCAACTCCTTCTGAGTATGAACGTACTTCAAGTTTTTGTGATCTGAAAAGATCTCGTAGTGGACACCTTATAGATAATGCCTCCAAACCTTCAAGGCAAACACCACTGCTCCAAGCTCCAAATCGTGAACCGGATAATTGATTTCATGTTTCTTCAGTTGTCTTGAAGCATAAGCAATCACGTGCCCGTGCTGCATCAATACCGCTCTCATCCCTTGATATGATGCGTCAGTGTAAACTTGAAATCTTTCCTTCCCAGACGGAAGTGCAAGGATGGGGGAGGAGGTAAGTCTATCCTTCAGCTCCTGGAACGCTGCTTCATATTGGGGTGTCCACTCAAATGGCACACCTTTCTTTGTCAATGAAGTAAGAGGAAGAGCAATCTTTGAAAATCATTTTACAAACTTGCGGTAGTACCCAGCAAGTCCAAGGAAACTCCTCACATCGGCCGCCGACTTCAAGGGCGACCACTCCTTCACGACACGTACCTTGGCCTGATCCACCGCTAGTCCTGCTCCACTGATCACATGCCCCAAGAAAGCAACCTCTTTAAGCCAGAATTTGCACTGGCTGAACTTGGTGAACAAGACGTGCTCTTTAAATTTCTTCAATACCAAGGTCAAGTGCTCAACATGCTCCTCCTCCGTCCTTGAGTAGATCAAGATATCGTCGATGAAAACAATGATGAATATATCCAAATAAGGTTCAAACACCTTGTTCATCAGGATCATGAAGGCCAAAGGGGCATTTATGATCCCAAACGACATTACAGTGAACTTGTACAGTCCATATCTTGAACTAAAGGCCGTTTTGTGGATGTCACCTTCTTGTATTCTCAACTGATAATACCCTGAGCGCAAGTCCAGCTTTAAAAACCAATGCGATCCCACTAGTTGATCGAACAACTCGTCGATCCAAGGAAGCGGATAAGTGTTCCACACCGTTAGCCGATTGAGTTCCTGATAGTCTATGCACAAACGCAGGGTACCATCCTTCTTCTTCACGAACAATACAGGGGCTCCCTAGGGTGACAAACTGGGGCGAACGAACCCTAACTCCACCAGTTCTTGCAGTTGAACTCTAAACTCCGCGAGTTCCTTCGGGGCCATTCGTTAAGGGGCCTTGGATACCGGCTTGGCACCCGGTACTAGATTAATCTGGAAGTCAACCACTCTATGCGGGGGTAATCCTGGCAGTTTCTCAGGAAATACCTCGGGGAAATCACGCACTACCCGTACGTATTTTATATCCACTGCTATCTCCTTCAACTCGAACCAGATCATGAAGACTTCATCCCCCTTCACATGGGCTTTTACTATCTGAACTGAAGATAGCAACATGCGAGGTGCGAAGCTAATACCTTGGAAGATGACGTCGGAGTCTCCATGTCTCAAGTAGATTCGTTTCTCTGTACAATCAATCCTTGCAAAGTGCCAGTCCAACCACGTCATGCCCAAAATATTGTCAAACTCCGGCATTCTCAAGACTGTGGCAGGAGTATCAAAGGTCTTTCCTTCAAAAAATATCTCGAACTCGCACTTAGCGGTTGCAATCATCTCCGAGCCGTCCGGTAGGCGCACTCGTCGGGCTATACTGGTAAAGTATTGTACACCCTCTATGTCCTTAATGAAATCCTCAAACACAAAGGAGTGTGAGGCACCGGTATCGAACAACGCATAGGCCGTCTTCCCGCCAACTATCACGGTGCCTAAGTACCAATAACCAAAACTTATTGCTAGCTGTCTAGTATGTCTCAAGCAACTTTAGTTAGACAATTAAACATGATAATCAATTAAATCATACCTGCAATCACATCTTGGGGATTCCGTTCTTGCGCCATGTCCAGCGCGTACACTTGATCCCGGGCAGGGCCAGGGTTTCCTCCTCGTGGTCCTCGTCCTCGACCACGCATATAACCACGCCCATGCGGAGCTGCCGGAGGGAGAGGAGGAGGGACATTCCCATACAACCGTGGGCAAAAATGTCGAATGTAGCCCGGCTGGTTGCATTCAAAACACACCAGCCCACGACGCCCTTCATGTTGCTGAATTTGTTGAGGCTGAGGCGGTGGAGGCAACGCAGGCGGCTGCGGAACCGGATGCTTCACTCTAAAATCTCGGTGGAAACATCCTCCCCCTCTTTGATGACCCCTTCCTCTCTTAAAGTCTTGCCTTCTTCTATTGCTTGGGCCAGCTTCAATCACGCCCTCCGCATGTCACTTACCACTACTCAAGTGATTTGCCTCCAACCACTTCGCCATGTCGATAATCTCTGCCAAACTAGCGTCCACTGTAAACAAAAGGGCCTGCCTTAGGGGATCTCGCAGCCCTTTGTAGAAACGTTTGGCGTATCCTCTATCATCCAGGTCATATGAGTCTGCGAACCTTGCGAGATGCTGGAACTCTCGCTGGTATTCCGTAACCGATTTTGATCCCTACTTCATTAGTAGAAACCTCTGCTCGAGCTCATCTCGAGTTGATGTAGGAATGAAGTACTCCAAGAAGACACCCGAGAAATCGCTCCAACTTATCTCGGTATACACTCATCCTTGGAACGTGGAGCCCATGAGTGACTTCCACCACCTCTTAGCATGTAGATCCACGACGGACACCGCCAATGATACAACCATGTTGGCCGGGCAACGGATTGTAACATCCCATGTTACTTCTAGGCCCCCTTCACTTATATTGGGTTAGGCATGGGGTGGGTGATAGGGGATTTAGCTAGGCTTGACCCTAGGTAGTGGATTGTAGCCATGTGGGGCCCACTAAGGGGCCAAAGTCAAACTAGGTCAAACTAGCCTAAATAGGAACCCTAACCACACCATGACCCCCACCACATTGCCCTAACCCTAAAACAATCTAAGTGGACCCTAGGACATGTCATTAGGTCAATCCTTTTACCCTAGTTGACCAAAGTCAACCATGGCCTTAAATTGGTCAAACCTATACCTATAGGCCTAATTAGCCTAAGTGGGGCACCCCCCTTGGCCCAACCCAAGTTGGGTGGTGCCACTAGGATCATAACTATCAAGTGGGGTCAGCCCACTGACCTTGATTGACCAAGTCAACCCAAGTCAACCAAGTCAACCCATTTAGCCTAAAAGGGAGAAATGAACCCAAGCCCATTTCCATTGGGCTAAGCCCATCCAACTCAGCCCAAGGCCAACCCAAATGGTCAAAGACAACTCCTAACCCCCAAAATCAAGAGACGCCGAGTGAGCGAATGTGATAGTCAACTAACGGTTGCTTAAACCAGAGTCCAATGAGAGTCTCTGTTCTTCTTTGTTCTCTGCTCTACAACCTTCGGCTCCTTCCCTCGCAACTGCTACTCTCGGTGATGTGACCTCAAATTCGATAGGTATGACAGCCTCTGAGCCATGAGAGAGCTTAAACGGGGTTTCCCCTGTGGCGGTGTTCGGTGTGGTCCTCAAGGCCCACAGTACTGAAGATAGCTGCTCCACCCAGCTCCCCCTCAAATTCTCCACTTTTTTCTTCAATTGATTGACAATGACTTTATTAGCTGCTTCCACCTGTCCATTACTCCGTGGATGATGAATGGAGGCAAAATGGAGATCTATTCCCAAACGAATGCAGAAATCCACGAATTCTCTACTTGCAAACTATGGTCCGTTATTTGTCACAATGGCTAGGGGCAACCCATGCCGGCAGATGATCTCCCCCCATACGAAATTTTTGACCACCTGCGATGTTATCTTAGCCAACGCCTTTACCTCCAGCCATTTCGAGAATTAGTCCACCATGACTAGCAGAAATTTTCTCTGGCCACTTGCTTGGGGAAAGGGACCCACTAGATCTAGCCCCCATATAGCGAAAGGCCAGGGAGCTGTGATTGTCCGCAACCTCTGGGCCGGGAGGAGCTGGAGGGGGGCAAACTCCTGGCATTTCTGACACCTTCTCGCGAATTCTTCCGCATCTTTCCGGAGGGTAGGCCAGAAGTACCCCTGCCACAGCACACTCCCTTCTAATGTCCGGCTCCCCGAGTGACTCCCACATTCGCCCGAGTGAATCTCCTATAGAACCTTGGGAACCTCCTCCTCTGACACACATCTGACCAGCAATCCTGACAGCGTCTTGCGATTTAAAACCCCATCCCTCAGTAGGTAGTACGCCGATTTGTATCTGGTACGCCTCTTGTCGAGTTCTCTCTCGGGTAACTGTCCAGACGTTAAAAAGGTGATGAAGGGGTCCATCCAAGATCTTTGCTGGCATATCTCCATGAGTTCCCCTTCTTCTATAGACGGTCTGAAGAGCTCCGTCATTGTTCCTCCGGCCCGAGGGCCGTGCTTGGCGAGTTGATCAGCCTGAGTGCTCTCCTCCCTCGGGATGTGTTGGATTGAAAAGTTTCGGAACTGTCCTATGATGCTCTTGACCTTTCTTAAATATAACTGGAGGGTGGGCTCCCTTGCCTCGAACTACCCTTTGATCTGGCCTGCCACCACCATGGAGTCTGTCGAGGCCTCAATGTCTTGTATGCCCAGCTCCCGGGCTAACCTGAGTCCCGCAATGACCGCCTCATATTCCGCTTGATTGTTGGTAATCGTGAAATGAATCTTCAAGGCTTGCTCAATCCGGGTCCCCTCCGGGATGATCAAGACCATCCCTCCTCCAAAGGAATTTCTTCCTGACGCTCCATCTACTAACATCTTCCAGGTTGCTCGAGGGGACACCTCCGTCTCCTGGACCTCAACTACATAGTCCACCAGGAAATCGGCTACCGTATGTGCCTTTATGGCGAGCCGGGGAATGAAAACGAGGTCGAATTCACTGAGCTCTATTGACCATTTAGCTAGCCTCCCGGAATGTTCTACCCCCTCCAAGATGCGACGGAGGGGGTGATCTGTTACCACCTGAATAGAATGAGCCTGAAAATACAGCCTGAGCTTTCGGGCCGAGGTTATGAGGGCAAATGCTAACTTCTCAAGAATGGGGTACCCGAGCTCCGCTTTCTTCAGGACCCTGCTCACATAATAGATCGGAAATTGCTTCCTCCCTTCTTCTCGCACAAGAACCGAGCTCACTGCCCCAGTCCCTACCCCCAAATATAAAAACAAGATATCTGCTTCCCTTGGTCCCTGGAGTAAGGGCATCTGGGTAAGCTACTGTTTTATAGCCTGGAAAGCCTTCTCACATTCCAAGGTCCACTCGAACCTCTTGCCTCCTCGCAGCGTCCGAAAGAAGGGCGAGTACCTCTCTCCAGCTCGAGAGTGAAACCTGCTTAGCCCTGCCAACTTGCCTGTGAGACGCTGAACTTCCTTAGCATTCCTAGGGGACTCCAATTCTAGGATTGATCTCACTTTTTCGGGGTTGGCCAGATGGAGTGAGAAGATGTCCCAGGAACCTTCCCCTGCTGGCTCCAAAAACACATTTCAGGGGGTTGAGTCTCATTTTATACTTCCTTAGGGTTTGAAAGGTCTCCTCCAGATCTAGGACATGAGCTTCGAGGTTCTTGCTTTTGATCATCAAGTCATCTATGTACACCTCGAGGTTCCTCCCTCTCTGTTCTCGGAAGATCCGATCCATCATTCTTTGATAGGTTGCTCCCGTATTTTTCAAACCGAAAGGCATCGTATTAAAACAGAAGCATAAATCCTCTGTGACGAAAGTGACATCCTTAACGTCCGGACGATGCATGCGTATTTGATGATATCTAGAAAATGCATCCAAGAAACTCATAAAAGGGAAACCGACGGCTGATTCAACCAGCACGTCGATTCGGGGCAGCGGGTAACAATCCTTGGGGCCTGCTTTATTTAAAAGAGAAAAATCCACACACATTATCCACCTACCCTCCCTTTTTTTGACCATTACAACATTACTCACCCACCCCGGATACTTACAGGCAGATACAAACCCTGCCTTAAGTAATTTTTCTACTTCCTCTCTAATAGGTTCGGCCATCTTGGAGGCGATGGCCCTCTTCTTCTGTTGTATGGGGAGAGTGTTGGAGTCAAGATTGAGGCAGTGACAAGCGACGTCTGCATCGACCCCTGGCATGTCCGCGGCGCTCCACGCGAAGACGTCAATATTTTTCTGCACGCAGGCCTCGATCCTCTCACGGTCTTTAAGGCTGAGCTCGTCGCTGATCTTTATCTTCTCCTTTCTGCCTTCCTTGGTATGGATCTCTACCTGGAGGACCTCCACGGTCGCTTTCAGTCTCGATGGCTCTTCCTCCCCTTCCTTCTCTGCCTGTGTGTCCTTCTCCTTGGCTTCGTCTTCCACGATGGCCATCATCATCTTTTCCCCCAGCTTTTCCGCCTCCCACCTGCTTGTGTCCTCTTCTTCCTGCCGTGAGGCCCTTCTTTTTTCGGGCCGGGCCCCCTCCCCGGGCGACCCTCTCGCTTCTTCCATCTTCCTCTTCTCTTTCCTCCCTTCCTCTTTTCTTAGCTCCTCTTCCTCTGCCGCTTCCGTCTCTTCTCCCTCCTTTCCAGCCATTTCTAGCTTCCCCGCCATGTCCATGTTCCTCACCATTTCTCCCTCTCCTTCAGCTCCTTCCTCCTCCCTTTCTTCTACCATCCCCGTCTCCCCGAACTCCTCTCCCGCCATTTCTGGCTCCCCCGCAATGCCTCCAACCACTACTACTTCTCCATCTCCTCCAGCACCTTCTTCTCCTCTCTCTTCTCCGCCTCCCCGTTCTTGTTGTAATTGCTCCATCCTCTTTCCCAACTCCTCTGCGTCTCCCTGCCAGGAGATGGTGTTCACTGCCGTCACGTAGCATTCCCTTGCGGCCTTTGGATCCCCCCGTACCCTGATTTGGGTACCTCCTGAATTCAGCTTCAAGCACTGGTGAAACGATGATGGAACCCATCTAAAAGCGCTGATAAAGAGGCGCCCAAAGATAGCGTTGTAACTACTGGGGGCATCCACTATGACAAAGCGGCAATTTCGGGACAGCCCTCCCAGGGTTACCTGAAGTCCCACTCCCCCTCGACTTCTTTCCTCTCTCCTGAGAACCCAAACAGGGGTCCATCCGCCGCCAGCACCCTCCAGGCCTCCACCTTCATCGCATTGAATGCTTTTTTTGAAAATCACGTTCACCGAACTCCCATTGTCTACTAGGATCCGTGATACCGTGAAGTTCTCGATGGCCGCCCGTATCACTAGCGCGTCACAAAAAGGGTCTTCATGGTCTGGCATGTCTCTCCTCGAAAAGGTAATCTTTTCATCTGAGGGAGGGGATTGTGACGTCGAGGCGACGCTTCAGCAGTACATAGTGTAAAGGCTTGCCTTTCGGGCCGCCTCTATCCCCACCACCCCCCCATGGATCACTACAATTCCTCCGTGATCTCCTTCATCCGTTCGATCCACACATCGTTCCTCTTCCCCTGTGGCTGTCACTTCTTCTATCCATACCGGTCTTTACTGTTCTCCTGCCCTTCGAGTTCTCCTTATTTCCAAGAAATCTGGGCAGGTAGCCGTTGCGTGACCTTCCTCCTCGTGGAAGTCACAATATGGCAACGCCACCTCCCCCCCTTGCTTTCCTTCCTGAGGGTTCCTCCTTCTCCCTGCTCCTTCTCCTCTTCCTCTCTCCCGGCCTCTTCCTCTGCCTCGGCCGATGGCCATAGCCTGCTGCAGAGGGGGTAGGGTCGGTCTATGACCATATCCCCACCCTTGCTGGTGAAACCTTCCTGGTCCTCCTTGTTGATTCCTCCCCCCTTGGGGAAATCCTTTACCTTGCCCTGGGGCAGGGCCTCCATGTTGCCTCCATCCCAGCTCTTGATATCCCAGCGCCCTCGGCTCCTCTCTTCTCCTTGCCTCCTGCTGCCTCCCACCTGACTCCCTCGACTCCATCTCAGTAAGCCTTACCAATTTCTTCGCAAAAGCAGGGTTCGCCGCCTCCATCGCTATTTCTTTCGCCGCCCTCTCCATCAAGCCTTCAAAAGACAGTGGAGCCTTCCGGGTGAGTCTCACTTTGAAGAAGCCTTCCCGTAATCCCATAGTAAAGGCCATCTGGAGGGCAAACCCTGGCACCTCTTATATATCTAAAATCTCTTCTTGGAACCTATCCACGTACTGAGCAAGCGACTCATCCGCCTTCTGCTTAATCAAAAAGATCGACACTGGGTTCCTCTTCCTCTTCTTAGATGTGGAGAACCGCAACTGGATGCTCCTACTTAGATCCTCGAAGCAGTATATCGAGCCTGTCGGGAGCTGATGGAACCAGTCCCTAGCTTTGTCCTTTACAGTGATTGCAAAAAGGCGGCACTTAAACACGTCTGTCATGGGTCGAACCACTGCAAGTGATGGAGGGGATCATCCTTCCCCACATAGTAGTTCATCTCGGGTTCTCGGAAGCCCTTCGGGACGGGAGCTGACAGGATTAGCTCGCAGAAAGGGGATCCTCTTGCCACTGGTCTCGCCGCTCCTACTCGCACGACGACCTCTCCTGGCAAGATGGTACTCGCCGGACTTGGGAATAGCTCCCTTCCCGCCATGTCTCTCCCGCTCCCTTCCACCATCACCTCCTTTCCCGGCCTTCTCCCCGGGGCATCTTCTCCTGCTCGCACCAAGACGAGTTCTTCCTGCGTTGCGAGAGCCGGCACTTGAGGCAGTGGTGTTGAACAATCTCCTTGTCGCGAGATCCCTTGTAGCAAATCCATGATCCCCTTGATTGAAGCCATGAACTCTTCTCTTCCGACAAATTCTCCCGGGTTGTCCGACCCCTCTCCTTCTCCTTCTCCCTGACCTCCCGCCATGTGGTTGCTCAAGGTTCTTCCCTGAGGGCTGCGGTCCACGCTCACCGCACTAAAAATATTGGAACCAGCTTTCTAGTCCCTCCTAAAGTTCAAAACAGGATGCAGCCCACATTTACTTTCCCTGCGCTACCCTCCTGACGAGAGTCGAAAGCCTGGAAACAGACCGAGGGGGCTCAGCTCGGAGGTCCCACCTCTTACCCGGAAGAACTGAAGGTCTTCCCCTCCCTAGCCAGTGCTGAGCTAGGTGCCTGTGAGGAAGATAGTGGAAAGGTTCAACGACCTTCTCTCAGGCACCTTTACCGGTCCATTTATAGGCCTCTGAATCTGTTCTGCAAATAACACTTCTGAATTAACCTGAAATGACCAAAGCACCCTGGACCGGGTCTGCGAACAGCCTAACTCCGCTACTCTGGAGAGTTATACGCAGACCTCCAGGGGTAGACATGTAAAATTACCTGGGGCATAAAGGTAAAATCCCCCTTGTGGGGTAAAAGGTAAAGACATCTCTTTTAACCTGTGACGAGTAGGGAAATAACTGTCAGGCGAGACGACCACCCTGTCCGTCTCGCCGGCCTCTCACCCGGCGAGCCATCTCGCCCCCTAGGAGGTCTCTCCTAATAAGAGGTCTCGCCTACCTCTGTGGGTTGTCCATACCTCTCGCCTCTTGTAGGTGGGCCTCCTCCCCTCTCGCCAGTCCTCCTTCCTTGCTTGCTAGGTCACCTCTCGCGAGCCCAAGGTTGTACACAATCCCCGCTGTTTTCGAGGTTGCCCTAACCTCGGAAAGATAGTCCAACCGTGGCTCGTGATGCTAGGATTCCTTAATTTGAATCTTTGGTGCCCCCCCCTATGGGGCCTATAAATATGAGATCCCAGTCTTCATTCGGGACCCTTTATCCTTCATCTCTTCTTCAGAATGTCTCACAGCCAAAGCTTCCGTGAGTGCCTCGCGATGGTGCGAAGGCGAAATAAAACCAACACGGACGCCCTATTCTCGGACTTCGGGCACATTCCTCCCTTGGCCTCTCCGCCCTCTCGCTTAAAAAAGATGAAAGCTGCCTGCCCCTCTCTCTCGGCGGGCGCAACCTCCTCTGCCCCTTCAACAGACAACCCATTCGCTTCTTCCGGAGAGAAGCAGGTAATCTAATTACCTTTTTCATTCTTTGGTCTCGCCTCTTGACTACGCTTTTTTAGGGAAGTTTCGCTGATTCACCTGTGCCTGCCAATCCTCCTGATAATATAAACCAAGCTCGTCAGCGCACTGACTCGCCCGAGGCGTCCTCCCCACCCCCCTCGCGGAGAGAAAACCTCTCGCCACGGCCAGCACGACAAAGGAGTTCACCAATATTCTGCAGACCTACTGTGCCCTCTCGGGCGAGGCTGTCAACGCCTCTAAATCCAATATTATATTTGGTCCCAAAGTTCAGCCTCATGCTAAAGAGAACATTCTCCATGTGCTTGGCCACAAGGATGTCAAATCTTTTCATTACCTAGGCATCAAGCTCCGCCTGGGCAAGAACGTACCTGCTGATTATGATGAGGTGCTCATGAAAATGGTGGGAAGGCTCCGATGTTGGGGATTAAGACATCTGTCTATGGCGGGAAGGATTGCCTTGATCAACAGCACGCTATCGACCATCCCTCTCCACGTCCTAGCGAACTCTCCAATGTCATTATCCACCATACAGAAGATTGAAACGCTCTTAAAAAACTTTCTATGGCATGGGGAAAAGAGACCCGCTCTACCCACTACGCCCGCTGGGAGGATGTTTGCTGCCCCCAGGAGCATGGCAGGCTAGGTATCATCAATATAAGGACATGGCGACAGGTAGCTATGGCAAAAGTTGCGGCCCGTGTCCTCAACGGGGAAAATAGTTTACTTGCCAGAGCTCTCCTCAATAAATACAAGGGGGCTAACTTATTTAAGAGCGGCCGAAACCATTCTAAGATCTGGAAGCTTGCTTGCTTGGGGAGTAATATTGTTGCTGACCACTCTTATTGGATGGTTGAAAATGCTCTTAAAATTTCATGTTCAAACGACTCTTGGATTGGAGGCTTGCCGATTTCAAAATGACCAACTTTCATGAATGTTGCAACCCTTCCATTGAAAGTTTATGAGCTGCTGGACGAAAATGTCCAATGGATTACGCACCTTCAGAACTATTTTGGCGATGAGCTTGCTGCGCGAATCGCTAAATTGCCCCGCGATGATATTGGTGGCCTAGATAAGCTCCTTTGGTTGCACTCGGAAAATACATGCATGAACTTCGCCGCTATCTATATGGAGGAATGCCAGCGATCATCCCTCTCAGGAGGTAATATTTGGAAATTCAAAACTCAGCCACGGATGTTGGTGTACGCTTGGCGGGCTTACAACAACCTCCTCCCAACATATGAGTGGCTGCATTTCCGCAAGTTGAGAGCTGACGCCTGCTGCCCATGGGGCTGTCTACAGGCGGAAACTATATCCCACGCATTTGGTGATTGTAGATTTTTTGCTAAAATCTGGAAGGAATGCTCCAGGCTTATTCCCATACAAGATATTCCCCCATCCGCCTGCATGGCCCGTCTTCTTTCCAAAGCCACAGACAACAGAAAATCTAGGCTGGCTATCTTTTTGACCTCTATTATATATTACACATGGAAAGCTAGAAACTGCTTTGTCCATGGTGAACCATATTTGCAACCATCTGCCATCGCCATCAATGTCTTGCACGACGCCGATATAGGGAGCTGGATCGTCCATTGTAACCAGCAAATTTATTGGACCTCCCCGCCCTTTGGCTGGCTGAAGGTGAACTTTGACGGCTCGGTTCAAGCAAACTTCAGGGCTGGCTTGGGATGTGTGGTGCGTGACCATCTAGGGATTCCCCTTGCCGCCAAGGGCATCAAGACCTTCAGCCGTTCAATAAATACGACAGAGCTCAAAAGTGCTTGCATGGGGTTGGACCTTGTTTGTCGTTTTATGCATGATGTCGTTGGCATCATCATGGAGGGAGATTTATCAGAGGCTTGCATGGCGTTGAACCACATTCTTGCGGGTGCAGCTATTGGAGACATTGAAGCATCTCTATCAAAGATGCTCGTGGACATCCTGAGGGTGGTCATCTCTCTAGTGGACCGGGAAGCTAACAAAGCCGCTGACTTTGTCTCGAAGATTGCTGCAGATTATGAATTTGATTGGGAAAGGGGTATGCCCCAATCCCAAGAGTTTCTATCTATTATCCAGCATGACATTGCTCTGTAGTTCGTATTTTTATTTTAATATATAATAGGCCCATCCCCCCCTTCAAGGAACCCACTCACTCCCAAAAACGCTAGAACCCAAAAACTTTGGCCGGATTTCTGCCATCTTCGTTCTCTTTCTTCTTTGCTTTCTAGTGTGAGAAAGTGTGGGTATGGGGGAAGGCCGGTGGTCTTTGAAGGTGTTGCTCTCCCGGAAATGGGATCCAAAAATAACAGGGATAAGCAGAACTTTAATAGCGACTGGATTAATATCCTGAAGGAGGGCCGATTTGATGCAGAGAATGAAACCCTTAAGCCCTTTTTCCTTTTCTCGAACCCAAGCGGCAGCGGCTACGAGAGAACAGGAATTGGCAAAATTTGCTCCTTTTCTGATCAGGAACGACAGAGCTTCTTCCCACTTCCCTTTACTGTGCCGATCAAAAAACTGCACACAAGGAAAAAGCTTTCTGTCTCCTATGCAAAAAACGATGGGTGTGGTTACGGGAACGGCGAAAAACTCCTCCACAAGCCGCGACCAAGGGGAATCAGAGGCGGCAAGTTCCTTCCGTCTTTTTTTTTCGATTTCAACCAGTGGCTCTGGATCGGGCAGCGCGGCCAGAGAAATTCCTCCCAAATAGAGAGCCAGATGGCGGCTGTAGATCCGCACAGGAACGGCTGTAGAACAGGCTATAGAACAGCGGGAAGCTTCTCTCCTTTTCGCTTTCTGTCCTCCAGATTCAGCGAGCATCGACGCGGTTTTCCTTCCTTCTGTTGATCGGGGGAAACGACGATGGCATGCGGCGGGACGGGAGAAAGAAAAAAAAACAGCGGTTACGGGAATGACAGGCGAAGAGACGATTCCGAGCAACAACGAGGCATTACTTTGAGATTGAAGGTGTTGCTCGAAGCATCCGGATGGAGATCAAAGTTGAATCCCCTACCCGTTGCCCCTAGGAGGGTATAAATAGGCAAACCCAAGGAGTTTCTACGGGTATTGGATCTACATGTGTCCGAACTGACCCGTTATGCCTCGGAACCCGTTATTCGTCCAAATATACATTAATAGTCTTCCCCCTCCTTGTTGGAGGGGGATAATGCGGTGGTAGGCTTCAATCTGGTGGATAAAGGGAGTTTTGGTTTTCGGGTTGTTCAAGGCGAAGCTGGCGGAAGCTTTTTGGAGGAAGCTAGTGATGTTGACGGGACAACGGTGCAGTCTTGTCCGGCCTGGCCTGTCCCGCAAGCCTCCAGCCAGGATGGCATTTTTATTGGAGATAAGGCTAGATCTGGAGCTATTTTGCAGGGGGTAGTTTCGGTGAAGCAGCCGGCGAAATCTCCTTCTTCCTCTCTGGTGTGCTTCGTTCCACGCAGTGATGGAGCGGCGGCGGCTCGGGTTCTTTCTCCATCAAAGACAATGGTGGATCTGGTCCCCCCCTTGGCGGCGGGGACGACTTTCACCCCGTGGCGGAATCGATGTTTCTTCCTTAACGACGGCTATGGATTTTTGCAGATCTAGTACTGACGGTGGCGGATCGGCGATCTTTGGTTCTGGCGGTCCTCCTCCCATGGTGTCCAGCGCTCGATCTAGGCTGGAAGGCCCTGGAGCTGGCTTTTTCGGCACAGATCCGGCCGGTTTGGGGCTCCCTGGAGGCGGATCTGTGGCTTCTGTGCCCAGATCTGGTGGATCCTCACTGGCTCCAGCGATGAACGGCGATTGTGGTGGCTCTGCGCTGGAAATGTTGCCGGCCAGCGTGGGCTCAGCTGGCTTAGTGTAGAATGAGACGGAACTGGAGCAGGAAGGTGCGCGGCGGGAGATGCGTGGATCTGGGCTTATCGGTCTTGGCCTTGGTGGATCTGGTCTTACCTCTCTTCATTCTAACTCATCTCATGATTTGGTGGTGATCTTTGTCCGTGAAAATTTACCTGGCCAATTCAACCTGCAAGATGTTTGTAACAATGCATGCGAGCAAGTATATGCACAGAAGAAGGTTATTATGGGAAGGGCTATCCATGTTGGACATGAATACTCCAACAGTAATTGCCGGGGACTTCAACTGCGTTTTACGGGTAAATGAAAAACGTGGAGGGAGTGGTGTCAACCTGAATAAAGGGCCGCAGGAATTTGCAAACTTTATTACCCTATGCTGCTTGCATGAGATCCCATTTACAGGTAACATTTACACTTGGTGTAACAATATGGACCCTATATCCCGTGTGTTGTCCCGTCTAGACCCCGTCTTGCTTAGCTCCTCAGCTCTACTTGACTATCCTGGCTCAATTGTCCACCATCTACCGCATATTTCCTCAGACCATGCACCGCTACTGCTAGAAATTGACAAACTTCAATTTTCATCCCCAGTACGGTTGAAATTTTAGGAGACTTGGATGATGCTGCCGAATGCATATAATTTTGCGCTTGCGGAATGAAAGAAAGTTGTATCTTGGCATCCTAGCAAGATCTTAGCTCATAAATGTTCAAGAACATTCAAGTCTCTATCAAGTTGGACTAAGTTTAATGCCAAGTCTGAATATGAGGCGGCATGGAATTTGGAAGCTGAGATCAAATCATTGCAATTACTTGAGGCTATGCGGACCCTGGATGATTTAGAGCTGCACTCATTACGGGTTCTTATTGCCAATTACAATGTAGTACAATCAAAATTGGATACTTGGTGGTGGCAGCGGGCCAAGTGCAACTGGCTTGCTCATGGGGATCGCAACTCATCTTTCTTCCATGCGGCTGCTACGCAACGGAAGCATGAAAATCGGTTTTTCTCTCTTCGAATGAATGGCGCTACCATAACTGATGAGCAACAAATTGAGAAGGAATTTGTCAACCATTTCACTTCTAGATGGTGCCTGGATGATGTCACGTCCCACGATAGCTTGCCGATCCCACACAATAAGGTAAATGATGCTGATGCTCGAAGACTTCTATCCCCTTTGTTGGATTCCGAAATCAAAGCAGTTGTTTTCTTATTTGGCCGCAATAAATAACCGGGTTTTCACGGAGTCACTCACTCATTTTTCACTCATTTTTGGGGCTTCGCCATGAACGAAATTGTGGCTGCTGTGAAGGATTTTTTTGTCACTCGGCGCATGGATAATTGCTGGAAAGAAACTCTTGTTATACTCATTCCAAAATGTTCGCAACCTAGCTTGCCTGAGCATTTCCGCCCAATCAGCCTTTGCTCCACTATATACAAAGTTGTTGCAAAAATTATTGCTAACCGAATGAAACGATACTCCATGATCATGGCCATAAAAAAGTTGAAGCTTTATCATAACTCGGAATCAAGCTCTGACCTGGACGGATACAATCCAATGACTTTGACAGCTTGCTGAATAAAATGGCATGCAGAATTCGAAGTTGGGGCTCTCGACATCTATCTATGGCCGGCCGGCTAACTTTAATACAAAGCACTCTGGCGGCAATACCGTTAAATGCTCTCAAATGCGCCAGTGCCAATATCAATCATGAAAAAAATAAACAGCTTCCTCAAAAAATTTCTCTGGAATGGTTCAAACAACAAAGGAGCAATGCACTACACTAGCTGGGAAAATATTTGCCTCCCCAAAGACATGGGTGGATTGGGAATAAAAAATATATTCACATGGCAGCGCGTATTAATGGGATGGGTGGCTGCGTGCATCCTGTTTCCGGACGAAAGCCTTCTCGCCCGTACACTTGCTTGTAAATATGGTATGGCAGACTTGTTTTCTCGCAAAAGAACCCACTCAAAAATCTGGAAAACTATTGCATTGGAAAATGGTGTTGTTACCAAACATATGTTCTGGATGATCAGCAATGGTCTCTCGGTTTCCACACTCAAAGATACATGGTTGGGTCTGCTGCCCATCTCAAAATGGCCAACTTTTGTTAACATTCAAGCTCTGCCCGACATGGTTGCCAGCTTGTTGGGCAGTGAGGGAGAGTGGCTGGACAACAAACTTGATTGCTTTGGTGCTGCCATTATTGATATTATCAAGGGTTTACAACGAGTTGATGTTGGTGAGGCGGATAAACTCGTCTGGGCGCATACTGAGGCTGTCATAATGGATGCTGCTGCGGTTTACAATGCTGAATGCGAGGCGTCTACCCTGATTGGTAATAGTATTTGGAAAATTAAATCCCAACCAAGAATTCTTATGTTTTTATGGAGAGCTGTGAACAATCTTTTACCAACAAATCATTGGCTATACAACCACCGTCTTCGCGATGATGCTAAATGCCCTTGGGGCTGCAGTGAAGAGGAAACAATCCCTCACATTCTCCAAAACTTTAGACTCATCTACAGGATTAAATCTGAAGGAGCAAAACACTTGATCCAACCCAATATCCTTGGCCAGAACTTGCTGGAATTGATTTGCAATGATAATTTTATCAGTACATACCCAGATATTGCAAGCTTCATCTCATTCGTCCTGTACAATACCTGGAAAGCAAGAAATGCCAAAGTTCATGGTGAACTTTTCTCTCCACCTGCCACAATTATCATCAATTCTATTCGAGACTCATCGAATGGGAGCTGGCCGCCCCATAGTAAACGCCCACATTCTTGGTTGCCCCAGCCTGATGGATGGCTCAAAATAAACTTTGATGGATCGGTAATGGACAACAATATTGCGGGACTGGGCTGTATAATCCGGGACCACAACGGGAGCCTAATTGCTGCCAATGGCTTGCGCTATCATCGTAGATCGATCTGTATGACTGAGTTTATGACTTCAAAGGCTGTGGTGCTGCTTGCGACTCAACATAGCACTGGGATCTTGGGTTTCATCCTCGAAGGGGACTCTTTGGATGCCATCAAAAGGATAACTCGTATTCTGTCCAGAAACTACTCGGGGCAATATGAAGACTTAATGGCTCGCCACATGAAGGACTTACCAAGAATAGTGATATCACTCATTGATCGAAAGGCGAACACTGCTGCAGATCATATTGTAAAGATTGCTTGCCATCTTGACTTTAATTTGGTAAAGGGTATGCCCCTTACCAATGCCTTCTCTCTTATTTTGATGCATGACACCAACTACTTGTAGACCTCCATTTTTATTACATATATGTATATATATATAGAGAGGCTAAGGCCAACTTCAAGGAACCCAAAAACTTTGATTTCTCACAAGGTGTCGGCGGAGTCCTAAGAGCAACATCCGCCGATCCCTGGTCGGCATCGTTTATGGTTGAGACTAGGACGGTATCTGATCGTCTTCGAGCCCCCAAATTTCATTCTTGATTAATGAAAACATCCTTGGCAAATGCTTTCGCAGTGGTTCGTCTTTCATAAATCTAAGAATTTCACCTCTGACTATGAAATATGAATGCCCCCCGACCATCCCTCTTAATCATTACTCCGAGCCCGAAGGCCAACATAATAGGACCGAAATCCTGTGATGTTATCTCATGTTAATGTATACAGGGTGTAGGCTTGCTTTAAGCACTCTAATTTCTTCAAAGTAACAGCACCGGAGGAACGACCCGACCAATTAAGGCCAGGAACGTGTCGCCGATATAAGGGATAGGCACAGCAGTGCACACCGTGAGGCGGACCGACCGACCCAACCCAAAGTCCAACTACGAGCTTTTTAACTGCAACAACTTAAATATACGCTATTGGAGATGGAATTATCGTGACTGCTGGCACCAGACTTGCCCTTCAATGGATTCTCGTTAAAGGATTTAGATTGTACTCATTCCAATTACCAGACTCAAAGAGTCCAGTATTGTTATTTATTTTCACTACCTCCCCGTGTTAGGATTGGGTATTTTGCGCGCCTGCTGCCTTCCTTGGATATGGTAGTCGTCTCTCAGGCTCCCTCTGGAATCGTGGATCGAGCCAAGCGACGGACGAATGTATGCTGTTTCGCTTCAGGCCGAGGCACACCGCCGGCCCCCATCCGCTTCCCTCCCGACAATTTCAAGCACTCTTTGACTCTCTTTTCAAAGTCCTTTTCATCCTTCCCTCGCGGTACTTGTTCGCTATCGGTCTTTCGCCCTTATTTATCCTTGGACGGAATTTATCGCCCGATTAGGGCTGCGTTCTTAAACAACCCGACTCGTTGACAGCTCCTCGTGTTGCGACATGGTTCAGGCCGAATGGGGTGCTCACCCTCCCCAGCGCTCCATTCCTGGATATTTGTGCCCGGTCCGTCGATGAGGATGCTTCTCCAGACTACAATTCGAGCGGCATAGCAACCCGATTTCCATGCTGGGCAATTCCTGGTTCGCTCGCCGTTACTAGGGGAATCCTCGTAAATTTCTTCTTCTCCGCTTATTGATATGCTTAAACTCAGCGGGTCACCCCGCCCATCCTGGGGTCGCATATCAATTTTCATACAATAACAATTGAATTGGGTTAAACATGGGATTCACACAACTTTCTTAAAGCAACTAGACGATGATGAAGATCAACATAGCTTTCATCCCAGCAATTAATCGATCGTTGCAAGAGAAAATCATCCCCGCTCTTCAGCCTACCACACATCAGCACATGAGAGGCCAATCTCCACATCCTAGACAATACCAATACATAACATTAGAGATCTTGTGGAGCGATTTAATGCTTGACACCCACGCGGACATGCCCTTAGCCATCTGGCCTCAGGCGCAACTTGCGTTCAAATACTAGATGGTTCATGAGATTCTGCAATTCGCACCACGTATCGCATTTCGCTGCGCTCTTCATCGATGCGAGAGCCAAGATATCCATTGTCGAGAGCCCTCTTCGGTAATAGAGCGGAGGAATGCCCCTCTCGGGCTACCAATGTCGGTTCTACTGACTTGGGGACTGCTCTGCGGTCAGTCGCATCGCCTGCCCCACCATTGGTGGCGGCGCCCACGAATGGCGGCGACATGATGATTTGAACTACTGAGGTGGCGGTTGGCACCTCAAGGGGTTGCAGTAGGAGTAACGGAGTGGTGGATTCGGATACTACAAAGGAATTGGGCTATGGCCCCTGGACCCTCGTGCAACGCAAACCTAGACCTGCTGATAGCAAGAGTGATGCTGTTTCAGCGCCTCTGACGGACCCCGGGCTGGATGGGACAATGGTTGAGAACGTTGGGGGTTCTGTACGTGGGCGTGGTAGAAGGCGTGGGGTAGAGGTGGTAGAAGTGGAGGAGTGGTAAGAGCGGATGGGCCTCTAGCTGATTCGAACAATAGGCCTATGGTGGCCCGGGATAATGGGCTTTTGCTGAGTAGGAATGTCGGGCCGGCCGGCCTACCTGCACAAGACATGGGTGTGCTGATGGGTGGTCCCCGAGGGGGAAATTTTTCAGGAGAAATAGGGAAGGAGGTGATGATGGTTTCTAGTGGGGGATCGACCGGGAACAAAGGAACGGCCCGATCCCCACGGGAGGTGGCTGAGCCGGGGCGACCTACTAGTGAGAATCGTTTTACATTGCTGACGGACTTAGATGACATACCACCAATGCAGGAAGTAGTCATGGAGCCGGCCGTTGAGACCGGGAATGTGGGGTTAGAGGTAAGTTCTACAGGTATAGATGCATCTACTTCGCTGGCCCATGTTCCTCCGGTTGCTGGGGACTCTGGACCGAGAGATTGGTGGACCGACTTGCCCAATTTTCGAGGCGCAGCGGTCAGCTCTGATGTGGAGATGGTGGTAAAGCGTGGTAGGCGGCCACCGTCCAGAGCTCATCTATTTGCTAAGGCGGCGCGGCTAGAGGCCTCTAAGAGAAAGAATATGACAAACTACAAAATTTGGCGGGGTGGCAGGTCGTCACGCGGCGGGGACGTGTCCTCTTCGGTTCTCAATGTCTAGTATCCTTTGGTGGAATTGTAGGGGAGTGCGGAAGAAAGGTACGCGTAACTACCTCCGTGACCTCATCCTCCAACACGGACTGGGGCTGGTTGGGCTGTTAGAGACCAAGGTTGAGAGTCTGCTGCGTGCGGAGATTGATAGGTTGGCTGGGCGTGGGTGGGATTTTTACCATCAGCCATCAGTGGGTAAGTCGGGTGGCATCCTTGTGCTTTGGAAGATTGGTATGGCAGACTTTTGGGTGGTGGATGCTGGTCCACAGTGGGTGACAGGCTGGGCTGAGCTCCATGGCCTCCCTCGTACCCTTGTTGCCTTCATTTACGGCAATAAGGACCCCCTTACTAGGCAGGCTGTCTGGGAGGCGTTGGGCAGGTGGCTGACTGCTCCTAACCCGACCTTCTTTGGGGGAGATTTCAACTGCATAATGTGACCGGAAGATAAAGTGGGGGGCAAGACTTTCGTCTACTCTGAAGGGGCCCGTGAAATGGAGGAGGTCTTCCTTTCAACGGATTTGCATGAGGTGGGGTTCACGGGGCCGCGGTTCACTTGGTGCAACAATCAGCCTGGAGCCCACCGAATCCTGATTCGTCTTGATCGGGTGTTGAGCAACTCGGAGGGATGTGAGTTACTCCCTGTGGGAGGTATTCGACATCTTAACCGTGTGGATTCGGACCACTGCCCCTTGCTGCTTCCTTTAGCCGGGGCAACCCGGCCCTTGCGGCAGTGGTGGATCCGGTTCAAAGATGTGTGGCTATCCTACCCGGCTGCTAGAGGGATTGTGCAGAAACATTGGGGTCGGGCTGATCAGGGGATTGCCTAAGAGATTCTACAACGGCGGTGTTTTTGTACGCTACGGGCTCTGTCGTTTTGGAGTCGAAATAAGCTCACCGGGCTGGAAATGTGCAAGGCCCAGCTTGAGAGTAAGGTGGAAGAATTACAGGCTCGCGATGGGGAGGGTGGTGTGTGGAATGCGGAGCAGACCGCTCTCCTTGTGGGAAAGGTGAAAGAGCTCTCGGCCTCCCTCAGTAGATTAAACAAGTGGTGGCGACAACGCGCCAAGGTCCGTTGGATTCACCTGGGAGATGCCAACACTGCCTATTTTCACTCGATGGCCTCCTCCCTCCGCCGGGCGAATCGCATTAACCATGTGGCTATTTCTGAGACGCTAGTTACTGATGACCCAGACGAGATTGAGGCTCGGTTCCTTCATTACTTTGAACAAAAATGGCAATGCGAACCGCCGGTATTGGACGGCTGGCCCATCTTTGGCGAACGGGCAAACATCGTGGCTGGTCGGACCGCTGAGCTTTTGGGTGAAGTTGCTGATGGGGAAATTATGGCCATTATTAAGGACCTAAAGCCGAACCGGGCCCCGGGTTTGGAAGGGCTGCCCGCTTCTTTCTTTCAGAGCTTCTGGGACGTGGTTGGGACGGATGTTTGTAAGGCGATTAAGGAGTTCTTCATGTCGGGGTGCATGCCGGCAGAAAGGAAGGACACTGCGGTTGTGATTATCCCAAAAATTCCTAGTGCGGACCGACCAGAGCAGTTCAGGCCAATCAACCTCTGCTCCACTATTTACAAGATTGTGGCCAAGATCCTTGTGGGCAGAATCAGGGGGTTGCTTCCGCAGCTTATCTCACCTAAACAGGGGGCGTTTGTCCTCGGCCGTAGCATTTCTCATCAATGCCTAATTGCGTAGGAGGCAGTCAATAAGCTAAGAGTCTCGACGTCTAAGGAAGGCTTCCTCGCAGTTAAGGTGGACATGGATCAGGCTTATGACCGAATGAGTTGGCGGACCCTACGGCAGGTGCTTGCCCTGATGGGCTTCCCTACTCGCTTTGCGGCTTGGCTTCTCCAATATGTGCAGGCACCTAGATATACCCTAGTTATTAATGGTTGCAGATCGGACTGGATCGTGGGCAATTGTGGCTTCCGTCAAGGATTCCCTCTTTCCCCCTATCTATTTATCCTCTGTTCGGAACTTCTATCGACTGCGATCTAGCAGCGAGGCATGGCGTTGGGATTCCCTATCTCCACAGGTGGACCATACCTCACACACCTTTTATATGCGGATGATGTTCTTGTATTTTTGCGTGCGACGGTGGGAGCGGTCCGGAGTTGCTCCCAAGTGCTTGAGGAATACTGCCAATGGACGGGCCATAGGATCAATAAGGCCAAGTCCATGCTTCTGGCTAGCAAGGCAATGCCTTTATGGAAAGGGAACCGCTTTGCTCGTTCTCTTGGGTTTCGTAGGGTTACCGAGCTGGACTACTTGGGTGTTCACCTGGCTATGAGGAAATTGAACAAGTCTGATTTTGCCAATGTTCTGATGAAGTGGCAATCTAAGGTGCAACAGTGGGGCAACCGCCATCTCTCCTTGGCGGGTCGGGTGGCCTTGGTGCAATTCTCCTTACTGGGCGGGCCTGTCTACGGTCTCACGCACTCGGTAATACCTCGGGCGGTGGTGGACACGGTGGAAAGGCTCGCTCGTTCCTTTCTTTGGTAGAAGAGCCCATCGTCTCGTGGTGTGCACTATGTCAAGTGGGAGTTGCTGTGCATGCCTGAGCGTCATGGTGGTCTTGGACTCCGGCCTCTTCGGGAGTGGGAAGTGCCACTAAGGACTCGCTTGGCTTGGGACATGATCCGTCGGGATGGCTCCCTCTTTGAAGAAATCTTTTGGGCTAAGTACGGGCAGCGGTTAAAGGACTTGGAGGCCAACCGATCTGATTCCCCATCCTGGGCAACCATTCGTCATGGTCTTCGCTTTCTCTCGCCGATCATTCGCCGGCGGATTGGTGACGGCAGATGCATTGACGCCCTTCAGGACTGTTGGATCCTTGATACCCCCTTAGCACGTTGGCCGACCTTTATTGATGTGGCTAGGATTGAGGGTCTAAGTGTGGCCGACCTGCTGGATGCTTCGGGGGCTTGGTATATCGATTCGCTGACTTCCCTCTTCGGAGCGGAGGTGCGGCAACTTATTCTTCAGATTCGGCCATCCGCCGGTGAGGATGCCCGGAATTTTTACATCAATTTAGCAGGCGGACGGTCTCGGCGATGGCTTTCCAGGCTAGATACACTGCCCTCGAACGAGACTTTGGATGGCTTGGACGCCTCCGCCTCCATCCGCGGGAAAAAATGTTCTGTTGGCGTGTGGCCCTGGATGCTTTGCCCACCCGGGTCTGTCTCCATCGATGCAGGCTCACTGACTCTACTCTCTACCCTTGGGATTGCGGGGTCCCGGAGGATGTGGATCACTTAGTGGGTGGCTGCCAGCGGATTTTGGCAGTCGGACGGGAACTCCTGCGGTGGGGGATTCATATATCGGCGGGCTGGAGCTGGCTTGAAATCTCCAATGCGGCACTGCAGGGCGGAGAGACTGGATTGGAGCTGGTTCGGCTTCTTTGCCATTCCATCTATCAATGTTGGCGGAGCCGGAATGCACGGATTCACGGTCGGGAAGTGAATACTCCATTGGTTATGGCCGCATCTGTGTAGGAGAATACTGCCCTTTTTGATCAAGGTCGCAAGTCAGGATGTTGGGGTACCTCTCGCCCCTCGTGGCTCTTTCGATCTCCCTCTTGGTACCCCCCACCGCCTGGCTGTATTAAGATCAACGTGGACGGCTCTCTCCAGCCTTCGCGGATTGCCGGTCTCGGCATAGTGGTACGTGATGATGCCGGCCAGGTTCTCACAGCGGCTGGCTTTATGTGGCAACACTGGGATCCGGGACGTGTGGAACTTGAGGCTATCTGCTCCATCTGATGGATTGTGGAGCCGTCAACCTTTGATGCTCGTGGTATTGTAATTGAGGGGGATGCGGCTAATGTCATAGATTTCTGTATCAAGCATGCTCGACGAACTGCTAGGTCGGTTATGAGTCCGATGGAGGTGGACCTCACTTTCTTGGGTGACTTCTCGGCGGTCAGATTTCAACACATGGGGAGGAAGGCCAACCGGGCAGCGGATTACTGTGCTAGGCTTGCGGTTGGAGGCGACTTCCTCTGGGTGGCCGTGTACGGCGCGGATGAGGGCTTTCAGACCTTGGTTGCTGCTGATAGACATGTTTTGGATGCGGTGTGAGCTGCCCCTGTCAGCTCTTTTTTGTTTTTGTTGTTTTTGATTTTCTTTGTCCCCCCCAGTTGTACTCTATTTAATTTTCTTGCTAGTGCATATTTCAAGGAACCCAAAAACGCTGCAACCAGAATTTGCCAACTTCATTTCACTATGTAATCTCCATGAAATCCCATTCACCGGAAATACTTTTACTTGGTGTAACAACTCAAACGCTGCAACCAGAATTCTCTCCAGGCTGGATCGAGCTTTGCTTAGCTCATCGGCACTACTAAAGTTTCCGGGCTCCATTGCCCACCACTTGCCCAGAATTGGGTCCGATCATTCTCCAATTCTCCTAGAAATTGACAAGATGACATTCCATGCAGCGGGCCGGTTGAAGTTTGAGGAGGCGTGGTTATTGGCTCCGAATGCATCAGCTGTGGCGCAAGGAGCTTGGATGAAAGCGGCAACTGGCAGTCATGGGAAGATCCTGGCCGATAAGTGTGCAAGAACTATAAAAACACCTGCTCGTTGGAGAAAAATCAATGCCAAGACCGAAACTGAAAAAGTAAAAAAGGTGGAGGAGGAAATACAGCAGCTGGAGATTCTAGAGGCGGCCAGACCACTGGTTGATTCGGAGTTATTGTTCCTAAGAGAACTCGTGGCAAACTACAATGAAATTCAAACTAAGCTTGAAGCCTGGTGGTGACAACGAGCAAAATGCAATTGGCAGGTAAATGGGGATCGAAACACCGCCTTTTTCCACGCGGCAGCGACCCAACGTAAGCATGAAAACAAAGTCTTCTCCCTCCGGCTCGGTGAGGAAATTATATCAGATGAAAATCAAATTGCTCAAGAGTTTGTCAACCATTTTTCTTCAAGATGGTCGCTACGGGATGACACACCGCCTGATGGTTTACCAAGCCCGCCGAATACTATAAGTGATTTACAGGCCCAGGACCTCTTAAGGCCCATTACCGATGCTGAAATCAAGCGCGCGGTATTCTCATTTGGTCGTAACAAGGCGTCGGGCTTTGATGGGGGTCTTGCATTCTTTCTTCACACATTTCTGGAATTTCACAACTCCCGAAATCATTATCGCGGTCAAGGACTTCTTCATGACAGGTCGGATGGAACAAAACTGGAAAGGCACTCTTGTCATCCTTATTCCAAAATGCCCCCTCGCCAACAAGCTGGAGCTATTCAGGCCAATCAGCCTTTGCTCATCCATATACAAAGGTACCTCAAAAATTATTGCTAATCGAATGAAACCGCTGTTGTGCCAACTAATCTCAGAAGAACAATCCGCTTTTGTTCCCGGAAGGTTGCTCTCAGATCATTGCCTAGTTGCTCAAGAAATTCTCCACCGGCTACACACTATGGAAAGTAAGAATGGTTATATGGCGGTCAAGCTTGACATGGAAAAGTCGTTTGATAGAATTCAATGGAGCTTTGTTCGCCGCACCTTTCAGGCTTTCAAATTTCCTCCAGCATGGACCAACTTAATTATGGAATGTATCTCTTCTCCTTGATATGGCCTTCTCATCAATGGGGCAAAAGCTGAATGGATCACTGCCTCATGCGGTCTAAGGCAAGGCTATCCCCGCTCGCCTTACCTCTTTATATTATGTTCGAAATTCCAATCCATTCTCCTCAGGCAAAGTCACCACCCCGGCCTCGACATCAAGGTCAGTCCTTCAGCACAAAAAATTTCACACTTATTATTTGCTGACGACACTCTTATTTGGCACGGTGACTATCAGAACTACCAAAGAAATTTCGTCCATCCTCTTGCGTTATTGCTCACTCTCTGGGGAGGCAATAAACACAAATAAATCCAACATTTTATTTGGTCCAAAAGTTCCCCAGAACTCCAGGAATTGCATCCTTGCTGAGCTGGGTCATAAAAAAGTTAACAGCCTCAGTTACCTCGGCATCAAACTTCGCCGC
The DNA here is from genome assembly GCA_039583875.1 of Platanthera guangdongensis. Taxonomy (NCBI): domain Eukaryota; kingdom Viridiplantae; phylum Streptophyta; class Magnoliopsida; order Asparagales; family Orchidaceae; genus Platanthera; species Platanthera guangdongensis. The sequence continues at coordinate 24,565,010 of CM077159.1, forward strand.
GGAAGAGCCCGATCTACTGACTTTGATGGAATTCTGGAGCATATGTGCCGCAAAATCAGAAATTTGGGGCTCTCCATCTCTCTCTTGCCGGCCGATCAGCCTTAATTAAAACCTCTTTGGCTGCAATTCCTCTCCATGCTCTTGCCAACTCTCTGGTGCCGGCCTCGGTTCTCTCAAAAATTAATAGCCTCCTTAAGAATTTTCTTTGGTCTGGGACAAAAAGTAGACGAGCCATCCATTATGCTCGCTGGGAAGACATATGCCTTCCCAAAGACATGGGTGGTCTCGGTATTAAAAATATGGCTACCTGGAGGCAAGTTTCTATGGGGAAAATTGCGGCACGGGTCTTAAGAAAGGAAGATTCACTCCTGGTACGCACCTTAGGAAGCAAGTATGGAAAGCTGGATTTATTCAATCGGAAAAGATCCCACTCAAAGATCTGGAAAATGATTTGTTCTGGATCCCAATTAATGGCAAAGCATACCTTCTGGTTGATTGGCTCGGGATCTTCCGTCTCATCCTTGAACGACGCCTTGTTAAGCCCCCTCCCCATTTCAAAGTGGCCTATATTTGTTGATGTATCCAGCCTACCAGATCATGTTATTAATTTCTTAAATGAAGCCGTCCAATGGGATGATAATGAGCTCTCTATGTTTGTGTCGGATCTTATTACATCCATCAAAAAATTGTCTCGCGCTGATACGGATGGGGCTGACAGACTCGTCTGGGCTCAAACCGAGAAAGTAAGCATGGACGCTGCTGCTACCTATCATGCCGAGTGTCTTTCGTCCACCCTCTCCGGTAGCAGCTGCTGGAAAATAAAATCCCAACCTCGAATGTTGATGCATATTTGGCGGGCCACAAATGATCTACTACCTACCCACGCATGGCTCTATTATCACCGCCTTCGGAATGATGCAATGTGTCCCTGGGGCCGCGGTATGGAAGAGACAACGGAACACATGCTGAGCAATTGCCGCTTCTTCTCGAAAATCAAAATGGAAGGATCTCGCGTCGGCATCCCGCACAATATTTTGGGCAGAAACATTATGGAATTCCTTCATAGTGAAATCCTGATTGGTAACGAGCCAGACATTGCTACCTTTTATGCATCCATTTTGTACTATATTTGGAAAGCACGGAACATCTACTTACATGGTGAGTCATACATACAACCAACTACAATCTTGATCACTGCTTTACATAATACATCGCACGGACACTAGTCGTGTCATTGTAACCCGCAATCTACTTGGATGCCCCCGCCCGTTGGATGGATCAAAATAAATTTTGATGGATCTGTGATGGAGAAGAACGTCGCCGGGCTCGGCTGTGCTGTCCGGGATCATAGTGGAGGCCTAATTGCTGTCGTGGGGGTCCAACTAAGTAGCATATCGGTTTCTATGACCGAATTGTGGGCTGCCCAAGCTGCTCTTAATCTCGCTACGCAGCTCAAAGAAGCGTTCATTGCGGCAATCCTGGAAGGGGACTCTAGCGACGTCTGCGCTCGGTTAAACAAAATCCTTGCTGGAAGTTATTTAGATAATTATGAAGCTTCCATAGGCCGCCTACTGCTTGTGTTGGGTACATTGATTTAAATGTACCTGATTTGAAGAAGCCTCACCCTACTCAATGATATACATCAAAATGTATTTGATGTGTTTTGAGTTTAGTTGTGCAGGTTAAGTATTTGCAGGGAAAGGTGAAAAGATTCTAAGTCCATATGTCGACACCCAGAAGGAAAGTGTCGACACTTAAGAAAACTTGTGTCGACACCCAGACAAGCAGTGTCGACACTTGGAGTAATTGTGTCGACACCAGGGATGCAGAGTCGACACCAGACAGAAAGTGTCGACACACACAGTTTGTGTCGACACTCAATGAAGAGAAGTCCAGTGAAGCTGTGTCGACACTTAGAAGTAGTGTCGACACCCAGAGGAACTGTGTCTACATCAGAAAGTGTCGACACTTGGAGGCTGTGTCGACACTCAGCAAACTTCAATAGAGTCTAAGTATAAGTGTCGACATAATGAAGAATGTGTCGACACACAGCAGAAGATTCAACACATGAAGAAAGTGTCGACATAATAAAGAATGTGTCGACACACAGTAGAAGACTCAATACATGAAGAAAGTGTCGACACTAGGAAGTTGTGTCGACACTCAGCAAAGTTCAACAAATTCTAAGTACAAGTGTCGACACAAAGGAGATGTGTCGACACTCAGTCAAAGTATCAACACAAGAAGAATGTGTCGACACAAGGAGCTGTGTCGACACTCAGCAAGTATCAACACTGAAGTCAAGTGTCGACACCAAGAAGATGTGTCGACACTGAACAAGTTCAACACAAGAAGATGTGTCGACACTTACAAGAAATCAACTAAGTACTGAAGAACAAGGAGTTGTGTCGACACACAATATCAGTGTCGACACATGATGAAGAAGTAGTGTCGAGAAGAAAAATCTACAACACAAGGAGTTGTGTCGACACCTTGAAGGCTAGTGTCGACACTTAGTCTACTTGTGTCGACACTTAGTCTATAAGTCTCGACACTTAAAGACAGACTGTCTCGACATTTTCAGACAGTTACAGATATTTCAAGAAGTGATTGGATGACTTGACAGCTGCCAATCCAGCCGGTCTACTGCAACTGTCAGAGTTGTCAGAAAGCTGTTAGGAACCGGATCAGCCGGTCACCATGAAGAAGGCCTATATATATAGGCTTATTCTGTCAACAGAAAAAGATGATTAACAGATCAATAACAAGAGATTGAGAAGAAGATCTAGCTATTCATTGAAGAATTACTTCAAGTGAAGATCTAAGAAGTTGACGAGAGAGAACTCCTTCCAAGAAGACAGCTGTTGGAACCACGCTGTAAAGAAGGGTTCAGATTGAGATTTGGATCTTAAGTTGCAGTGATTGAAGATCAGCTGCAGAGAATCAATCCCATTGTGTTCTACATTCAAGAAGCTTTGAAGAAAGCCAAGTGAGGTTGATCTCAGCAGAGTTCTTCCAAGAACTCATCAAGAACCTATCAACTCTTCTCTCTTTTTCTGAGTTGTAGGTATATACTTTGTATTGTAAATTTCTTGTAGGATACTTAGGGATCTGAGTTGTAAGCCTGCAATTATAAAGGCTGAGTGGTATGGCCTGTGTGCCTGAGTGTAGGAGATCTATTTCTCTGAGTGTAGGCCTGTTGTGGCTGAGTGTAGGCCTTGTGGCTGAGTGTAGGCCTTGTTGAAGGCTGAGTGTAGGTCTTTGTGAAGACTGAGTTGTAGGGCCTTGGGCCTGAGCTGTAGGAACCTGTTTGGGGTTCTGAGTGTAAGATCTGAGGATCTGAGATAGTGGAGGAGTTTGGCCGAATCTAGTACACTACTAGATAGGCGAAGGGGGAAAGTGGATGTACCCAAATCTTAGGGAACCACTATAAATCTGTGTTCAATGTGTGCATGTTTATTCTGTGATTGCTGATTGATTGTTGTGAAGAATTAGTTATAAATCTGTGATATAATCTGCCTAAAAGTTTAAAAAGATTTAGTCACCTATTCACCCCCCCCCCTCTAGGTGATTAGGTACAATTTCTTTCAAGTGGTATCAAAGCCAGGTTACTCAAAAAGGACTTAACAGTCTGAGTAGATCCTGTTGGCAGATTCAGAATAAGTAAAGTGCAGAATCAAGAAGATCAAGAAAATGGGTTCAACAGAGAATCATAAGGAACTTGGATCCATGAAGTTGCCCATTTGCAGAAAAGAGATTTTTGGCATCTGGAAACAAAGGGTGAGACTGTTTATGGAAGCCTCAGACCCCTAGAATATATATCACAGTTAAAGAAGGGCCATATGTGCCTATGAAGGTATCAGTCTTAGATGCAAATCAGAGAACACCTAAAGACTTTTCTGAAATGACAAAAGATGAGATTATTCTGGCCACCATGGACAAGAGGGCTCATAATATCATTGTGAGTGCCATAGATGATGCTACATTTCAGAACTTGATACACTGTAAGACATCAAAGGAGATGTGGGATACTCTTATAGTGTATATGGAGGGTTCAGAAGAAGTTAGACAGGATAGAAAGTCTTTGTTAAACCAAGAATATGAGAGCTTCAGACAAGGCAGGTCTGATAGCATAACAGAATGCTATAAGAAATTCTATAGGATAGTTAATGAGTTAATGTCCTATGGAAGAGATTTCAGCAATTATGAGCTGAATGATAAGTTCTTGAGGTCCCTAACAAAGGATTGGGACACCAAGATCTGTGCCATAAGGGAAATGGCTAAGTTAGCAGATATTCCTCCTCCAACATTGTTTGGAAAACTGTTATCCTATGAGATGCAGTTGATGGTGAGGAAAGAAGAGGAGAAGACTACAAGAAGTGAACATAAAGAAAGTACAGTGGCATTCAAGACAGAAGCCACCAGGAAATACAAAAGTAAGTCTCCATCTCCACCTCCTAAAGTGGCTGAGACTGAGTCAGATGAATCAGAAAGCAGAAATTCTGAAAGCAGTGAGAGTGATGAGGACTTTGCAGCTTTCACAAGACATTTTCAGAAGTTCCTAAAGAAGAAACAGTGGAGGATAAATCCATCCGCTTCACAGGGAAAAGATGACTATTATCAGAACACGAAGTCATCAAAGAAAGACAGGAGAAAGCCCAAGTCAAGCAAAGCAACTTTATCAAAAATTGTATGCTATTGCTGTAACAAACAAGGACATGTTATTGCTGACTGTCCAGAGAAGAGGAAAGAATCTACTGATAAGAAAAAGACTCAATTCAAGGGCAAGAAGGAGAGGTCCTTTGTTGCCAAGAAGGACAAAAGCCTGTAAGAAATGTCTTCTTCAGAAACTGAGTCAGAAGCTGAAGCTTACATAGGACTGTTTGCTGAAGAAGAGGAAGAGGAGTTCATCCAATTATTGAACTCTATATATGAGCAAGAGGATAATCAGTGCCAAGGACTGATGGCCTTAACCGAAGGTGACAAAATCCAGGATCAGCTTGGACCTAGTCAAGTACAAAATTATTCTTTAAGTTCAATTTCTAGTGCTAGCTCAGATTCAGTTACATCAGCATCAAGTAATGCCAGTGGATCTGAATATGAAGGGGATGTTCATCAGTTGATTGATGAATATAGAGTTCTGTTGCAAGCATTTAAGAAAAGCAAATCTTTGGCCAAGAGTCAGGCTAAGGAGATTGCAAGTCTCAAAGTGGCTGTAACAGATTTTGAGAAGTTGTTTGATCAAAAATTAAATGAAATAGCCAGACTAAAAAACATAACTGTTATTCAGATGGGGACTATAACATTTAAGAATGATCAAATCAGAAATCTGGAGATTAGTCTTCAGAAGGAGAGATATACAGTAGCAAGGTTCTCTAAACCAAAATCAGTTCTACCTCTGATAGATGAGTTTATACCTCACAAGGGTAAAACTGGATTAGGGTTTACAAAACCTACTAGGACTGTTCAGTCCAAGTCTAAGGGCAAAGCCCCAGTACTCAACAAGCCTGCTGTAGATAGAATAGCTAGGGTTGTACCTAAGAAAAGGTACAATAAATTTGAGTGCTGGTGCTGTGGCAAGGTAGGCCACTTTGCCATAGAATGTTGGCATAATTCTAGTGCCAAGATGAGTAGCAAACTGCCTGTTGGAAGATCTGCAGGTAGCTTTGTTAAGAGGCAAACTAACCAGCACCAAGGACCCAAGAATTCTTTGGGTTCTAAGGTTAACTAATCTGTTTTGCAGGTAAGTCCAAGTGGCCATGCCCCAATATCGTACTTGGACAGTGGATGTTCCAGGCACATGACTGGAACTAGGGGATTGCTAAAGGACTACACAACAATCAAGGATGGTCCTAAAGTCACCTTTGGTGGTTCTGAAAAAGGAATCATCAAGGGTTTTGGTAACATTTCTAGCAATCTTATAACAATTACTCAAGTGGCCTATGTTAAAGGTTTGAAACATAACCTTATCAGTATAAGTCAACTGAGTGATTTAGGATATGGCATCTCATTTGTCAAATATGGTTGTCATATCAGGAGGTCAAATGATTAAGAGATCATTTTGACAGGTTATAGAAAGAGAAATGTATTTTGCCTAGACATTATGTGTGAGACCAATGGTTCTCCAGTGTATCTTGTAGCTGATGAGAAAGTCTCTCATTGTGTCAAATGGCACAAGAGGCTAGCCCATCTTAACTACAAGACAATTGGCTAACTCTATAGCAAAGAGTTAGTGAGGAATGGTCCTCAGGTTAAGTGTATTAAAGATGGAATATGTTCAGCTTGTCAAAATGGCAAGCAGACTAGATCCACCTTTAATAGCATTGAGAACAAAGATGCTGTGAGGTGTTTATACCTCTTGCATATGGATCTCTTTGGTTCTATGCCAGTTCACAGCCTAGGTAGGAAGGTCTACACATTTGTGGTTGTAGATGACTACTCAAGGTTTTCCTGGGTGTTCTTCCTTAGACAGAAATCTGAAACACCTAGTATCTTCTATAGTTTTGTCAAACAAATTCAGAATGAGTTAGACAGTACAGTGGTCAAAATAAGAAGTTACCATGGTACTGAATTCCGGTCTGATAGTATGACAAAGCTATGTGAAGTGTTTGGGATATTTCAGGAATTTTCTTCACCAAGAACACCTCAGCAAAATGGCATTGCTGAGAGGAAAAATAGAACCTTGATTGAGGCTGGTAGAACCCTATTAAGTGATACATCTCTCCCAGAATATTTCTGGGCAGAGGCAGTTAATATTGTATGCCATGTAATTAATAAGGCTACCATTACTAAGAGCCACAAGAAGACCGCCTATGAGATTGTGAAAGGCAGAAAACCAAATTTATCCTATTTCAGGATCTTTGGTTGTAAATGCTATATACTTAACAATGGAAAGTCTTACATGACCAAGTTTGCTACCAAATCCCAAGAGGGGATCTTTATTGGGTACAGCAACAATAGTAAGCCTTATAGGGTCTACAACTTGTCTACTCAAGTTGTAGAAGAGTCAGTACATGTAGTATTTGATGAAGCTAGACTTATTAACAATGAGTTGTCTAGAAGTATTTGCAGCTCCACAGGTGTGACTAAGAAGATGGACAAGCTCACTATTGAAGAAGGATCTACTGCAAGTCAGCATGTAGATGATAGTGGTTGTTGTCCAGGGGGAGTACTACATGCACCTGATGCAGAAGAAGACCAAGGAGTGCAGCAAGTTGAAGAAGCTGAAGGAGTTCAACCTGAAGTCAGGCTGCCTCCAGCTAATATACATCTAAGAGATCATCCAGCAGATCAAATCATTGGTGATCTAAGACAAGGGGTATAAACAAGGAGCAGAAATCTGAGTGCAGTACTCTACTCCAATTTTCTATCCCAAGTAGAGCCAAAGAAGTTTGAAGAAGCCATCCTAGACCCTCATTGGATTGAGGCAATGCAAGAGGAGCTGAATCAGTTTAAGAGATGCAAAGTCTGGGAGCTTGTTCCTAAACCAAAAGACCACAACATAATTGGAACCAAGTGGATCTTTAGGAACAAGATGGATGAACATGGAGTGATTATTAAGAACAAAGCAAGACTGGTTGCTAAGGGATATAGGCAGGAAGAATGTATTGATTTTGATCAAACCTTTGCTCCAGTACCCAGACTGGAAGCCATAAGGATGTTCCTGGCCTATGCAACCGATCAAGGATTTAATGTATTCCAAATGGATGTTAAGTCAGCCTTTCTGAATGGTAATCTGAAAGAAGAGGTCTATATGGAACAGCCATGAGGTTTTGTTGATTCAACTCAACCTAATTATGTCTATAGACTTAGGAAGGCTTTGTATGGGTTAAAACAAGCACTTAGGGCTTGGTATGAAACCCTGTCTAGTTTCCTCATTGAGAAAAAATTCACAAGGGGGAAAATAGACAAGACTCTATTCCTTAGGGAATCCAGAGGCAAGATCATACTAGTCCAAATATATGTAGATGACATCATATTTGGGTCTACTGAAAGTAGTCTTTGCAAAAAGTTTGCAAAACTAATGCAAGGACAATTTGAGATAAGCAGTATGGGGGAACTTAAGTTCTTCTTGGGTCTCCAAGTTAGACAGACTGAGAATGTTTTATCCATATGCCAGTCTAAGTTCACCCTAGAATTAATAAGGAAGTATGGTATGGAATCTTCCAGTACCATGAAGACTCCTATGAGGTCAAGTATGTCTCTTAGCAAAGATGATGCAGGGAAACCTGTAGATGAGACTTTGTATAGAGGGATAGTTGGCTCCCTATTGTATTTAACTGCAAGTAGACCAGATATCATGTATGTTACATGTGTCTGTGCTAGGTACCAAGATTGCCCTAAAGAGTCTCATTTGACAGCAGTCAAAAGAATACTGAGATATCTTAAGGGCACTCGTTATTTACGCCTTTGGTACCCTAGGAATGGAGACTTTGAACTGACAGGTTATTCAGATGCAGATTTTGCAGGCTGCAAGGAAGATAGGAAAAGTACAACTGGTACCTGTCAATTCCTAGGTGGAAGACTGATATCATGGAGTAGCAAGAAACAAACAAGTGTGGCTATCTCCACAGCAGAATCTGAATATATGGCTGCAGGAAGTTGCTGTGCTCAACTTCTATGGATACAACATCTGCTAGAAGACTATGGTATTCAAGTAAGTAGAACACCACTATTTTGTGATTCTACTAGTACTATATCTATTGCAAACAATCCTGTTTCCCATAGTAGAATTAAACACATTGAAATAAAATATCATTTTCTAAGGGAACATGTAGAAAAAGAATATATTTCATTGGAGTATGTTAATACAGATAATCAACTAGCTGACATGTATACTAAGCCTTTAGAAGAAACCAAATTCAATAGGTTTAAAATTGAATTAGGTATGATAAACTTAGAATAAGTTTACAGAAATGGATAAGTAAAATAGTGTCAACACACAGACTTATCTGTGTCGAGACAGAGAATTGGTGTCGACACTTCAGAGAAAAGGTGTCGACACATCTAGGAAGTTGGTGTCGACACTTCAGAAAATTAGTGTCGACACATACAGGATTGGTGTCGACACATCCAAGGCGGTGTCGACACTTAGACTTTATGCAGAATTAGTGAAGTAAAGTCTCGACTAAGTGTCGAGCTAAGTGGTGTCGACACATAAACAAGTGTCGACACATATATTCTGTCGACTATACTTGTGTCGACACATAGATGTCGAGACATTATAAGTCTATGTCGACACTTTTCAATAGTGTCGACACAATTTGAGTTTATTGATGCGCCCTTTCATCTTCAACTCTAGAAAGGTATAAATAGGATTTCGTCATTGTCTGTCGACACGCTCACCAAAGTTTCGAGACCAAACTTGTGTGTCGACACCTCTCTTCTCTCAATTCAAATTTCTTCAAACCCTAATGGCGCCCAAGCTCTAAGAGAACGTAAATGAAGGATATGAACTGGTGCGGCATGCGTTTGATGACGCAGAACCAGAGATCAAGGATATGGTAAACCTAGTTGCAAACTCAGGGTTAGATTTTCTTATTTCAGAGCCAACCAAGATATGGAAGAAAGAAGTTCTGGAATTTCTGAATGGAGCAACCCTAGATGAATCTGGACTCAATATAAAGTCTAGGGTACATGGGGCAAAGGTGAAGGTTTCACCTAAAAGTTTGAGAACGGTTCTAAACCTACCAAGGACTAAGGAAGAAGATGAAGTTTCTGCTTCTAAGACTAGAGAAGCATTAACATGGTGTGGACTGGATTCCAAGATGAAAATAGGATCAGTGTTCAATAGAAAGGGAATGAACAGCCAAGGCAAATTCCTCTCAGAAATTGTTGGCAAGGTGATCTTGAGTAAGCCTGGAGGGCATGACAGAGTATCAGCTTATATGTTCAGTCTCATGATAAGGATAATTTTCAAACTACACACTGATTGGTCTGGAGTTGTGTTTGAGAAGATTAAGGAGAGCCTGAAGAAACCCAATTTGGGTAGGATTCTTAGTCTATACCTTGCTGGTAGTATACCAGAGGTAATGAGTCAAGCAGCTGGATCTAAAATCAACCACATGAGAAGAATGGACATGAGAATCTTCTCTAGATAGGATAGGGTCTTGACCAAGGAATTGCCAACTCCTGAGAAGGAAACACCACTAAAGAAGAAGAAGAAGACAGCCCCAGTGGCTCAAGAATCATCTAGAAGTTCAGAGGAACAAGTAGTGTTTACTCCTGATGAGGAAGCAGAAGGAAATGCTGGACAATCTCCAGCAAGACAAGATGATGCAGAGAGGCAGGGGGAGCTACCACAAGCTAGCCCAGTACACTAGGATTCTATCCAGGGGGAGCATCTACTAGTGGAAGAGCCAACTCCACTAGAAAGTGAACAAGCTACCCATACCATACTTGAGGTACTCTCTGAAATTAATAACTTAGCTTTCCCTATAGAGGATAATGTTTTGTCTGATTCATTGAATAATGTTAATCAGCAACCTCAGATTGATAGTCAACCCCCAGATGTTGTCATGGAGGACACATCTGTTGCAGATCAAGTAGTGTCTGATCAAGTAGTTAATGAGATCAGGAATTCTCCACCCCTTCATCAACAAGAATTTACCCTAAAAGAACTATTCCCAGATCTTCTACAAACAGACTTTGAGAAAGAAAGTGCTGCTGCTGAGGGGGAGAAGGCCCAAGTTGAGGGGGATCAAGTGGAGATTCTAGAAGAAACTGCAAGCAAAGAGACTGAAAAGCCTAAGAATGCTGAGGAATTACCTAGGAAGGATTTACCTCCAAGCCCTAAGGACAGGGTTGATATAGCTAGTACATCTGCATCTGAAGATGAGGAGGCTGTCAGAGCTAAAAAGAGAATGTTTCAAGTCTTCAAGAGGAGGAGCCAAAATTATAAGAAAGCTCTGCAAACCATTACACCACAGCCTACACCACAGCCAGTACAATCTATAGATTACAGTTCTCTGATGGTTGCAATGCAAATAAAGCTTGATGAGCAAAGGCAAGCTCTGCAATCTTATCTGGATGAAGGGCATAAGTCATTACAGTTTGATCTAGCCCAAGATATTAAGTCCATCAGATTTGAGATGAATCTGAATAAGAAGGAGATGACTGACTGCTTCCAAAAGGGAGGGAATGCAGTAGTCTATCTAGCAACTCATCAAGAGAAATTCAAAGCTCAAGTAGATGATATTGCACTGAAGCAAGGCTATGTTTTGGAGAATCAAATAAGGATGAATGATAATTTGACAGCTTCCCACAATGCAATTGTCACTGAACTTAAGAATATAGCAACTGCCCAGAATGCAGCCCTGACCTCTGCCAAAGAAGAATTTGACAAAGCATTGCAAGAGAGCCTAATTGCTGTTACTACTGCCATTCAAGATTCTCAGAAGCTAATCACTGAAAAACTCCAAAGGTTGAAACCTTACTTTAAGGATGGAGTAAACTACTTGGATGCACAAATAAGATTTTAGAAAGATGATCTGAGGGATCATGTTGTTAGAGAAGTCATAAAGGGGGAGAGGGTGTTAGTCAAAGACAGCTCTGATCATGCAAAATGGATTTTCAATTCCATCAGAGCCACCCTTGGATATCCTCCATTATGTGATGATGACAATGTTGCAGAGTCTGGGATTCATCCTGCATATCTTGGAGGGGAGCAAGCTAAAGTGGCTCAAGTAATTTACCCTCCACCAGACTTTGATATGATTCAAGAAGATATACAGTCAATGTATAGCCCTCCTGAAAGATATGGTACCTAGACACCTAGAGGGGGGGTGAATAGGTGACCTAATCCTTTTTAAACTTTAATGGTAGCAAATAGTTAATATCACAGATTTCTAACTATGTTATCACAGCAAACACACAGCATACACAGCAAATCACAACACAACACAGCAGACACAGTGATTTATAGTGGTTCCCCAAGCTTTGGGTACATCCACTTTCCCCCTTCGCCTATCTAGCAGTGTACTAGATTCGGCCAAACTTCTCCACTGTCTCAGAACCCAAATTGGTTCCTACACCTCGGGCCCAAGGCCCTACAACTCAGCTTTATCCCAAAGCCTACACTCAGTCACAAAGGCCTACACTCATCCAATCAAGGCCTACACTCAGCCAACAAGGCCTACACTCAGCCAACAAGGCCTACACTCAGAGATTACAATCTCCTACACTCAGGCTCTCAAGCCCTACCCTCAGCCTTTATAATTACAGGCTTACAATTCACTCAGATTCAAAGGATCCTACAAGATAAAAATGTTTATAGAAATAATAACTCAACAACTCAGAAACAAGAGAGGGAGTTCAGAGTTTCTTGATGAGTTCTTGGAAGAACTCAGCTGGATTCAATCTGACTTAGCTTTCTTCAAAGCTTCTTGAAATTAGAACTGAATAAGAATGAATCCTCCTGCAGTTGATCCTTGATCTCTGCTTCTTAAGATCCAGAACAAAACTGAATCCTTCTTCTCAGCCTAGTTCCAACGGCTGATTTCTTGGATGGAGCCCTCTCTCTCCAACTTCTTAGATCTGCACTTGGACTGCAAGATCTTCTTATGTTGATACTCTGTGTACCACTTTAATAACTTGTTTTACAACAATCTGAACAACAGTTTCTGTAAACTGTCTAAGCCTATTTATAGGCCTTCTTCATGGTAACCGGCTGGTCCGGTTCATAACTGTCTTCTGACATCTCTGACAGGTGTTGTAGACCGGCTGGAACGGCAGCTGTCAAGTCATCCAGTCAGTTCTTGAAAATCTCTAACTGTCTGAAAGTGTCGAGACTTTCTGTCTTTAAGTGTCGACACTTATAGGCCAAGTGTCGACACAAGTTGTGTAAGTGTCGACACAAGTCTACAAGGTGTCGACACAACTCCTTGTATGTCTCGACACAGTTTCTTCTGCATGTGTCGACACTGAAATTGAGTGTCAACACAAGTACTTGATCTTTTATAACTTGCTGAATTCTTCTAAGTGTCGACACATCTCCTTTGTGTCGACACAACTTCTTGTGTTGAATCTGTTAAGTGTCGACACTGCTTCTTGGTGTCGACACATAGTCTTCTATGTTGATACTTGCTGAGTATCGACACAGCTCCTTGTGTCGACACTTGATTCTTCTGTTGAGACTTCAGCTGAGTGTCGACACATTCCCTTAGTGTCGACACTTGTACTTAGAATATTTTGACGATCTTGCTATTCTTTGCTAAGTGTCGACACTGCTCCATGTGTCGACACTTTCTTCAAGTGTAGAGTCTTTAGCTGAGTGTCGACACATTGTTCTAGGTGTTGACACTTACTTCATGTGTTGACTCTTCTATTGAGTGTCGACACTTTGTTCTTGTTGTCGACACTTTAACTTAGTCTCTGCTGACTTTTGCTGAGTGTCGACACAGCTCCAAGTGTCGACACTTTCTGATGTAGACACAGCTTCACTGGGTGTCGACACAGCTCCTTGTGTTGACACTTTATGTCTGCACTTTTCTTCACTGAGTGTCGACACAGCTCCAAGTGTCGACACTTTCTGTCTAGTGTCGACTCTGCATCCCAGGTGTCGACACAATGACTCCAAGTGTCGACACTGCTTGTCTGGCTGTCGACACAAGTCTTCTTAAGTGTCGACACTTTCCCTCTGGGTGTCGACACATGGACTTAGAAACTTTTTGCTTCAGTTCAGTGATTACTTAACCTGCACAAGTAAACTCAACATACATCAAATACATTTTGATGTATACCATTGAGTTGGGTGAGGCTTCTTCAAATCAGGTATATTTATCCAATGTACCCAACAATCTCCCCCTATTTGGAGAAGTCATAACCCTTAGTCAATGATATACATCATTCATAATTAAAATTACAAAATGATGTAAAGCAGGATTAAATTCAGCAGGGTAAACATAAACATGTATAAATCACACATGTATACACATACATCAACACAGAACAAATAAGAAATAGACATATTCACAGAACAAACATGAAATATATTGATCATATATTGTTCTAACATTTGTCTTATACATTTTCAGAAGTTCACTAAATATTTTACATCCAAAAGATTACAAGGTAAACTTCAAGAAAATCTAAATCTATATTTGTTCAGGTTCCTTGATAACTATTCCCTTGCCATCTTGAACTTTAGCTTTGACAGGGGCATCAGCAGTTTCAGCATCAGCAGGCTTCTTGCCTTTCAATTCTTTCTTCTTAAGCTCTTCAGCTTTGATATTCTGCCTCTCAAAATAATGAAATAGCTTAGGAAAGTACTTGCTAGGCTCCACTGCAGTAGGAGGTAGCTTTCCCATCTTTGCCTTCCTTCTGTATTGAACAATTGCTTCTTGTCTGATCTCATGTTTTCTCCATTCAGCTTCAGAGAACCACTTGTTCCTGTCATGAGTGTTATCCTTGGCAGCTTTCCAGGCAGTTAATATTATGTTCCTAGAGGTAGGGATCCAATGTTCAAAGTCTGGCCTTTGTTCTGCTTGTTCCCTAAACCTCTTCTTAGACAACCTTGTCTCTTCCTCTTTCTGCAATGCCTCTTGCATGGCTTCAGTAATAGGTTGAACAACCTTTTCAATATGGACATTGTCCTTGCCCCCAGATGGGCTGTACATAGTCTGTACCTCAGCATGAATCATCTCAAAATCTGGAGGTGGATAAATGACTTGAGCTACTTCTGGTTGCTCACCTCCAAGATAAGCAGGGTTAATGCCAGATTCAGCCACATTGTCGTCATCACAAAGAGGAGGATATCCCAATGTAGCTCTGATAGAATTTGATATCCATTTGGCATGGTCAGAGCTTGCCTTGACTAACACTCTCTGCCCCTTTATGACTTCTCTAGCCATATGATCTCTGACATCATCCTTCTGAAATCTGATTTGACTATCCAAGTATCTGATTCCATCTTTAAAGTAAGGTTTAAGATTTTGCAGTTGTTCAGATATGACCTTCTGGGATGCTTGGATAGCAGTCTTAACAGCAGAAATTTCTTCTTGAAAGGCTTTGTCAAATTCAGCTTTAGTAGCAGTAGAAGTAGAAGGTTCAGCAGCCTTGTTCTTTAACTCAGTGACAATAGCATTATGAGAAGCAGTCAAATTGTCATTCATCCTTATTTGATTTTCAAGAATATACCCTTGCTTCAATGTTATGTCATCTACCTGTGCTTTTATCTTTTCCTGGTGTGTTGCCAAATACACCACTGCATTTCCACCTTTGTGGAAGCAATCTGTCATCTCTTTCTTGTTAAGGTTCATTTCAAACCTTATAGATTTTATATCTTGGGCAAGATCAAACTGTAAGGATTTCTGCCCTTCATCCACATAAGCTTCTATGGCTTTTCTCTGTTCATTCAGTTTTATCTGCATTGCAATCATTAAAGCACTATAATCAACAGTTGGAGCTTGCTGAACTATAGGCTGTGGGGCAATAGATTGCAGAGCTTTCTTATAATTTTGACTTCTTCACTTGAAGACATACAGTTTCTTCTTCTTTGCCCTAGCACTCTCCTCATCTTCAGAGGCAAAAGTGCTGGCTATGTCAACCCTCTCCTTAGGGCTAGGAGGTCTGTCAGCTTGCACTTCAGGTGCCTTCTCAGTTTCCTGCCTAATAGGCTCTTCCAGATTCTGCACTTGCTCCCCCTCAGTAGCAGCATTCTCTTCTGCAACAGCATCCTTGTCCATGTCAAAGTCATGTTGGTCTAGATTTAGGAATAAATCTTCCATGGTGTATTCTTGAGGTGAAGGAGCTGGAGACAGTCTTTGCTCTTCAACCACTGGATCAAGAATTACTTTCAGTATAGCAGATGTGTCTTCTTTGGCAGCATCTGAGACTTGGCTATCCAGCTGGATTTGCTGATGATCATCAGGCAAATCAATATCTTCCATAAGAAATTCTAAAGTATTTAGGTCAGTGAGTACCTCTAGTATGGTATTGGTGGCTTGTTCACTGTCCAGTGTAGTAGGTTGATCTACAACTGGAGGCTCCCCCTGGCTTTGATCCTTGTGGATGGGGCTAGCTTGAGGCAGCTCCCCCTGGATCTCAGCAACCTCTTGAGAAGCAGGAGTCTTTACTGCAGGCTCTTCCTCTTGGTCATCTGGAGTGAAAACAACCTGTTCTTCACTTCCAGAACTGCTAGTGGATTCTTGTGCCACTGGAACTGTTTTCCTTTTCTTCTGTGGAGGAGTGTCTTTCTCAGCAATTACCTTCTCAGGGGTTGGCATCTCTTTAGTCAACACCCTGTCCCATCTTGAAAAGATCCTCAGATCCATCCTTCTCATATGATTTATCTTGCTTCCGGCAGCTTGTTGCATTACCTCTGGTATGGCACCAGCTAGGTAGAGACTTATGATTCTGCCCAGATTGGGCTTCTTCAAGCTTTTCTTAATCTTATCAAACACTATAACTGACCAATCAGTTCTTAAAGTGAAGATTATTCTGGTCATTATATTGAACATGGAGGCAGACACTCTGTCATGCCCTTCTGGCTTGCTGAGTAACACTTTTCCAACTATCTCAGAAAGAAACTTTCCTTGATTGTTCATTCCCTTCCTGTTGAAAACAGAACCTATCTTCATCTTGGAATCAAGTCCACACCAGGTTAGAGCTTCCCTGATCTTGGATGCAGTAACTTCTTCTTCATCTTGAGTTTTTGGCAATTGAAGCACCTTCCTCAAACTCTTTGGCGATATCTTAACCTTAGTTCCATGAACTCTGGATGTGATTCTGTATCCAGATTCATCCACTTTAGCTCCATTTAGGAATTCAAGAACCTCTTTCTTCCAAATCTTTGTAGGTTCAAAAACTAAGTATTCTAACCCTGAATCAGCAACTAGGGTTACGACCGTCTGGATTTCTGCATCAGCATCATGGAAAGCGCCGCGCACCAGCTCATATCCTTCGTTGACATTCTCCTCTAGCTTAGGCGCCATTAGGGTTTGTAGAATTTGTCTGGAGAGAAGAGAGGTGTCGACACAGAAGTTTTAGTCTCGAAACTTTGAAAGCGTGTCGACAAACTAAGACAAAACCCTATTTATACCTTTCTGATTTTGAAGATGAACAGGCGGGACAGCTAACTTAAAATGTGTCGACACTGGCAATAAGTGTCGACACTGACCTATAATGTCTCGACACATATGTGTCGACACAAGTTTAGTCAACAGATATTATGTGTCGACACTTGTTTATGTGTTGACACAACATAACTCGACACATTGTCGAGACTTTACTTAGAAAATTCTGAGTAAAACTTAAGTGTCGACACCACATTGGATGTGTCGACACCTACTTGACATGTGTCGACACTAATATTCTGAAGTGTCGACACCAACGTCCTAGATGTGTCAACACCTTTTTCCTGAAGTGTCGACACCATTATTCTGTGTCGACATAGACTTGTCTATGTGTCGACACCTTTTTACTTAGCCAATTTTAATTCTGTAAACTTACTCTAAGTTTATCATTCCTAGTTCAATTTTGAATCTATTGAACTTAGCTTCTTCTAGGGGCTTAGTATACATATCAGCTACTTGATTATCAGTTTTAACATATTCTAATAAAATATCTTCTCTTTCTACATGCTCCCTAAGAAAATGATATTTAATTTCAATATGTTTAGTTCTACTATGAGATACAGGGTTATTAGCTATTGAAATAGCACTTGTAGAATCACAGAAAAGTGGAGTTCTACTTACCTGAAATCCATAGTCCTCTAGCGGATGTTGTATCCACAAAAGTTGAGCACAGCAACTTCCTGCAGCCACATACTCCGACTCTGCTGTGGACATAGCCACACTGGTCTGCTTTTTGCTACTCCATGAAATTAGTCTCCCACCTAGGAATTGACAGGTTCCAGTAGTGCTTTTTCTATCTTCTTTGCATCCTGCAAAGTCTGCATCTGAATAACCTGTTAGATCAAAATCTCCATTCCTAGGGTACCAGAGGCCTAGATAGGGAGTGCCCTTTAGATATCTCAATATTCTTTTGACTGCTGTCAAATAAGACTCTTTAGGGCAAGCTTGATATCTTGTACAAACACATGTAGCATACATGATGTCAGGTCTACTAGCAGTCAAGTATAATAGAGAGCCAACTATCCCTCTATACAAGATTTCATCTACAGGTTTCCCTGCATCATCCTTGCTGAGAGACATACTTGACCCCATAGGAGTCTTCATGGTGCTGGATGAATCCATACCATACTTCCTTATGAGTTCTAGGGTGAACTTGGACTGACAAATGGATAAACCACTTTCAGTCTGTTTAACTTGGAGACCCAAGAAAAACTTCAGCTCTCTCATACTACTCATCTCAAATTGACCTTGCATAAGTTATGCAAACTTTTTGCAAAGGCTGCTTTCAGTAGACCCAAATATAATGTCATCTACATATATTTGGACTAGTATAACTTTGTCTCTAGATTCCCTAAGGAATAGAGTCTTATCTATTTTCCCCCTTGAAAACTTGTTTTCAATGAGGAAACTAGATAGGGTTTCATACAAAGCCCTAGGGGCTTGCTTTAACCCATATAAAGCTTTCCTAAGTCTATAGACATGATGAGGTAGAGTTGGAACAACAAAACCTGAAGGCTGTTCCACATATACTTCTTCCTTAAGATTACCATTTAGGAATGCTGACTTGACATCCATCTGGTAAACCTTGAATCCTTGATAGGTTGCATAGGCCAAGAACATCCTTATGGCTTCCAGTCTGGCTACTGGAGCAAAGGTTTGATCAAAATCAATACCTTCTTCTTGCTTATATCCTTTAGCAACCAGTCTTGCTTTATTCTTAATGATGACCCCTTGTTCATCCATCTTATTTCTGTAGATCCACTTAGTTCCTATTACATTGTGGTCTTTAGGTTTAGGAACAAGTTCCCAGACCTTGCACCTCTTGAACTGATTAAGCTCTTCTTGCATTGCTTCAGTCCATTGTGGATCTTGTATTGCTTCTTCAAATTTCTTAGGTTCAACTTGAGACAGGAAACTTGAGTAGATTGCTGCATTCATGTATCTGCTCCTGGTTTGTACTCCTTGTCTTGGATCTCCAATAATCTGCTCTATTGGATGATCTCTTAGATGCCTGTTGGCTGGAGGCATCCTTACTTCTGGTTGAACCTCTTCAGCATCTCCATCATGCTGTACTCCTTGTATTTCTTCTGCAATTGGCACATGTAGTTCTCCCCCTAGACAACAGCTACTGTCTTCTACTTGCTGTCTTGCAGCAGGCACTTCTTCTATAGTAAGCTTGTCCATTTTCTTTGTTAAACCTGTGGGGCTGCATACACTACTAGACAACTCATTATTAATAAGTTTAGTCTCATCAAAAACTACATGCACAGATTCTTCTACAACTTGTGTAGTCAAGTTGTAGACTCTATAAGCCTTACTATTATTGTTGTACCCAATAAAAATTCCCTCTTGGGACTTGGCAGCAAACTTAGTCAAGTAAGACTTCCCATTGTTAAGTATGAAGCATTTGTAACCAAAGATCCTGAAATAGGATTGATTTGGTTTCCTGCCTTTCAAAACTTCATAGGGGGTCTTGTTAAGCCTTTTAGTGATGGTAGCCCTGTTTATAACATGGCATGCAGTGTTAACTGCTTCAGCCCAGAAATACTCTGGCAGTGATGTATCACTTAGTAGGGTTCTACCAGCCTCTATCAAGGTCCTATTCTTCCTTTCAGTAATGTCATTTTGCTGAGGTGTTCTAGGTGAAGGAAACTCTTGAAATATCCCAAAGTCTTCACATAGTTTTGTCATGCTATCAAACTGAAATTCAGTACCATGGTCACTTCTAATTTTGACCAATGTATTATTTAGTTCATTCTGAATTTGCTTGACAAAGTTATAAAAGACACTAGGTGTTTCAGATTTCTGTCTTAAGAAGAACACCCAGGAAAATCTTGAGTAGTCATCTACAACTACAAAGGTATAGACCTTCCTACCTAAGCTGTGAACTAGCATTGGACCAAAGAGATCCATATGCAAAAGGTATAAGCACCTCACAGCATCTTTGTTTTCTATGCTTTTAAAGGTGGATTTAGTCTGCTTCCCCTTTTGACAAGCTGAGCAAATACCATCTTTAACACACTTAACTTGAGGACCATTCCTCACTAACTCTTTGCTAAAGAGTTTGCTAATAGTCTTATAG
Organism: Platanthera guangdongensis; assembly: GCA_039583875.1. Classification (NCBI taxonomy): domain Eukaryota; kingdom Viridiplantae; phylum Streptophyta; class Magnoliopsida; order Asparagales; family Orchidaceae; genus Platanthera; species Platanthera guangdongensis. Next base: position 24,585,164 of record CM077159.1, read on the forward strand.
TTAAGATGGGCTAGCCTCTTGTGCCATTTGACACAATGAGAGACTGTCTCATCAGCTACAAGACAAACTGGAGAACCATTGTTCTCAATCATAATGTCTAGGCAGTAGACATTCCTCTTCCTATAACCTGTCAAAATGATCTCTTGATCACTTGACCTCTTGATATGACAACCATTTTTAACAAATGAGATGTCATACCCTACATAACTTAATTGACTTATACTTATTAGGTTGTGTTTCAACCCTTTAACATAAGGCACTTGAGTAATGGTAACCAAGTTGCTAGAAATGTTACCAAATCCTTTGATGATTCCTTTTTCAGAACCACCAAAGGTGACTTTTGGACAATCTTTTATTGGAATGTAGTCCTTTCGTAATCCTCTTGTTCCAGTCATATGTCTGGAACATCCACTATCCAAGTACCATGTTGGGGTATGGCCACTTGGACTTACCTGCAAAACAGATTAATGAACCTTAGAACGCAAAGAATTCTTTGGTCCTTGGTACTTGTTAGTTTGCAACTTGACAAAACTACCCACTGGATTTCCAACAGATAGTTTGGTACTCACTTTGGCACTAGCATTGTGCCAACAGTCCACTGCAAAGTGGCCAACTTTGCCACAGCACCAACATTCAAACCTATTGTACCTTTGCTTAGGTACTGCCTTTGCTGTCTTATCTACAGCAGACTTGTTGAATGTTGGGGCTTTGCCCTTGGACTTAGACCTAGACTGCTCAATCCCTGCAGGTCTAATAAAGCCCAGTCCAGTCTTGCCTTTATGATGAACAAAATCATCAATTAAAGGTAGCACTGACTTAGGTTTAGAAAACCTAGCAACAAGCTCTCTCTCTTTCTGAAGATTGATCTCCAGACTCTTAATTTGATCATTCTTAAAGGTGATAGTCCCCATCTGAATCACTGTAATGTGTTTCAGCCTGGCTATCTCATTAAGCTTCTGATCAAATAGCTTCTCAGAATCTGTTGCAGCAGCTTTAAGATCAGGAATTTCCTTTGCCTGACTTTTGGCAAGGGACTTGCTTTTCTTGTAAGCTTGCAACAGCACTTTATATTCATCTATAAGTTGATGAATATCATCCTCAGACTCAGATACATTCTCATCACTTGATGATGAAGAATCTGAATCTGTACTGGAACAAGAAACTGAATTTAGAGTTGAACTTTGTACCTTACTGGGTCCTGGCTGCTCCAGGATTTTGTCACTCTCAGTCAATGCCATCAGTCCTTGGCACTGACAGTCTTCTTGTTCATAAATAGACTCCATGATCTGCATGAATTCTTCTTCTTCTTCTTCAGCAAACATCCCTATGTAGGCCTCAGACTCAGTTTCTGAAGAAGAGATATCTGATAGAGTCTTCTCTTTCTTGGCTACAAAAGACTTTTCTTTCTTGCCTTTAAAATGAATCTTCTTCCTGTCACTAGACTCTTTTCTCTTTTCAGGACAATCTGCAATAACATGCCCTTGTCTATTGCAGCAATAGCACACTATCTTAGAACCAGTTGCCTTGCTGGATTTTGTCCTCTTCCTGTCCTTCTTTGAAGCCTTTTTATCCTGATAAAAATCTTCTTTTCCTTTTGAAGTAAAAGGCCTTGTCCTCAACTATTTATTCTTCAAGAATTTCTGAAAGTGTCTGGTGAAGACAGCAAAGTCTTCATCACTCTCACTGCTTTCAGACTTGGTGCTGACTGACTCATCTGTCTCTGATTCAACTTCCTTTGGAGGTGTAGTTGATGACTTATTCCTGCACTTTCTGGAGGCATCTGTCTTGAAGGCTACTGTTCTTTCCTTGTGCTCAATTCTTGTTGATTTCTCCTCCTCTTTTCTCACTGTCAACTGCATCTCATATGACAATAACTTGCCAAACAGTGTAGGAGGAGGAATTTCCCCCAACTTAGCCATTTCTCTTATGGCACAGATCTTGGTGTCCCAATCTTTGGTTAGGGACCTTAGGAACTTGTCATTTAGTTCATAGTTACTGAACTCTCTTCCATAAGACATCAGTTCATTTACTATCCTGTAGAACTTCTTATAGCACTCAGTTATGCTATCACCCTTTGCTTGTCTAAAACTCTCATACTCCTGATTTAGCAAGGATTTTCTATCTTGTCTAACTTCTTCAGATCCCTCCATATACACTATAAGAGTGTCCCACATCTCTTTGGCTGTCTTACAGTGTATAAGATTCTGAAATGTTGCATCATCTATGACACTCACTATTATGTTTTGTGCCCTCTTGTCCATGGTGGCTAGGACAATCTCATCCTTAGTCATTTCAGAGAAATCCTTTGGAGTTCTCTGATTTGCATCTAGAATAGATATCTTCATGGGCACATAAGGCCCTTCCTTTACTGTGATGTAGATTCTAGGGTCTGAGGCTTCCATAAATAGCCTTACCCTTTTCTTCCAGATCCCAAAGATTTCTTTCCTGCATATGAGCAATTTCATGGAACCCAATTCCTTGTGATTTTCAGAGGAACCCATGGTTCTTGATTTTCTTGAATCTGTATTTTGACTTAGACTGAATCTGCCACTCAGGATCTCCTCAGACTGTTAGTCCTTTTTGAGGAACCTGGCTCTGATACCACTTGAAAGATATCGTACCTAGACACCTAGAGGGGGGGGGGGTGAATAGGTGACCTAATCCTTTTTAAACTTTAATGGCAGCAAACAGTTAATATCACAGATTTCTAACTATGTATCACAGCAAACACACAGCATACACAGCAAATCACAACACATCACAGCAGACACAGTGATTTATAGTGGTTCCCCAAGCTTTGGGTTCATCCACTTTCCCCCTTCGCCTATCTAGCAGTGTACTAGATTCGGCCAAACTTCTCCACTGTCTCAGAACCCAAATTGGTTCCTACACCTCAGGCCCAAGGCCCTACAACTCAGCTTTATCCCAAAGCCTACACTCAGTCACAAAGGCCTACAATCAGCCAATCAAGGCCTACACTCAGCCAACAAGGCCTACACTCAGCCAACAAGGCCTACACTCAGAGATTACAATCTCCTACACTCAGGCTCTCAAGCCCTACCCTCAGCCTTTATAATTACAGGCTTACAATTCACTCAGATCCAAAGTATCCTACAAGATAAAAATGTTTATAGAAATAATAACTCAACAACTCAGAAACAAGAGAGGGGAGTTGAGAGTTTCTTGATGAGTTCTTGGAAGAACTCAGCTGCATTCAATCTGACTTATCTTTCTTCAAAGCTTCTTGAAAGTAGAACTGAATAAGAATGAATTCTCCTGCAGTTGATCCTTGATCTCTGCTTCTTAAGATCCAAAACAAAACTGAATCCTTCTTCTCAGCCTAGTTCCAACGGCTGATTTCTTGGATGGAGCCCTCTCTCTCCAACTTCTTAGATCTGCACTTGGACTGCAAGATCTTCTTATGTTGATACTCTGTGTACCACTTTAATAACTTGTTTTTCAACAATCTGAACAACAGTTTCTGTAAACTGTCTAAGCCTATTTATAGGCCTTCTTCATGGTAACCAGCTGGTCCGGTTTATAACTGTCTTCTGACATCTCTGACAGGTGCTGTAGACCGGCTGGAACGGCAGCTGTCAAGTCATCCAGTCAGTTCTTGAAAATCTCTAACTGTCTGAAAGTGTCGAGACTTTCTGTCTTTAAGTGTCGACACTTATAGGCCAAGTGTCGACACAAGTTGTGTAAGTGTTGACACAAGTCTACAAGGTGTCGACACAACTCCTTGTATGTCTCGACACAGTTTCTTCTGCATGTGTCGACACTGAAATTGAGTGTCGACACAAGTACTTGATGTTAAAATTCAACAAACCGCAGACGCCCCCTTGGATACCCTGCTGAAAACTCAACAACCGAAGGAGAATACGCCCACTTATATGTTGAAAGTTTTCCCGGATCGTGGAGTTTAACAGTGGTTATCTCAACAAAGCAGTAACAACCAGCAACACATGCAGCACAAGCTTCTTTATTGATCAAGAGCAAACTTCTTTACAAGGCGAGACATACATGGCGAGACATGCTTCACCAAAACCCAACACCGGGAGAGCAGAAACAGTTACAAAGACAAGAACAAAAAACAAGTCGCGTGGACTCAAACAATCAAGCCGCCGACCTACTGCTGTGGAGTCCGCTCAGTCCGCCAGGTCGCCAGATCGCAACCCAAGCCGCGCGGACTCACCCTTACTCCAATGCTTAGCTCTTCACCGTCGGTCTGCACACCGCCAGACCGCACAAGCTGCGCCACCGAATGGAACAGTCCGCCAGAACCCGGCGACTTCCTGAACCCCGAACCAAGTCGCCAAAGAGAAGACCGCCTGGCCGCTATCCGCGACCTGCTGTTTACCGCCTGTTGCTTAACTGCAGAGTCCGCACTATCCCTGACCGCAATCAGAGCCAAGTCCTGGCTTTCCAGCGCTATCCGCACAACCTGCACAGCACAACCGGGTCAACTCTATCCGCGCGGACACAAAGTCCAGACCGCAGCAACTTACGCGAGCTCAATTACTGTTCACTTACTTCGGTCCAGGTTCCTCTTGGTTGGTTGTTTCCTGATGTGACATGGGTCCTATTTATAGGCACGACGATGAGTATGGTCACCGCCCTAGTCGATAGGATCACCGCCACATCCCGTAGCAAGAACTTATGTGTCCGCCAGCCCGCGGACACACATGCCAGTTCGCCGCCCTGTGCAGATAGCCAGTCCGCCCCAGCTTCTCCAAGGCCGGACTCCAATATCCAGTCCGCCTTGCCGCCAGAGACCAAGCCAGGACCACCACAGCCGGACTCCACAACAGCCGTATCCGCCATTCTGCGGACAAGGCATCAGCCCGCAAAACCCGAGCCCGCAACCGCGCCAACAAGGCACCTGCCGGACTCAGCGGATACCCGGCTTCATCCGTATATCCCAAGTCCATTGCCTAATCACCAAGGCATTGCCGGACTCAGCGGACACGCCGATCCAGTCCGCTAACAGCAGACTCCAGTCCGCAATACCCGAGTCCATAACCTCATCACAAGGCTAAACCGGACTCAGCGGACAACAGCTCCAGTCCGCACGCTCCTGCACAAGCAAGCCTCCAGTCCGCATATCCCCAAGCTAGCAAACAAGGCAACAGCACTTCCACCAAGCTTGGCGGACTGAGAAGCAGCCCGCGCTCCACTGCGCGATCTCCCCGGACTGAGCCACCTGGACTTGGTTCAATTCCCACCAAGTCCACTGGCCACAAGGGCCAGTCCGCACTTACTGGCGGACACTGGATCTAGCCCGCCATACCGGGCGACCTCCAGTTCCTGTCCGCGCTGACCGGCGGTCTCCACTGGAGCAAGACCAAGGCAACTGCCAAACCGGTCTGCCGAGCTCCAGTTCTTCAGTCCGCTTCAAGCCGGACTCCGCGGATAACATTCCTATCCGCCCGGTTACTTCCTGGGAGTAAACCGCCTGCTGAGCATACACTGGCCTGTCAGACCGCCGCTGCTGTCCGCGCAGTCCGCGCGAACAGACCGCCCAGGCCGCCACAGAGCAAACCGCCTGCAACATCCCTGCCGACCTAGCAGTCCGCCAACCCAGTCCGCATAGTCCGCGCGGATAGGTTTCCCAAGCCTTCCATTCACCCACTTTCACTTCACAGAATTCAACACTCCCCCTTGAAGTGAGAAGTGGTGAATAACTCCAGCAGCTCCAGTAACCTTGCACCTGGTCCTTCCGATAGCATCTACGAAGAGATGTCCAAGACATAGTCCTCGCCCCGCATATCATGGACCATGAGGGAGCCCTCCAGCATCTCCCAAAAGGAGCCATGCTTCCCTCTGCCTTCTTCAGCTTCAACCTCCACTCATGCATCACAGGAGTATCACCAACTTCCTTGGACCCAGAAGCCCAAGCCTCGTTGCCTCTGAGAGAATTCACCTCATCAGACTTGGTGTCAACCACCTCCTTGATTCTAGTGGGGTCATCACAGCCAGAAGTCCCTTGCTCGACCTGAGGGCTAACAAGGAAACACGGGACCAAGTCCGCCGTGTTCCCTTCGCTATATCGAGCTGTGGCTTACTGATCCTCTTCGATCTCCGAAGAACCTGATCATGGCTAACCACCTCTGCTGCTTTTGAACCAGCTCCGTTCCCGGGCAAACCCGGAACAATGCTCCCTTTGTTCCCTGAACAAGACGCCTCCTTACTCGAACCAAGAGCACCTGGAGCAACGCTCCCCCTGCTACCCCCTGACCTACCAGAAGACTCCCCTCTTGAACATGAACTGCCTGGAACATCGCTCCTCTTGCTTCCTGAACAGGAAGCCTCCGCCTTTGAGCCAGAAGGTCCTGGAGCATCGCTCCCCCTTCTTCCCGACTCTGACGCCTTTGCCCCGGAGCTAGAACAACCTGGAGCACCTGGTGACTCAGGCAACTCCACTTCCTTAGCAGCAGCAGCTCCTTCAGCCCACCATCTAACCTGCTTAACTCTAGCTCCACATAAGAGCTACCCCAATACGGCGTCAACTCATCAAAGACAATGTCTCTCGACACTATGAGTTTCTTCGTCGCAGGATCCATACACCTCCATCTTCTTTTCTCTGCTCATCATACCCAACAAAGACTAGCTTAGTTTTGAGAGCACCCGAGAATGTATATAGCAGGTAGATCCAAACACCCGAAGGTGCTTCACTGAGGGCTTCACTCCGAACATTAGCTCATAAGGAGTCTTCACTATGATCGGACTAAGAGGCATCCGGTTGATGACATGAGTAGCACAGGCTATTCCCTCCGCCCAAAGAGCCTTCGAACGCCTTTACTCCGGAGCCAACACTTGCAGGTCTCCGTTAACCAACGGATCATCCGAGCTGCAACACTACCCTGTTGTGAAGTATGTCCACAAGAAAGCTCCATCCGGATCCCTTGCTTCCTGCAAAAGCGTGAGAACTCGGTTGAGTCAAACTCACCACCGAAACCTGTTCTCAACACCTTGATCCTCCGGCCAAGCTGGCCTTCGACAAGCTTCTTGAACTCCACAAACAAGCGTACCATGTTGGACTTCTCCTTCATAAAGTATACCCAAGTATACCCAGAATAGTCATCAACCAATATCAGCATGAACCTGCTGCCTCCAAGAGGCCGTGGCCGTGACGGTCGGTCCCACCAGAGCACAATGGACAACCGCCAATGGTGCATTACTCCTGGATTGTGCTTTGTCGACCATGAAGCGATAGGCTCCACTTTCCTGACATCCCGCACACCCCCGACCATCGCCATAGGATGACAAGCTAGGCAAGCCTCTTACGAGTCTTCTTTCCGCCATTGCTTTCAGCTTGTCCATCCCTACATGCCCCAGTCTTTCATGCCAGATAGCAGCACTATCGTTGGCATCCAGCCGATCAGCTCCAGAACTAGTTGAAGTCCCAACTACGTTCTTCTCCTTCCTCCCTACCTGAGCTACGTTCGCCGAGAGCAAGGTAACCTTGCACTCCTTCCGAAGATGACCTTGCTGCTTGCATTTATAGCACCGTGGTCCTTCCTTCCTCTTCCTATCACGCCTAGGAGAAACACTCCTTTCTTCCTGATATGAAGTAGAGGGACCATCATCCGCAGCAACCTCCTTCACCTTCTTCCTGAACAACCCATCAAGGGAAGTCCAAACCTCCGCAGCTGACCGACATCCACTGATGTGGTCCAAGAGCTCCGATGAGATCACCTGCTTGAGAATAGACTCCGCTTTCGCATTTGCCTCCTTCCAAGCTCTCATCGCCTCAGCATTGCCAGCAGTATCCTCTTGTCTTCCTGCTCCGCATACAACCTCCCAAAGGTCCTCGCCAAGAAGAAAGCTCTTCATACAGGACTTCCACCGTTCACAGTTCGTCTCTGTAAGACGATCAATACCAAGACAACTTGCATCCTCCACTGCCATGGTTCTACCACTGGTTTCCTCCTCGACAGACGAGCAACTACTTCCATTGAGCACTGCTTGACCACTCCAACAACCCCCCTCTGATACCATGTTAAAATTCAACAAACCGCAGACGCCCCCTTGGATACCCTGCTGAAAACTCAACAACCGAAGGAGAATACGCCCACTTATATGTTGAAAGTTTTCCCGGATCGTGGAGTTAACAGTGGTTATCTCAACAAAGCAGTAACAACCAGCAACACATGCAGCACAAGCTTCTTTATTGATCAAGAGCAAACTTCTTTACAAGGCGAGACATACATGGCGAGACATGCTTCACCAAAACCCAACACCGGGAGAGCAGAAACAGTTACAAAGACAAGAACAAAAAACAAGTCGCGCGGACTCAAACAATCAAGCCGCCGACCTACTGCTGTGGAGTCCGCTCAGTCCGCCAGGTCGCCAGATCGCAACCCAAGCCGCGCGACTCACTCACCCTTACTCCAATGCTTAGCTCTTCACCGCCGGTCTGCACGCCGCCAGACCGCACAAGCTGCGCCACCGAATGGAACAGTCCGCCAGAACCCGGCGACTTCCTGAACCCCGAACCAAGTCGCCAAAGAGAAGACCGCCTGGCCGCTATCCGCGACCTGCTGTTTACCGCCTGTTGCTTAACTGCAGAGTCCGCACTATCCCTGACCGCAATCAGAGCCAAGTCCTGGCTTTCCAGCGCTATCCGCATAACCTGCACAGCACAACCGGGTCAACTCTATCCGCGCGGACACAAAGTCCAGACCGCAGCAACTTACGCGAGCTCAATTACTGTTCACTTACTTCGGTCCAGGTTCCTCTTGGTTAGTTGTTCCTGATGTGACATGGGTCCTATTTATAGGCACGACGATGAGTATGGTCACCGCCCTAGTCGATAGGATCACCGCCACATCCCGTAGCAAGAACTTATGTGTCCGCCAGCCCGCGGACACACATGCCAGTTCGCCGCCCTGTGCAGATAGCCAGTCCGCCCAGCTTCTCCAAGGCCGGACTCCAATATCCAGTCCGCCTTGCCGCCAGAGACCAAGCCAGGACCACCACAGCCGGACTCCACAAAAGCCGTATCCGCCATTCTGCGGACAAGGCATCAGCCCGCAAAACCCGAGCCCGCAACCGCGCCAACAAGGCACCTGCCGGACTCAGCGGATACCCGGCTTCGTCCGCATATCCCAAGTCCATTGCCTAATCACCAAGGCATTGCCGGACTCAGCGGACACGCCGATCCAGTCCGCTAACAGCAGACTCCAGTCCGCAATACCCGAGTCCATAACCTCATCACAAGGCTAAACCGGACTCAGCGGACAACAGCTCCAGTCCGCACGCTCCTGCACAAGCAAGCCTCCAGTCCGCATATCCCCAAGCTAGCAAACAAGGCAACAGCACTTCCACCAAGCTTGGCGGACTGAGAAGCAGCCCGCGCTCCACTGCGCGATCTTCCCGGACTGAGCCACCTGGACTTGGTTCAATTCCCACCAAGTCCACTGGCCACAAGGGCCAGTCCGCACTTACTGGCGGACACTGGATCTAGCCCGCCATACCGGGCGACCTCCAGTTCCTGTCCGCGCTGACCGGCGGTCTCCACTGGAGCAAGACCAAGGCAACTGCCAAACCGGTCTGCCGAGCTCCAGTTCTTCAGTCCGCTTCAAGCCGGACTCCGCGGATAACATTCCTATCCGCCCGGTTACTTCCTGGGAGTATACCGCCTGCTGAGCATACACTGGCCTGTCAGACCGCCGCTGCTGTCCGCGCCCGAACAGACCGCCCAGGCCACCACAGAGCAAACCGCCTGCAACATCCCTGCCGACCTAGCAGTCCGCCAACCCAGTCCGCGTAGTCCGCGCGGATAGGTTTCCCAAGCCTTCCATTCACCCACTTTCACTTCACAGAATTCAACACTCCCCCTTGAAGTGAGAAGTGGTGAATAACTCCAGCAGCTCCCGTAACCTTGCACCTGGTCCTTCCGATAGCATCTACGAAGAGATGTCCAAGACATAGTCCTCGCCCCGCATATCATGGACCATGAGGGAGCCCTCCAGCATCTCCCAAAAGGAGCCATGCTTCCCTCTGCCTTCTTCAGCTTCAACCTCCACTCATGCATCACAGGAGTATCACCAACTTCCTTGGACCCAGAAGCCCAAGCCTCGTTGCCTCTGAGAGAAGTCACCTCATCAGACTTGGTGTCAACCACCTCCTTGATTCTAGTGGGGTCATCACAGCCAGAAGTCCCTTGCTCGACCTGAGGGCTAACAAGGAAACACGGGACCAAGTCCGCCGTGTTCCCTTCGCTATATCGAGCTGGTGGCTTACTGATCCTCTTCGATCTCCGAAGAACCTGATCATGGCTAACCACCTCCGCTGCTTTTGAACCAGCTCCGTTCCCGGGCAAACCCGGAACAATGCTCCCTTTGTTCCCTGAACAAGACGCCTCCTTACTGGAACCAAGAGCACCTGGAGCAACGCTCCCCCTGCTACCTGAACCAGAAGACTCCCCTCTTGAACATGAACTGCCTGGAACATCGCTCCTCTTGCTTCCTGAACAGGAAGCCTCCGCCTTTGAGCCAGAAGGTCCTGGAGCATCGCTCCCCCCCCCTTCTTCCCGACTCTGACGCCTTTGCCCCGGAGCTAGAACAACCTGGAGCACCTGGTGACTCAGGCAACTCCACTTCCTTAGCAGCAGTCTCCTTCAGCCCACCATCTAACCTGCTTAACTCTAGCTCCACATAAGAGCTACCCCAATACGGCGTCAACTCATCAAAGACAATGTCTCTCGACACTATGAGTTTCTTCGTCGCAGGATCCATACACCTCCATCTTCTTTTCTGCTCATCATACCCAACAAAGACTAGCTTAGTTTTGAGAGCACCCGGAGAATGTATATAGCAGGTAGATCCAAACACCCGAAGGTGCTTCACTGAGGGCTTCACTCCGAACATTAGCTCATAAGGAGTCTTCACTATGATCGGACTAAGAGGCATCCGTTGATGACATGAGTAGCACAGGCTATTCCCTCCGCCCAAAGAGCCTTCGGAACGCCTTTACTCCGGAGCCAACACTTGCAGGTCTCCGTTAACCAACGGATCATCCGAGCTGCAACACTACCCTGTTGTGAAGTATGTCCACAAGAAAGCTCCATCCGGATCCCTTGCTTCCTGCAAAAGCGTGAGAACTCGGTTGAGTCAAACTCACCACCGAAACCTGTTCTCAACACCTTGATCCTCCGGCCAAGCTGGCCTTCGACAAGCTTCTTGAACTCCACAAACAAGCGTACCATGTTGGACTTCTCCTTCATAAAGTATACCCAAGTATACCCAGAATAGTCATCAACCAATATCAGCATGAACCTGCTGCCTCCAAGACTGGCCGTGACGGTCGGTCCCACCAGAGCACAATGGACAACCGCCAATGGTGCATTACTCCTGGATTGTGCTTTGTCGACCATGAAGCGATAGGCTCCACTTTCCTGACATCCCGCACACCCCCGACCATCGCCATAGGATGACAAGCTAGGCAAGCCTCTTACGAGTCTTCTTTCCGCCATTGCTTTCAGCTTGTCCATCCCTACATGCCCCAGTCTTTCATGCCAGATAGCAGCACTATCGTTGGCATCCAGCCGATCAGCTCCAGAACTAGTTAAAGTCCCAACTACGTTCTTCTCCTTCCTCCCTACCTGAGCTACGTTCGCCGAGAGCAAGGTAACCTTGCACTCCTTCCGAAGATGACCTTGCTGCTTGCATTTATAGCACCGTGGTCCTTCCTTACTCTTCCTATCACGCCTAGGAGAAACACTCCTTTCTTCCTGATATGAAGTAGAGGGACCATCATCCGCAGCAACCTCCTTCACCTTCTTCCTGAACAACCCATCAAGGGAAGTCCAAACCTCCGCAGCTGACCGACATCCACTGATGTGGTCCAAGAGCTCCGATGAGATCACCTGCTTGAGAATAGACTCCGCTTTCGCATTTGCCTCCTTCCAAGCTCTCATCGCCTCAGCATTGCCAGCAGTATCCTCTTGTCTTCCTGCTCCGCATACAACCTCCCAAAGGTCCTCACCAAGAAGAAAGCTCTTCATACAGGACTTCCACCGTTCACAGTTCGTCTCTGTAAGACGATCAATACCAAGACAACTTGCATCCTCCACTGCCATGGTTCTACCACTGGTTTCCTCGACAGACGAGCAACTACTTCCATTGAGCACTGCTTGACCACTCCAACAACCCCCCCTCTGATACCATGTTAAAATTCAACAAACCGCAGACGCCCCCTTGGATACCCTGTTGAAAACTCAACAACCGAAGGAGAATACGCCCACTTATATGTTGAAAGTTTTCCCGGATCGTGGAGTTAACAGTGGTTATCTCAACAAAGCAGTAACAACCAGCAACACATGCAGCACAAGCTTCTTTATTGATCAAGAGCAAACTTCTTTACAAGGCGAGACATACATGGCGAGACATGCTTCACCAAACCCAACACCGGAGAGCAGAAACAGTTACAAAGACAAGAACAAAAAACAAGTCGCGCGGACTCAAACAATCAAGCCGCCGACCTACTGCTGTGGAGTCCGCTCAGTCCGCCAGGTCGCCAGATCGCAACCCAAGCCGCGCGGACTCACCCTTACTCCAATGCTTAGCTCTTCACCGCCGGTCTGCACGCCGCCAGACCGCACAAGCTGCGCCACCGAATGGAACAGTCCGCCAGAACCCGGCGACTTCCTGAACCCCGAACCAAGTCGCCAAAGAGAAGACCGCCTGGCCGCTATCCGCGACCTGCTGTTTACCGCCTGTTGCTTAACTGCAGAGTCCGCACTATCCCTGACCGCAATCAGAGCCAAGTCCTGGCTTTCCAGCGCTATCCGCACAACCTGCACAGCACAACCGGGTCAACTCTATCCGCGCGGACACAAAGTCCAGACCGCAGCAACTTACGCAAGCTCAATTACTGTTCACTTACTTCGGTCCAGGTTCCTCTTGGTTAGTTGTTCCTGATGTGACATGGGTCCTATTTATAGGCACGACGATGAGTATGGTCACCGCCCTAGTCGATAGGATCACCGCCACATCCCGTAGCAAGAACTTATGTGTCCGCCAGCCCGCGGACACACATGCCAGTTCGCCGCCCTGTGCAGATAGCCAGTCCGCCCCAGCTTCTCCAAGGCCGGACTCCAATATCCAGTCCGCCTTGCCGCCAGAGACCAAGCCAGGACCACCACAGCCGGACTCCACAAAAGCCGTATCCGCCATTCTGCGGACAAGGCATCAGCCCGCAAAACCCGAGCCCGCAACCGCGCCAACAAGGCACCTGCCGGACTCAGCGGATACCCGGCTTCGTCCGCATATCCCAAGTCCATTGCCTAATCACCAAGGCATTGCCGGACTCAGCGGACACGCCGATCCAGTCCGCTAACAGCAGACTCCAGTCCGCAATACCCGAGTCCATAACCTCATCACAAGGCTAAACCGGACTCAGCGGACAACAGCTCCAGTCCGCACGCTCCTGCACAAGCAAGCCTCCAGTCCGCATATCCCCAAGCTAGCAAACAAGGCAACAGCACTTCCACCAAGCTTGGCGGACTGAGAAGCAGCCCGCGCTCCACTGCGCGATCTCCCCGGACTGAGCCACCTGGACTTGGTTCAATTCCCACCAAGTCCACTGGCCACAAGGGCCAGTCCGCACTTACTGGCGGACACTGGATCTAGCCCGCCATACCGGCGACCTCCAGTTCCTGTCCGCGCTGACAGGCGGTCTCCACTGGAGCAAGACCAAGGCAACTGCCAAACCGGTCTGCCGAGCTCCAGTTCTTCAGTCCGCTTCAAGCCGGACTCCGCGGATAACATTCCTATCCGCCCGGTTACTTCCTGGGAGTATACCGCCTGCTGAGCATACACTGGCCTGTCAGACCGCCGCTGCTGTCCGCGCAGTCCGCGCGAACAGACCGCCCAGGCCGCCACAGAGCAAACCGCCTGCAACATCCCTGCCGACCTAGCAGTCCGCCAACCCAGTCCGCGTAGTCCGCGCGGATAGGTTTCCCAAGCCTTCCATTCACCCACTTTCACTTCACAGAATTCAACACTCCCCCTTGAAGTGAGAAGTGGTGAATAACTCCAGCAGCTCCCGTAACCTTGCACCTGGTCCTTCCGATAGCATCTACGAAGAGATGTCCAAGACATAGTCCTCGCCCCGCATATCATGGACCATGAGGGAGCCCTCCAGCATCTCCCAAAAGGAGCCATGCTTCCCTCTGCCTTCTTCAGCTTCAACCTCCACTCATGCATCACAGGAGTATCACCAACTTCCTTGGACCCAGAAGCCCAAGCCTCGTTGCCTCTGAGAGAAGTCACCTCATCAGACTTGGTGTCAACCACCTCCTTGATTCTAGTGGGGTCATCACAGCCAGAAGTCCCTTGCTCGACCTGAGGGCTAACAAGGAAACACGGGACCAAGTCCGCCGTGTTCCCTTCGCTATATCGAGCTGGTGGCTTACTGATCCTCTTCGATCTCCGAAGAACCTGATCATGGCTAACCACCTCCGCTGCTTTTGAACCAGCTCCGTTCCCGGGCAAACCCGGAACAATGCTCCCTTTGTTCCCTGAACAAGACGCCTCCTTACTGGAACCAAGAGCACCTGGAGCAACGCTCCCCCTGCTACCTGAACCAGAAGACTCCCCTCTTGAACATGAACTGCCTGGAACATCGCTCCTCTTGCTTCCTGAATAGGAAGCCTCCGCCTTTGAGCCAGAAGGTCCTGGAGCATCGCTCCCCCTTCTTCCCGACTCTGACGCCTTTGCCCCAGAGCTAGAACAACCTGGAGCACCTGGTGACTCAGGCAACTCCACTTCCTTAGCAGCAGCCTCCTTCAGCCCACCATCTAACCTACTTAACTCTAGCTCCACATAAGAGCTACCCCAATACGGCGTTAACTCATCAAAGACAATGTCTCTCGACACTATGAGTTTCTTCGTCGCAGGATCCATACACCTCCATCTTCTTTTCTGCTCATCATACCCAACAAAGACTAGCTTAGTTTTGAGAGCACCCGGAGAATGTATATAGCAGGTAGATCCAAACACCCGAAGGTGCTTCACTGAGGGCTTCACTCCGAACATTAGCTCATAAGGAGTCTTCACTATGATCGGACTAAGAGGCATCCGGTTGATGACATGAGTAGCACAGGCTATTCCCTCCGCCCAAAGAGCCTTCGGAACGCCTTTACTCCGGAGCCAACACTTGCAGGTCTCCGTTAACCAACGGATCATCCGAGCTGCAACACTACCTGTTGTGAAGTATGTCCACAAGAAAGCTCCATCCGGATCCCTTGCTTCCTGCAAAAGCGTGAGAACTCGTTTGAGTCAAACTCACCACCGAAACCTGTTCTCAACACCTTGATCCTCCGGCCAAGCTGGCCTTCGACAAGCTTCTTGAACTCCACAAACAAGCGTACCATGTTGGACTTCTCCTTCATAAAGTATACCCAAGTATACCCAGAATAGTCATCAACCAATATCAGCATGAACCTGCTGCCTCCAAGACTGGCCGTGACGGTCGGTCCCACCAGAGCACAATGGACAACCGCCAATGGTGCATTACTCCTGGATTGTGCTTTGTCGACCATGAAGCGATAGGCTCCACTTTCCTGACATCCCGCACACCCCCGACCATCGCCATAGGATGACAAGCTAGGCAAGCCTCTTACGAGTCTTCTTTCCGCCATTGCTTTCAGCTTGTCCATCCCTACATGCCCCAGTCTTTCATGCCAGATAGCAGCACTATCGTTGGCATCCACCGATCAGCTCCAGAACTAGTTGAAGTCCCAACTACGTTCTTCTCCTTCCTCCCTACCTGAGCTACGTTCGCCGAGAGCAAGGTAACCTTGCACTCCTTCCGAAGATGACCTTGCTGCTTGCATTTATAGCACCGTGGTCCTTCCTTCCTCTTCCTATCACGCCTAGGAGAAACACTCCTTTCTTCCTGATATGAAGTAGAGGGACCATCATCCGCAGCAACCTCCTTCACCTTCTTCCTGAACAACCCATCAAGGAAGTCCAAACCTCCGCAGCTGACCGACATCCACTGATGTGGTCCAAGAGCTCCGATGAGATCACCTGCTTGAGAATAGACTCCGCTTTCGCATTTGCCTCCTTCCAAGCTCTCATCGCCTCAGCATTGCCAGCAGTATCCTCTTGTCTTCCTGCTCCGCATACAACCTCCCAAAGGTCCTCGCCAAGAAGAAAGCTCTTCATACAGGACTTCCACCGTTCACAGTTCGTCTCTGTAAGACGATCAATACCAAGACAACTTGCATCCTCCACTGCCATGGTTCTACCACTGGTTTCCTCGACAGACGAGCAACTACTTCCATTGAGCACTGCTTGACCACTCCAACAACCCCCCTCTGATACCATGTTAAAATTCAACAAACCGCAGACGCCCCCTTGGATACCCTGCTGAAAACTCAACAACCGAAGGAGAATACGCCCACTTATATGTTGAAAGTTTTCCCGGATCGTGGAGTTAACAGTGGTTATCTCAACAAAGCAGTAGCAACCAGCAACACATGCAGCACAAGCTTCTTTATTGATCAAGAGCAAACTTCTTTACAAGGCGAGACATACATGGCGAGACATGCTTCACCAAAACCCAACACCGGGAGAGCAGAAACAGTTACAAAGACAAGAACAAAAAACAAGTCGCGCGGACTCAAACAATCAAGCCGCCGACCTACTGCTGTGGAGTCCGCTCAGTCCGCCAGGTCGCCAGATCGCAACCCAAGCCGCGCGGACTCACCCTTACTCCAATGCTTAGCTCTTCACCGCCGGTCTGCACGCCGCCAGACCGCACAAGCTGCGCCACCGAATGGAACAGTCCGCCAGAACCCGGCGACTTCCTGAACCCCGAACCAAGTCGCCAAAGAGAAGACCGCCTGGCCGCTATCCGCGACCTGCTGTTTACCGCCTGTTGCTTAACTGCAGAGTCCGCACTATCCCTGACCGCAATCAGAGCCAAGTCCTGGCTTTCCAGCGCTATCCGCACAACCTGCACAGCACAACCGGGTCAACTCTATCCGCGCGGACACAAAGTCCAGACCGCAACAACTTACATGAGCTCAATTACTGTTCACTTACTTCGGTCCAGGTTCCTCTTGGTTAGTTGTTCCTGATGTGACATGGGTCCTATTTATAGGCACGACGATGAGTATGGTCACCGCCCTAGTCGATAGGATCACCGCCACATCCCGTAGCAAGAACTTATGTGTCCGCCAGCCCGCGGACACACATGCCAGTTCGCCGCCCTGTGCAGATAGCTAGTCCGCCCCAGCTTCTCCAAGGCCGGACTCCAATATCCAGTCCGCCTTGCCGCCAGAGACCAAGCCAGGACCACCACAGCCGGACTCCACAAAAGCCGTATCCGCCATTCTGCGGACAAGGCATCAGCCCGCAAAACCCGAGCCCGCAACCGCGCCAACAAGGCACCTGCCGGACTCAGCGGATACCCGGCTTCGTCCGCATATCCCAAGTCCATTGCCTAATCACCAAGGCATTGCCGGACTCAGCGGACACGCCGATCCAGTCCGCTAACAGCAGACTCCAGTCCGCAATACCCGAGTCCATAACCTCATCACAAGGCTAAACCGGACTCAGCGGACAACAGCTCCAGTCCGCACGCTCCTGCACAAGCAAGCCTCCAGTCCGCATATCCCCAAGCTAGCAAACAAGGCAACAGCACTTCCACCAAGCTTGGCGGACTGAGAAGCAGCCCGCGCTCCACTGCGCGATCTCCCCGGACTGAGCCACTTGGACTTGGTTCAATTCCCACCAAGTCCACTGGCCACAAGGGCCAGTCCGCACTTACTGGCGGACACTGGATCTAGCCCGCCATACCGGGCGACCTCCAGTTCCTGTCCGTGCTGACCGGCGGTCTCCACTGGAGCAAGACCAAGGCAACTGCCAAACCGGTCTGCCGAGCTCCAGTTCTTCAGTCCGCTTCAAGCCGGACTCCGCGGATAACATTCCTATCCGCCCGGTTACTTCCTGGGAGTATACCGCCTGCTGAGCATACACTGGCCTGTCAGACCGCCGCTGCTGTCCGCGCAGTCCGCGCGAACAGACCGCCCAGGCCGCCACAGAGCAAACCGCCTGCAACATCCCTGCCGACCTAGCAGTCCGCCAACCCAGTCCGCGTAGTCCGCGCGGATAGGTTTCCCAAGCCTTCCATTCACCCACTTTCACTTCACAGAATTCAACACTTGATCTTCTATAACTTGCTGAATTCTTCTAAGTGTCGACACATCTCATTTGTGTCGACACAACTTCTTGTGTTGAATCTATTAAGTGTCGACACTGCTTCTTGGTGTCGACACATAGTCTTCTATGTTGATACTTGTTGAGTGTCGACACAGCTCCTTGTGTCGACACTTGATTCTTCTGTTTAGACTTCAGCTGAGTGTCGACACATTCCCTTAGTGTCGACACTTGTACTTAGAATATTTTGACGATCTTGCTGTTCTTTGCTAAGTGTCGACACTGCTGCATGTGTCGACACTTTCTTCAAGTGTAGAGTCTTTAGCTGAGTGTCGACACATTGTTCTAGGTGTCGACACTTACTTCATGTGTTGACTCTTCTGTTGAGTGTCGATACTTTGTTCTTGGTGTCGACACTTTAACTTAGTCTCTGCTGACTTTTGCTGAGTGTCGACACAGCTCCAAGTGTCGACACTTTCTGATGTAGACACAGCTTCACTGGGTGTCGACACAGCTCCTTGTGTCGACACTTTATGTCTGCATTTTTCTTCACTGAGTGTCGACACAGCTCCAAGTGTCGACACTTTCTGTCTGGTGT
Source organism: Platanthera guangdongensis (assembly GCA_039583875.1). NCBI lineage: Eukaryota > Viridiplantae > Streptophyta > Magnoliopsida > Asparagales > Orchidaceae > Platanthera > Platanthera guangdongensis. The sequence goes on from CM077159.1 coordinate 24,603,938, forward strand.
CGACTCTGCATCCCAGGTGTCGCCACAATGACTCCAAGTGTCGACACTGCTTGTCTGGGTGTCGACACAAGTCTTCTTTAGTGTCGACACTTTCCCTCTGGGTGTCGACACATGGACTTAGAAACTTTTTGCTTCAGTCCAGTGATTACTTAACCTGCACAAGTAAACTCAACATACATCAAATACATTTTGATGTATATCATTGAGTTGGGTGAGGCTTCTTCAAATCAGGTACATTTATCCAATGTACCCAACACCTCCTGAGGGAAAACAAAATGTCTTAATAGAGAAAGTGGTTCAGCCAGTGCCAGAGGCTATACTGAAAGAACAAGAAGCTTTGTTGCTCAAAGAACAAGAGACTATATTGTCTAAGAAAAGGTTCAGAGAGCAAGCTGAACAAAGGCCTGATTTTGAACAGTGGAGCCACACCTCCAGGAATATCATTCTGACTGCATGGAAGGCTGCTAAAGACAATATTGTGGACAGAGGCAAATGGTATTCTGATGTGGAGTGGAGGAAGCATGAGAACAGACAAGAAGTCATTGTACAGTATAAAAGAAAGGCAAAGATGGGAAAGCTACCTCCTACTGCCCAGGAGCCTAGCAAGTACTTTCCCAAGCCTTATCATTACTTTGAAAGGCAGAAGATTAAAGCTGAAGAGTTAAAGAAGAAGGATCTTAAAGGCAAGAAGCCTGCTGCTGCTGAAGATGTTGAAGCCCCAGTACAAGCAAAGATACAGCCTGGAAAGGGCATAGTTATCAAGAAGGCTGAGCAGAAATAAAATAGAATTTTTATTAAGTTTACTATGTGTAATCACTTGTATTAAAACTTTCTGTAAACTTTTGATAATGAAAATGTTGAAGTACTTAGAACTATGTGATGTGTGTTAATTCTATTACATAATTGTTCTGAGATATTGGTATATACATATTTTGTTTTATTACATGTTTATGAACTTACCCTGTTATATAATCCTGCTTTACATCATACTGTGCTTTTGTTATATATGGTGTATATCATTGACTAAGGGTTATGACTTCTCCAAATAGGGGGAGATTGTTGGGTACATTGGTTTAAATGTACCTGATTTGAAGAAGCCTCACCCTACTCAATGATATACATCAAAATGTATTTGATGTGTTTTGAGTTTAGTTGTGCAGGTTAAGTATTTGCAGGGAAAGCTGAAAAGATTCTAAGTCCATGTGTCGACACCCAGAAGGAAAGTGTTGACACTTAAGAAGACTTGTGTCGACACCCAGATAAGCAGTGTCGACACTTGGAGTAATTGTGTCGACACCAGGGATGCAGAGTCGACACCAGACAGAAAGTGTCGACACATAATGTTTGTGTCGACACTCAATGAAGAGAAGTCCAGTGAAGCTGTGTCGACACTTAGAAGCAGTGTCGACACCCAGAGGAACTGTGTCTACATCAGAAAGTGTCGACACTTGGAGGTTGTGTCGACACTCAGCAAACTTCAATAGAGTCTAAGTATAAGTGTCGACATAATGAAGAATGTGTCGACACACAGCAGAAGATTCAACACATGAAGAAAGTGTCGATATAATAAAGAATGTGTCGACACACAGCATAAGACTCAATACATGAAGAAAGTGTCGACACTAGGAAGCTGTGTCGACACTCAGCAAAGTTCAACAAATTCTAAGTACAAGTGTCGACACAAAGGAGATGTGTCGACACTCAGTCAAAGTATCAACACAAGAAGAATGTGTCGACACAAGGAGCTGTGTCGACACTCAGCAAGTATCAACACTGAAGGCAAGTGTCGACACCAAGAAGATGTGTCGACACTGAACAAGTTCAACACAAGAAGATGTATCGACACAAAGGAGATGTGTCGACACTTACAAGAAATCAACTAAGTACTGAAGAACAAGGAGTTGTGTCGACACACAATATCAGTGTCGACACATGATGAAGAAGCAGTTTCGAGTAGAAAAATCTACAACACAAGGAGTTGTGTCGACACCTTGAAGGCTAGTGTCGACACTTAGTCTACTTGTGTCGACACTTAGTCTATAAGTGCCGACACTTAAAGACAGACTGTCTCGACATTTTCAGACAGTTACAGATATTTCAAGAAGTGACTGGATGACTTGACAGCTGCCAATCCAGCCGGTATACTGCAACTATCAGAGTTGTCAGAAATCTGTTAGGAACCGGATCAGCCGGTCACCATGAAGAAGGCCTATATATATAGGCTTATTCTGTCAACAGAAAAAGATGATTAACAGATCAATAACAAGAGATTGAGAAGAAGATCTAGCTATTCATTGAAGAATTATTTCAAGTGAAGATCTAAGAAGTTGAAGAGAGAGAACTCCTTCCAAGAAGACAGCTGTTGGAACCAGGCTGTAAAGAAGGGTTCCGATTGAGATCTGGATCTTAAGTTGTAGTGATTGAAGATCAGCTGCAGAGAATCAATCCTATTGTGTTCTACATTCAAGAAGCTTTGAAGAAAGCCAAGTGAGGTTGATCTCAACAGAGTTCTTCCAAGAACTCATCAAGAACCTATCAACTCTTCTCTCTTTTTCTAAGTTGTAGGTATATACTTTATATTCTAAATTTCTTGTAGGATCCTTAGGGATCTGAGTTGTAAGCCTGCAATTATAAAAGCTGAGTGGTAGGGCCTGTGTGCCTGAGTGTAGGAGATCTATTTCTCTGAGTGTAGGCCTGTTGTGGCTGAGTGTAGGCCTTGTGGCTAAGTGTAGGCCTTGTTGAAGGCTGAGTGTAGGTATTTGTGAAGACTGAGTTGTAGGGCCTTGGGCCTGAGCTGTAGGAACCTGTTTGGGGTTCTGAGTGTAAGATCTGAGGATCTGAGATAGTAGAGGAGTTTGGCTGAATCTAGTACACTACTAGATAGGCGAAGGGGGAAAGTGGATGTACCCAAACCTTGGGGAACCACTATAAATCTGTGTGTTCGCTGTGTGCATGTTTATTCTGTGATTGCTGATTGATTGCTATGAAGAATTAGTTATAAATCTGTGATATAATCTGCCTAAAAGTTTAAAAAGATTTAGTCACCTATTCACCCCCCCTCTAGGTGATTAGGTACAATTTCTTTCAGCTTGCCTTCCCAAAAATAGTTGTATCTCTTATAAACCGCAAAGCAAACTCCGTGGCGGACCACATAGCTAAGAATGCTTGTCTTCTAGATTTTGAGTGGTTTAGAGGTATGCCTCTGACCACGTCTTTGGCGCAACTTTTGGCGCATGATGTCATTTCTCTGTAACTTTTATTTATCGCTTAATAAATATTAGGCCACTGCCAGCTTCAAGGAACCCAAAAACGCTCTGGTGAGGGAGTGTTTGTAGTGATTGGAGAGAGCTTCCTAGTGAGAGAGTGGGAGTGGGCGCGGCGGTGGCGGTGCACTGCGTATGTGCAGCGGTGCAGCGGTAGCGGTTAGCTGCAGGTGAGCGGGGGAGGCGCGTGCGGTGTGGTGTTGCTGCGTTGGCAGCGATTGCGGTGCCGGCGCTTCTGGAGGTGGCGGTTTTGTGCGAGCTGTTTCTGCTCTTATCCTATGCAGCATGGCTAAGAAGAAACGTAGAGGTAAAGTGCGGATTGGTGCCGATCCGGCTATGGATGGCCCGACTTTTGATCCCCCTTTCTCCGATGCTGCTGATAGCTCAGATGAGTTTTCAAATACCTTTCTTCATTCTAACGCATCTCATGATTTGGTGGTGAGCTTTGTCCGTGAAAATGTTCCTGGCCAATTCATCCTGCAAGATGTTTGTAATAATGCCTGTGAGAAAAATCCAGTTTCTGGCTGAATCTGCCTGCAAGGTGTTTATGATATTGCCAGTGAGAAGAATCCAGCTTCTGAACAGTTCTGCCCGCGAGGTGTTTGTGCTAATGCCAGTGAGATGAATCCAGAAACTAACCTTCCCATAAGCCCACCTGCTACAGGATTATTAAACCATAAGGCTAAGCCTTTTATTCCAGGAATGATTGATGCCTTAGCTCAGCTTTGCGGGAGCTCCGGTATTGGAACGTCCACAATGGCGGTGCCACGTCCAACTCCACAATAGCGGTGCCACGTCCAACGGCGCTCCCTCAAGCTTCCATGCAAGCTCCAACTATAGAAAACCTCCGTCCCAAGTTTCTGCCCCAAGCTTGGGCGCGTCGCGATCCTTCAGAATTTTTGCTTCAAGCGGAGCCCAAAATCAGCTACATGAAAAATGGAATCATCATGTTTGACGAAGACGAAGCTGCCGCGGTCCGGACAAAATTTTACAATGCTCTAGTTGGGCGAGTTGTGGGCAAAACATTTAAATTTGAGTTTCTAGCAAAGCAGCTTCAAGATAAATGGGCAGCTACGTGGGTTTCCGTATAAATGATCTTGGACTTGGATGCTTCATTCTCTTCTTTGCCAACAAAGAGAGCAGAGATCGGGTTTGGTTCGGCGGCCCTTGGCATGTGGCAGGCTGCATTGTTGGTCTGGATCAATGGTCCGAAAATTTCATTCAATCTAAGAATGCAAACATGTATGTCCCAACGTGGATTCGCTTTTCGGGCCTTCCACTACAATTTTGGGGAGAAAAGAATCTGCGACGAGTCGCATCTGCAATAGGCAAACCGATGTACATCGACACTTCACTAAGTCCTTCTCTCGGACTATCTTTTCCCGCGTTTGTGTTCGAATAAATCTTGCGAAGCCTCTACAAGGAGGAGTTTGGGTGTCTAGCAACGCCACAGCTAATTTTTTCCAAAAAATAATTTATGAGGGTATCGCTTATCTTTGCACGGAATGCGGGCTTGTTGGACATGGCGATGATCCATGCCCCACTTCCCCGGCAACCGCTGAGATTAATGGCATACTCTTTGTCGACCCGAAAGCAGGTTTTGATGGATGGACCCTCATCAATTCAAGGAAACCAAAACCAAAAAGCCAGCCGCATTTGAACCAAATCTGGGTTAAAAAGGGTGTAAAAGATACCGATAAGGTTTCTGCCAAAGCAGATAGTACTATTCTGCCAAATACAAATCCTATGCCTTCAGTTGCTGCTGTGCCATCATCAATCCCTCCAGTAAATGTGGACAGCATTCACCCAATTATTGGCATGGATAACCATCAAACAGCTATCAACCACGAGCCTGTCACAAGATTTGATGTGCTCAATGAGCTTCAGGATGATGACGAATCAGGAGAAGACTCCCCGGATAATGAAGCTACCGACAACCTTGCTGTGGTGCGAGCTGATGATGTCCCAAATATAATGGACAAGTTAGTTCCTACTGAAGATGACCCAGCAAAAGATGTTCGCCCCAAGAAGAAGAATGGAAAAATGGACAAGTTATCGCGCTCCGACGAGGACCCGCCAGAAGACATTCGTCTCAAGAAGAAAAAAGATAACCACAATATTGATACACAACCGGAAGCGGAGGAAATTGGCTCACCCAAAAAAGTTCCTAAAAAACAAAAGGCTGCAGATGACTATGCAGAAGACATGGATGATGTCGTGCCTCGAGGACGATCTCGTTCCAGGCATGGGCATAAAGGTGAGAACAGCCCTGAACGTACTAGGAAGAAGTCCAAGAAGCCACACTCTTTTGAGGACAGCCACATTGATGAAGCAGCGGGGGAAACCCCTACACAAAAATGACAGGTCTCATCTTTTGGAACTGCCGGGGTGGCAAGCAAGCTCACCTCCCGTGCTTATCTCCAAGAGCTTGTTCGCAACAATCGTCCAATCGCTATTATCCTTCTCGAGACACGGCGAAAAGCGTTCACCCGAAGAGACATTAACAGACTTGTTGGGCGGAATTGGAGCTATGAGGTGGTCCCATCTATTGGTTTTTCCGGTGGAATCTATTTTCTTTGGCAAGAGGCCTTGCTCTCATCTAATAACTTCATCAAAAACAAGCAATTACTTGTCGCCAACGTCTTCCTACACTCTGGGGCTGTATGGCAGTTGGGTGCGGTCTACGCCGACAAATGCATACATAGGAGGCGAATTGTCTGGGATGAGCTGGGGAAGCTCAACATGCACGTCCCCACGATCATCGGCAGTGACTTTAATTGCGTCCTGCGGGAATCTGAAAAGCGTGGCGGATCACGGGTCAACATGAACAAAGGTCATCTTGAATTTGCTAATTTTATTTCTCTATACAACCTGCACGAAATCCCCTTTACAAGAAATCATTTCACATGGTGCAACAACCAAGAGCCTGCGGCTCGGGTTCTCTCCAGACTCGACCGGGTCCTTCTTAATTCGGAGGCTTTGCTCTCTTTTCCGGGCTCTATTGTGCACCACCTCCCCAGGATTGACTCGGATCATGCACCTCTTCTATTGGAGCTGGATTTTTTGCAATTCAAGCCATCAAACACCCAGCAAATGTTTGAAGAAACCTGGATGGTCAACCCAAATATACACTCGATTGCATATACTGCTTGGAGCAAGGAGGCCACCGGTCAGCCTATTAAAATTTTGGCAATTAAATGTGCCAGAACTCTAAAGAATTTGGCACGATGGAATAAATTCAACGCTTTGGCGGAATCTACCCGAGCAAAAGAGCTGGAACAACAAATCAAAGGATTGCAAATGCGGGAGGATTCCTCCCCGCTCTCTATTTACGAGTTGCAGGCGCTGCGCGCGTTACTGGCGGACTACAACCAAATCCAAGCTAAATTGGACACCTGGTGGTGGCAACGGGCAAAGAATAACTGGAAAAAACATGACAATCATAATTCGGCTTTCTTCCAAGCTGCGGCTACACAATCTAAGCATGCTAACAAAATCTATAGCCTTATGATTGGGGATTCTATGACTTCGAGCCAGCAGCTCATGGAACAGGAATTTATCATGCATTTCTCCGCCAGATGGTGCATTGAAGACAACACCTCCGCTACTAACATGTCATCTCCTGGAGTTTGTGTGACGGATCTCGAAGGCCAACTCCTGCAAGCCCCGCTTATCGATAAGGAGATACGTGAAGCTGCCTTCTCCTTCGGTGCATAGAGGCCTAAGACAAGGTTGCCCCCTTTCTCCCTATCTCTTCATTTTATGTTCGGACTTTCCCTTGCAGCTTGTTCGACGCAGCCAACATCTGGGAATCGGTATAAAAATTAATGCATGAGCCACAAAAATTTCGCACCTGCTATATGCTGATGATACGCTCTTATTCGGGGAAGCCACGACCAGCACGACAAAGGAGTTCACCAATATTCTGCAGACCTACTGTGCCCTCTCGGGCGAGGCTGTCAACGCTTCTAAATCCAATATTATATTTGGTCCCAAAGTTCAGCCTCAAGCTAAAGAGAACATTCTCCATGTGCTTGGCCACAAGGATGTCAAATCTTTTCATTACCTAGGCATCAAGCTCCGCCTGGGCAAGAACGTACCTGCTGATTATGATGAGGTGCTCATGAAAATGGCGGCAAGGCTCCGATGTTGGGGATTAAGACATCTGTCCATGGAGGGCAGGATTGCCTTGATCAACAGAATGCTATCGACCATCCTGCTCCACGTCCTAGCGAACTCTCCAATGTCATTATCCACCATATAGAAGATTGAAACGCTCTTAAAAAACTTTCTATGGCATGGGGAAAAGAGACCCGCTCTACCCACTACACCCGCTAGGAGGATGTTTGCTGCCCCCAGGAGCATGGAGGGCTAGGTATCATCAATATGAGGACATGGCGACAGGTAGCTATGGCAAAAGTTGCGGCCCGGGTCCTCAACGGGGAAAACAGTTTACTTGCCAGAGCTCTCCTCAATAAATACAAGGGGCCTAACTTATTTAAGAGCAGCCGAAACCATTCTAAGATCTGGAAGCTTGCTTGCTTGGGGAGTAATATTGTTGCTGACCACTCTTATTGGATGGTTGGAAATGGTCTTTAAATTTCATGTTCAAACGACTCTTGGATTGGAGGCTTGCCGATTTCAAAATGACCAACTTTCATCAATGTTGCAACCCTTCCATTGAAAGTTTATGAGCTACTGGACGAAAATGGCCAATGGATTACGCACCTTCAGAACTATTTTGGCGATGAGCTTGCTGCGCGAATTGCTAAATTGTTGCGCGAAGATATTGGTGGCCTAGATAAGCTCCTTTGGTTGCACTCGGAAAATAGATGCATGAACTTCGTCGCTATCTATATGGAGGAATGCCAGCGATCATCCCTCTCAGGAGGTAATATTTGGAAACTCAAAACTCAGCCACGGATGTTGGTGTATGCTTGGCGGGCTTACAACAACCTCCTCCCAATATATGAGTGGCTGCATTTTCGCAAGTTGAGAGCTGACGCCTGCTGCCCATGGGGCTGTCTACATGCGGAAACTATATCCCACGCATTTGGTGATTGCAGATTTTTTGCTAAAATCTGGAAGGAATGCTCCAGGCTTATTCCCATACAAGATATTCCCCCATCCGCCTGCATGGCCCGTCTTCTTTCCGAAGCCACAGACAACAGAAAATCTAGGCTGGCTATCTTTTTGACCTCTATTATATATTACACATGGAAAGCTAGAAACTGCTTTGTCCATGGTGAACCATATTTGCAACCATCCGCCATCGCCATCAACGCCTTACACGATGCCGATATAGGGAGCTGGAACGTCCATTGTAACCAACAAATTTATTGGACCTCCCCGCCCTTTGGCTGGCTGAAGGTGAACTTTGACGGCTCGGTTCAAGCAAACTTCAGGGCTGGCTTGGGATGTGTGGTGCATGACCATCTTGGGATTCCCCTTGCCGCCAAGGGCATCAAGACCTTCAGCCGTTCAATAAATATGACATATCACAAAAGTGCTTGCATGGGGTTGGACCTTGTTCGCCGTTTTTTGCATGATGCCGTTGGCATCATCATGGAGGGAGATTCATCAGAGTCTTGCATGGTGCTGAACCGCATTCTTGCGGGTGCAGCTATTGGAGACATTAAAGCTTCTCTATCAAAGATGCTCGTGGACATCCTGAGGGTGGTCATCTCTCTAGTCGACCTGGAAGCTAACAAAGCCGCTGACTTTGTCGCGAAGATTGCTGACCACTCTTATTGGATGGTTGGAAATGGTCTTTAAATTTCATGTTCAAACGACTCTTGGATTGGAGGCTTGCCGATTTCAAAATGACCAACTTTCATCAATGTTGCAACCCTTCCATTGAAAGTTTATGAGCTACTGGACGAAAATGGCCAATGGATTACGCACCTTCAGAACTATTTTGGCGATGAGCTTGCTGCGCGAATCGCTAAATTGTTGCGCGAAGATATTAGTGTCCTAGATAAGCTCCTTTGGTTGCACTAGGAAAATAGATGCATGAACTTCGTCGCTATCTATATGGAGGAATGCCAGTGATCATCCCTCTCAGGAGGTAATATTTGGAAACTCAAAACTCAGCCACGGATGTTGGTGTATGCTTGGCGGGATTGCAACAACCTCCTCCCAACATATGAGTGGCTGCATTTCCGCAAGTTGAGAGCTGACGCCTGCTGCCCATGGGGCTGTCTACATGCGGAAACTATATCCCACGCATTTGGTGATTGCAGATTTTTTGCTAAAATCTGGAAGGAATGCTCCAGGCTTATTCCCATACAAGATATTCCCCCATCCGCCTGCATGGCCCGTCTTCTTTCCGAAGCCACACACAACAGAAAATCTAGGCTGGCTATCTTTTTGACCTCTATTATATATTACACATGGAAAGCTAGAAACTGCTTTGTCCATGGTGAACCATATTTGCAACCATCCGCCATCGCCATCAACGCCTTACACGACGCCGATATAGGGAGCTGGAATGTCCATTGTAACCAACAAATTTATTGGACCTCCCCGCCCTTTGGCTGGCTGAAGGTGAACTTTGACGGCTCGGTTCAAGCAAACTTCAAGGCTGGCTTGGGATGTGTGGTGCATGACCATCTTGGGATTCCCCTTGCCACCAAGGGCATCAAGACCTTCAGCCGTTCAATAAATATGACATATCACAAAAGTGCTTGCATGGGGTTGGACCTTTTTCGCCGTTTTTTGCATGATGTCGTTGGAATCATCATGGAGGGAGATTCATCAGAGGCTTGCATGGTGCTGAACCGCATTCTTGCGGGTGCAGCTATTGGAGACATTGAAGCTTCTCTATCAAAGATGCTCGTGGACATCCTGAGGGTGGTCATCTCTCTAGTCGACCTAGAAGCTAACAAAGCCGCTGACTTTGTCGCGAAGATTGCTGCAGATTATGAATTTGATTGGGAAAGGGGTATGCCCCAATCCCAAGAGTTTCTATATATTATCCAGCATGACATTGCTCTGTAGTTCGTATTTTTATTTTAATATATAATAGGCCCATCCCCCGCTTCAAGGAACCCACTCACTCCCAAAAATGCTAGAACCCAAAAACTTTGGTCGGATTTCTGCCATCTTTGTTCTCTTTCTTCTTTGCTTTCTAGTGTGAGAAAGTGTGGGTATGGGGGAAGGCCGGTGGTCTTTGAAGGTGTTGCTCTCTCGGAAATGGGATCCAAAAATAACAGGGATAAGATGAACTTTAATAGCGACTGGATTAATAGCCTGAAGGAGGGCCGATTGGATGCAGAGAATGAAACCCTTAAGCCCTTTTTCCTTTTTCTCGAACCCAAGCGGTAGCGGCGACGAGACAACAGGAATTGGCAAAATTTGCTCCTTTTCTGATCAGGAACGACAGAGCTTCTTCCCCCTTCCCTTTACTGTGCCGATCAAAAAGCTGCACACAGGGACAAAGCTTTCCGTCTCCTATGCGAAAAACGACAGGTGTGGTTACGGGAACGGCGAAAAACTCCTCCACAAGCCGAGACCAAGGGGAATCAGAGGCGGCGAGTTCCTTCCGTCTTTTTTTTTCGATTTCAACCATCGGCTCTGGATCGAGCAGCGCGGCCAGAGAAATTCCTCCCAAATAGAGAGCCAGACGGCGGCTGTAGATCCGCACAGGAACGGCTGTAGAACAGGTTGTGGAATGGCGGGAAGCTTCTCTCCTTTTCGCATTCTGTCCTCCCGATTCAGCGAGCATCGACGCGGTTTTCCTTCCTTCTGTTGATCGGGGGAAACGGCGATGGCAGGTGGTGGGACGGGAGAAAGAAAACAAAACAGCGGTTACGGGAATGACAGGGGAAGAGACGATTCCGAGCAACAACGGGGCATTACTTCGAGATTGAAGGTGTTGCTTGAAGCATCCGGATGGAGATCAAAGTGGAATCCCGTACCCATTGCCCCTAGGTGGGTATAAATAGGCAGACCCAAGGAGTTTCTATGGGTATCGGATCTACACGTGTTCGAACTGACCCGTTATGCCTCTGAACCCATTATTCGTCCAAATATACATTAACAGTCTTCCCCCTCCTTCTTGGAGGGGGATAATGCGGGGGTGGGCTTCAATCTGGTGGATAAAGGGAGTTTTGGTTTTCGGGTTATTCAAGGCGAAGCTGGCGGAAGCTTTTTGGAGGAAGCTAGTGATGTTGACGGGACAACGGTGTAGTCTCGTCCGGCCTGGCGTGTCCCGCAAGCCTCCAGCCGGGATGGCATTTTTATTGGAGATAAGGCTAGATTTGGAGCTATTCCGCAGGGGGTCATTTCGGTGAAGCAGCCGCCGAAATCTCCTTCTTCCTCTCTGGTGTGCTTCGTTCCAGGCAGTGATGGAGCGGCAGCGGCTCGGGTTCTTTCTCTGTCAAAGACAGTGGTGGATCCAGTCCCCCCCTGGCGGCGGGGACAACTTTCACCCCGTGGCGGAATCAATGTTTCTTCCTCAACGACGGATATGGATTTTTGCAGATCTAGTACTGACGGCGGCGGATCGGCGGTCTATGGTTCTGGAGGTCCTCCTCCCGCGTTGTCCAGCACTCGATCTAGGCTGGAAGGCCCTGGAGGTGGATTTTTCGGCACAGATCCGGCCGGTTTGTGGCTCCCTGGAGGCGGATCTGTGGCTTCTGTGCCCAGATCTGGTGGATCCTCACTAGCTCCGGCGATGAACGACGATTGCGGCGGCTCTGCACTGGAAATGTTGCCGGCCAGCGTGGGCTCAGCTGGCTTGGTGCAGAATGAGATGGAACTGGAGAAAGAAGGTGCGTGGCGGGAGATGCATGGATCTGGGCTTATCGGTCTTGGCCTTGGTTGATCTGGGCTTACCTCTCTTCATTCTAACTCATCTCATGATTTGGTGGTGAGCTTTGTCCATGAAAGTGTTCCTAGCCAATTCAGCCTGCAAGATGTTTGTAACAATGCCTGCGAGCAAGTATATGCACAGAAGAAGGTTATTATGGGAAGAGCTATCCAAGTTGGACATGAATACTCCCACAGTAATTGGCGGGGACTTCAACTGCGTTTTACGGGTAAATGAAAAATGTGGAGGGAGAGGTGTCAACCTGGATAAAGGGCCGCAGGAATTTGCAAACTTTATTACCCTATGCTGATTGCATGAGATCCCATTTACAGGTAACATTTACACTTGGTGTAACAATATGGACCCTATATCCCGTGTGTTGTCCTGTCTAGACCGCGTCTTGCTTAGCTCCTCAGCTCTACTTGACAATCGTGACTCAATTGTCCACCATCTACCGCGTATTTCCTCAGACCATGCACCACTACTGCTAGAAATTGACAAACTTCAATTTTCATCCCCAGGGCGGTTGAAATTTTAGGAGACTTGGATGATGCTGCCGAATGCATATAATTTTGCGCTTGCGAAATGAAAGAAAGTTGTATCTGGCATCCTAGCAAGATCTTAGCTCATAAATGTTCAAGAACAATCAAGGCTCTAGCAAGTTGGAGTAAATTTAATGCCAAGTCTGAATATGAGGCGGCAGGGAATTTGGAAGCTTAGATCAAATCATTGCAATTACTTGAGGCTATGTGGCCCCTGGATGATTTGGAGCTGCACTCATTACGGGTTCTTATTGCCAATTACAATGAAGTCCAATCAAAATTGGATACTTGGTGGTGGCAGCGGGCCAAGTGCAACTGGCTTGCTCATGGGGATCCAACTCATCTTTCTTCCATGCGGCTGTTACGCAACGGAAGCATGAAAATCAGTTTTTCTCTCTTCGAATGAATGGCGCTACCATAACTGATGAGCAACAAATTGAGAAGGAATTTGTCAACCATTTCACTTCTAGATGGTGCCTGGATGATGTCACGTCCCAAGATAGCTTGCTGATCCCACGCAATATGGTAAATGATGCTGATGCTTGAAGCCTTCTATCCCCTTTGTTGGATTCCAAAATCAAAGCAGCTGTTTTCTCATTTGGCCGCAATAAATCGCCGGGTTTTGACGGAGTCACTCACTCCTTTTTCACTCATTTTTGGGGCTTCGCTATGAACGAAATTGTGGCTGCTGTGTAGGATTTTTTGTCACTCGGCGCATGGATAATTGCTGGAAAGAAACTCTTGTTATACTCATTCCAAAATGTTCGCAACCTAGCTTGCCTGAGCATTTCCGCCCAATCAGCCTTTGCTCCACTATATACAAAGTTGTTGCAAAAATTATTGCTAACCGAATGAAACGATACTCCGTGATCTTGGCCATAAAAAAGTTGCATCTTTATCATAACTCAGAATCAAGCTCCGACCTGGACGGATACAATCCAATGACTTTGACAGCTTGCTGAATAAAATGGCATGCAGAATTCGAAGTTGGGGCTCTCGACATCTATCTATGGCCGGACGGCTATCTTTAATACAAAGCACTCTGGCGGCAATACCGTTAAATGCTCTCCAATGCGCCGGTGCCAATCTCAATCATGAAAAAAATAAACAGCTTCCTCAAAAAATTTCTCTGGAATGGTTCAAACAACAAAGGCACAATTCACTACACTAGCTGGGAAAATATTTGCCTGCCCAAAGACATGGGCGGATTGGGAATAAAAAATATATTCACATGGCGGCGCGTATTAATGGGATGGGTGGTTGCGCGCATCCTGTTTCCGGACGAAAGCCTTCTCGCCCGTACTCTTGCTTGCAAATATGGTATGGCAGACTTGTTTTCTCGCAAAAGAACCCACTCAAAAATCTGGAAAACTATTGCATTGGGAAATGGTGTTGTTACCAAACATATGTTCTGGATGATCAGCAATGGTCTCTCGGCTTCCACACTCAAAGATACATGGTTGGGTGTGCTGCCCATCTCAAAATGGCCAACTTTTGTTAACATTCAAGCTCTCCCCGACATGGTTGCCAGCTTGCTGGGCAATGAGCGAGAGTGGCTGGACAACAAACTTGATTGCTTTGGTGCTGCCATTATTGATATTATCAAGGCTTTACAACGAGTTGATGTTGTTGAGCCGGATAAACTCGTCTGGGCGCATACTGAGGTTGTCACAATGGATGCTGCTGCGGTTTACAATGCTGAATGCGAGGCGTCTCCCCTGATTGGTAATAATATTTGGAAAATTAAATCCCAACCAAGAATGCAATGATGCTAAATGCCCTTGGGGCTGCAGTGAAGAGGAAACAATCCCTCACATTCTCCAAAACTGTAGACTCATCTCCGGGATTAAATCTAAAGGAGCAAAACTCTTGATCCAACCCAATATCCTTGGCCAGAACTTGCTGGAATTGATTTGCAATGATAATTTTATCAGTACATACCGAGATATTTCAAGCTTCATCTCATCTGTCCTGTACAATACCTGGAAAGCAAGAAATGCCAAAGTTCATGGTGAACTTTTCTCTCCACCTGCCACAATTATCATCAATGCTATTCGAGACTCATCGAACGGGAGTTGGCCGCCCCATAGTAAATGCCTACATTCTTGGTTTCCCCCGCCTGATGGATGGCTCAAAATAAACTTTGATGGATCGGTAATGGACAACAATATTGCGGGACTGGGCTGTATAATCTGGGACCACAACGGGAGCCTAATTGCTGCCAATGGCTTGCGCCATCATCGTAGATCAATCTGTATGACTGAGATTATGACTGCAAAGGCTGGGGTGCTGCTTGCGACTCAACATAGCACTGGGATCTTGGGTTTCATCCTCGAAGGGGACTCTTTGGACGCCATCTCAAGGATAACTCGTATTCTGGCCGGAAACTACTCGAGGCAATATGAAGACTTAATGGCTCGCCACATGAAGGACTTACCAAGAATAGTGATATCACTCGTTGATCGAAAGGCGAACTCTGTTGCGGATCATATTGCAAACATTGCTTGCCATCTTGACTTTAATTGGGTAAAGGGTATGCCCCTTACCAATGCCTTCTCTCTTATTTTGATGCATGACACCTACTACTTGTATACCTCCATTTTTATTATATATATATATATATATATATATATATATAGGCTAAGGCCAACTTCAAGGAACCCAAAAACTTTGATTTCTCACAAGGTGTCGGCGGAGTCCTAAGAGCAACATCCGCCGATCCCTGGTCGGCATCGTTTATGCTTGAGACTAGGACGTTATCTGATCATCTTCGAGCCCCAAACTTTCGTTCTTGATTAATGAAAACATCCTTGGCAAATGCTTTCGCAGTGGTTTGTCTTTCATAAATCCAAGAATTTCACCTCTGACTATGAAATACGAATGCCCCCGACCATCCCTCTTAATCATTACTCTGATCCTGAAAGCCAACATAATAGGACCGAAATCATGTGATGTTATCCCATGCTAATGTATCCAGGGCGTAGGCTTGCTTTAAGCACTCTAATTTCTTCAAAGTAACAGCACCGAAGGAACGACCTGGCCAATTAAGGCCAGGAACGTATCACCGGTATAAGGGATAGGCACAGCGGTGCACACCGTGAGGCGGACCGACCGACCCAACCCAAAGTCCAACTACGAGCTTTTTAACTACAACAACTTAAATATACGCTATTGGAGCTGGAATTACCGTGACTGCTGGCACCAGACTTGCCCTTCAATGGATTCTCATTAAGAGATTTAGATTGTACTCATTCCAATTACCAGACTCAAATAGTCCAGTATTGTTATTTATTGTCACTACCTCCCCGTGTTAGGATTGGGTAATTTGCGCGCCTGCTGCCTTCCTTGGATATGGTAGCCGTCTGTCAGGCTCCCTCTCCGGAATCGAACCCTAATTCTCCGTCACCCGTCACCACCATGGTAGGCCACTATCCTACCATCAAAAGTTGATAGGGCAGATATTCGAATGATGCATCGCCGGCACAAAAGGCCATGCGCTTCGACAAGTTATCATGAATCATCAGGGCAACAGGCAAAACCTGCGTCGACCTTTTACCTAATAAATGCTTCTCTTCCAAAAGTCGGGGATTTGATGCAAGTATTAGCTCTAAAATTACTACGGTTATCCGAGTAGCACGTACCATCAAACAAACTATAATTGATTTAATGAGCCATTCACAGTTTCACAGTCTGAAATAGTTCATACTTACACATGCATGGCTTAATCTTTGAGACAAGCATATGACTACTGGCAGGATCAACCAGGTAGCACAACCTCAACACAACATGAAAGCATCCAAACCATTCACCATCAGCAGGCGAAAGGAAGGGAGAAATCGTGGTTGTACAGGTTAAGAGGCAAGTTTGCCTCCAAAATAACTCACATTAACAAGGTTACAATGACACCAAAATATGCTTTTAATTTGCTTCTTCATATAACAACATCATGTAGAGTTACGGATCAGCAACCAGCAGACTGGATGTTTGGGTAGGCACATACGTCTCGCCAAATAGCTGATAAAATAATAACTGCAATGCCAACCATTGCCTCTTTTTGCATTGAAAGTAGAGACAAGGATCAATCTTTCTTCAAATTCAATGCCAATATTGAGAATGGGATCAAAATGCAAGCAACATGACAGACACACCACATCCATAATGACTTGTGGCCAACAAAATGAAACATATGCTTTTAACATTGATCAGCAACACTGAAGGTACACCAAACAAAGTGAACATTATTGAATGCAACTCATATGCCGCAAACGGTCTCAAAACAACCCACATATGCAAGCCCCGATGACAACACAACAAGAGCCAAAAATACCAACACTAAATCGGAAAAAAGAGCTCTGCAAGGCATGGATGTTTTGGAGGATCGATGCACAAGAATAATCACATATGCATCGCACAATATAAAGATGAAAATTTGGGGGCATGACATAAGATCTAAGCAGAGGCATATCATGCACAACAAGCACTAGAGCGCAATCAAATTTTCTTCCCTCCACCAGTATGTAATTCAGATTCACAAAAAATGAGCCCCAGAGAGTGCAAAACCCCCTAAAAGCTTAAAAATGTGTTGCATGTCTTGCGCCTGCCCGTGCATTATTCGACTCGTAATCCAAACATTCAATATTAAATTTCCCTGGTGTGTGCCATTTCGGGCCAGACTGGCATTTCTCCCGCAGATACTTATTTCTTGCATGGCCGCACATTTGTTTTCCGAGCGAGATTTTTTTACCAGCCTGCATAATTTTTGCGCGGCTACGCAATTTTTGACGTCGCACGTATTTTTTTGCTCGAGTGCCTATTAATTGCCTGAGCGTGTAGTTTTTCGTCGGGGCGTAGAATTTTTTATCCGTATTTGTCTGGACGCGCATTTATTTTTTGGAACGCATTTTCCTCTCATTCGCGTAATTTCCCCCACGGGCATGCTATTTCTTATTTTATCCGGTGCACACTTGCTTGTCAAACACGTATTTTTTGCATGTACACGTAAATTTGACATATACACCATTTTTCGTTGCGACGTATTTTGTTTTTGCCCGGGGGCACATTATTTGCCTGAGCGTGCATTTTTCGCCGGGGCGTAGAATTTTCTTCTCATTTTTGTCCGGGCGGGCATTTATTTTAAAAATGCGCATTTTTCTATCATTCGCTTTTTTTCCTCCCGTCCACGCTCTTTCTTATCTGGTGCACATTTGTTTGACGAACGCGCTTTTTTTGTCTGTACGATTACGATACACGCTATTTTTTGCCAGGGCGCGCATTTTTTGCACTTCTGTGAATTTTACTCTCGGGCGCACATTTTTCTCCGTGCCGCGTATTTTTTGCAAGTGCATGCATTTTTCTTTGACATATTGTTGAGATTATATTAGCCAGCATGACATGTGTGTGTGGGACCGCATGTTTGGGCCTTCCCCATCGCGTTCCAGGTCTGGGTGTTGACCCCGGTGGGCCCCCTTGTGTGGCGGAATATCCCTGCGGTCCTGTGTTGGGGTTAATCCCACACCGCCTGCAGACTTCTCCAATTTGTGTTCATGTACCCTGCCACCCTTCATCTCAACACCTGGGTTTTGAGATGAACTAATGGGTTGGCTGGTTCTAACTTGGTATCAGAGCCAGGTTGTCATGCTGCGGGGGTGTGTTGAGATTATATTAGCCAGCATGACATGTGTGTGTGGGACCACATGTTTGGGCTTTCCCCATCGCGTTCCAGGTCTGGGTGTTGACCCCGGTGGGCCCCCTTGTGTGGCGGAATATCCCCGCAGTCCTATGGTTTGGGTTAATCCCACACCGCCTGCAGACTTCTCCCCTTTGTGTTCATGTACCCCGCCACCCTTCATCTCAACACCTGGGTTTTGAGATGAACTAATGGGTTGGCGGGTTCTAACTTGGTATCAGAGCCAGGTTGAGATTAACCAAGTTAGAACCCGCCAACCCATTAGTTCATCTCAAAACCCAGGTGTTGAGATGAAGGGTGGCGGGGTACATGAACACAAAGGGGAGAAGTCTGCAGGCGGTGTGGGATTAACCCCAACCACAGGACCGCGGGGATATTCCGCCACACAAGGGGGCCCACCGGGGTCAACACCCAGACCTGGAACGCGATGGGGAAAGCCCAAACATGCGGTCCCACACACAC